>CM030359.1:331356666-331740493 GCA_017893485.1 Hemerocallis citrina | reverse complement strand
CAAAGAATTTGCAAGGAAATTCTGAGATGTGTTTTAAGAACTGAACTAACAATCCAATAGATACAGTTCAACATAAATTCCAACACACTGTATGTGTAGGGTAAATCATATGACAGTAAGAGCGGAAGTCTTAACTGTACTCCGCAACCCTGCATGGCTTCCTCGAATTTCACAAATATAACGCATGCATGCATGCATTTCTTAAGGAGATGCAACAGCCACAGGTCTACACTAACTTTCTATATGATAATCAGTCAAGGAATTTCATTGACACCGTTCCTCAAAAACTCATCCTGCATAATTTTTTCAAAACAGCTATGGAAAGTAACGACCCAAGTAACTTCAAGAGAAAGTGCTTGCCCCATCGCCTGTTGATGACATGCAATGTAGGAGTGAAAGAAGTAATTGCTACATACCATGAGAATGACAGACATGATATGAATTACTCTCATCACTATATTGACTCTCTGACATTAAAGGGATATTTAATCAAATGTACTGTCATAAGGATATTCGATATTTCCTCCTCTTTCCTACTCCCAATCACACAAGAAAGTAAATCCCTAAAAACTAAAGAAGACACCACAATAATATATTCTCCACAGAAAATGTTGACATGAAAATATAATAAGCATTCCTCTTCTTAATACTAAAATTGTATAATCTCTCTTTAATTTACCCTGAATGAGCACTTGAGCAGGAACCTATTTATTGAATATATATATTGGTTCAAATTACTTTGCACCAGCCTAGAGATATATTTGATGTTTACTCAACTAGGCCATTACTTTAAATTTAAATGTGATATTTGCCTAGTTGAAATGATCTTTTTGCCAATAGAAATTTACTATCCCAAACAATCTTTTTATATCCTAAATTATAGTGATTCTTGCCTAATCCTAAATCGATTGGGTTTCATGCATCAATTTCTCCTTACATAGGTATAACGAATGATTTTTAACGGATACAATTTCCACATTAGTGCAGACAAATACATGTAAGCAGACATACTTGGGCTCAAGCATCTGTATTCAGTTGTTTTCTACTCATGAAAAGCAACTCACTAATGTGCTAGACAAACAAATCAAAAACTTCACTCACCTTGATTTCGAGCCATGCTAAGTCAGTTCAGTCTTATTAGGTGGTAAAGCCTAGTAAGCAACAAAGAATTCTCATTTCCTAACATAATGATCAAGTGACGAAAACATTTTGAAGGAATGGAAAACATAAAAGGCCGCCTTAGATGGGTGCATGGCGCTCATGAGTGATAAGTAAAGGATCCTACCAATTCTTCATGTGAGGCACGTGCAGCGGTGGTGCTCCCAAGCCCTCAGGTGACTAAAGTGCTTCTACGCATCATAACTCCTAGTTGTTTGTTGTACTAGCGTTCACCTCACCAATGTGCTTCAAGACCAGCTTCACTCATCAAATATATTCAAGTCATCAAGCAATTAATTAAACAAGTAACAAGCAAGTGGATGCATCTACTCATTGGCACAATTTTCACTATCTAGGAGGCATCCACAGTCGTCTGAGATATAATATGCATATTATACAGGCCAAATATAAAAAAAGGACTTGAGTCAGTTTTAAAAAAGGGCACTAAGGAATTTTTGTTTAAAAAAAGGACACAGTTTCAAAAAACTCCACTGGGTTGGTTAGGGTTAGTTTCAAAAAAACCACATTGATCTTTCATTTGTGTTTAAAAAAATATCACTTAACTAATCGGATGTTTAAATAAACCCCCCGAACTAACCCTAACCCTAACCCTAACTAACCCCCAGTGGAGTTTTTTGAAACTTGTCCTTTTTTTAAACAAAAAAACCATAGTGTCCTTTTTTTAAACTGGCCCAAAACTTTGTGTCCTTTTTTTATATTTAGCCTATTATACAATAGCATTTCGAGTGTTTGCTGCAGTCGTCAAAAGGTATAAAATGCATAATTTCGTTAAAAAAAATAAACGGACGAAACATGACATGTTTCGTCTGTGAGAAAAAAAAATGAATTTTATAACGGAGAAACGAAAATTTTAATATTAAAATGAATGGGCCGAAACATGATGTTCTCTCCCCCCCCCCCCCCCAAAAAAAAAAAAAAAAAAATCAAAATCAAAATCAAAATTCACATCGGACGAAACGTCCGAAATGAATTTTAATTTGTTTTATTTTTTTTGGTTGTCCCATTATTTTGCATTTTGCAAAATAACCGGATGTTTGTCCGGGTTTTAACGGCATTTTTTTTTGGATTTTCTAAAGATAGGAAATGTCGATTATACCCCGCTTCTTCTGCTATAAATCTTGTGAAGAGTTGAGCTCTACTCTTCAAACCCGAGAGCTCACTTCTTTAACAATTTGTCTTCTCAAACCTCTCTTATTTCCAAGCTATTTTCTTCTTCAATAGTTGATTGTTATCCCCCCCAAAAATATATATATACATATCGGGTTTTACCGATGTCTTCAATAAAAAGATTTATCGGCCGGATTTAATCAAAGCGTCAACAACCAATGCCAGCTGAAGCAGAAAGAAGCAGCCAAATAGAAGCGAAGTTGCGAAATGTAGACTACACGGATCAATCAAATTAAAAACGTGTTGTAGATGATTGCAATCTTTTGTGCAAACATATTACTGTCCATCCTGAAGGTGGATTTTGTCAATTTAGGAAAAAATGGAGAGAGCTAATTAAAATGTACAACAAATATTACAGCCGTATCCCAATTATCAAGTAGTTAGTCGAGCGGGCGGGTTGACCTCATTTTATGCATATAGATACGGATAAGTCGTCTATGCAGTTTGTAGAGGTATTGGTTGAGAGATGGTGAGATATGACCCACACTTTTCACCTACCGTGCGGTGAGCTGAGATTGACTCCGTTGGATTGGGTAATGCTAACGGGAATTTCAATCAGTATCTGGCCCTTGCCTCTGAGTAACGACGAACTGTACACATTTGAAATAATCCAGAACCGCTTTTTTCCGGAAATTACAATAGACGATTGGAAGTCTCGCGGTATCCGTTGCCCATTCCTGAAACGTTATTTTAACAACAGTATAATCGATGAAGCTAAAACAGATATTGTTCTAGCGATAAGGATTGCAAGAGCATAATTTATGTTCTTCCTGGGAGTGTTTCTTTACCCTAATGGTTCGCAATTAGTGAGATGTGGCTGGTTAGCTGCATTTGAAGATATTACTATAGTAGGCACATACGATTGGGATAGTCCAGCATTGGCACTGCTGTATTTGTCTCTAGAGACTTCTAGCAAGCTGAAAGTGAAGTCATTTAACGAACCTTGGCAAGTACTCTAGACATATAATTTGCCAAGTATAATAGTTTAATATCCGAGTTGACACCTAATAAATATTTGTTTTATGTAGTCCTGGGCTTACGAATACACAAGTTACTGTGTACCAATACAATCAGTACTTTATTCAACAACAAAATGCGCGTAAAAATCTTGGATTTACGCCACATTAGAAAATAACAGCTGCGCTACGATGTTTAGCATATGGAGGTGCCGTGGATGTTGTCGATGAATATTTACGAATTCGCGAAACTACTATGTTGAAGACTTTACGTCAATTATGTTCTGCAATTGTCAAGCTATTTGGCAACCAGTATATGCGGAAACCTACTCCCACGATGTAGCACGACTCCTCTAAGAAAATGAAGGCAGGGGTTTTCACGGCATGATGGGTAGTGTAGACTGTATGCATTGGAAGTGAAAGAATTGTCCAGCTACGTGGCACGGACAGTATACAAGACATGTAAGGGAACCAACAATTATTTTTGAAGCTGTCGCATCATATGATCTTTGGTTTTGGCATTCTTTCTTCGGAATGTCAGGTTGCAATAATGATCTGAATGTGCTCAGCCATTCTACTCTATTTGATAAAATTCTTGATGGGTGTGCACCTTCGGCAAATTTTGTAATCAACAACCACACATACAACATGAAATACTATTTGGCAGATGGCATATACCCCCTCTTGGCGACTATAGTGAAAACTTACTCTGCTCCGGATACTCGAGAAGAAGAAATTTGCAGAAATGCAAGAAGGTGCATGTAAAGATGTAGAACGCGCTTTCGGAGTTTTACAAACACGCTTTGCAATAGTGAAGGGCCCAACGCATATATGGGATGCAGATACTCTTTCATATATCATGAAAACATGTATAATTCTACACAATATGATTGTTGAGGACGAACGTGAAGATGATATAGGTGATTATGATTGTGATCAAATACAGGACGCGATAGTGATCGTACCTAACAGAGGTGCGCATGTTGATTATGGAACCCGAATGGTTCGCAATCATGCACTACGTTAAGATTTGGTGGAGCATATTTGGTCCCAATATGGAGATGTGGAATAGTCAAATGTAAATGTTTCAGAATTTAATTGTAGTATTTGTTATCTGAATATTTATTTGAATTTACTGTATTTCAAATCGGATTTATTATATGAATGTAATACATTGCAAAATCTATTTATCTTATGTAATATATGAACGTAACACACTACAAATAAAGCAGGAAACAAAACATCAATTGTGAAACACATTACAAATATTTGAACGTAACACATTACAAATAAAGGAGACAAATTAATGAAATTTAAATTTTCATATTACATTGAATAAAGAGTCTAATTTATAAGCTTCGAATGAAAGTTGTTTACCCCCTATTATAACCTCGTCTTTGCAATATTTGATTTCTTTTACACATGAAATAATAATGTTAACTATCCGGTAAATTGCTAAGGTCAATACTCATAATGCAATCTTCCTCCATTTGTTCTTTCAGTTCACGGTCTTTCTGTTTAATGACAAGCTTCAATTCGGTGGCCGTATTCCTCCTATCTTGACTTTCTTTATACATAGCGTTGAAACTTTTGGATTCTTCTACCATTTGAGAATATTTTGATGATTCAGGAAGACTTTTTCCTTTTCTCTTATGTGCTTTTCTACCTGGTGGTCGGGTTAGAGGGGTAGGTGATTCCATGTCAACCAGCATGTCTGAATCTGAGTTGTTTATTGGGGGTGAATTTTGGCTACTGCCACCTTCCCCAAATTGAGAATCCATAACTCGATTAAAGACTTGTGTAGTACGCAAGAAAAATTTCGGTTGATCCTTTAGTATATCAAAACATTCTTCAAACTTGAAAGCTTTTTCGGATTTTTGCATATATTCGACTCTCGCGTCGCACATCTATGGCAATATTTCATAGATTAGTATTTAATGGTAAATGAACAAATATCTGATAATTTGTACATACATTATCGGCCTCTGTAGTTCCACTAGCCGCTCTAATTGTTACAAAACCCAACTTCGCAATGAACAGGACTACTTCTTTAGCAATTAATTGGAAGTGACTTGTAACGGAGCTTACTATTCGGTCGGTCGGAGTCCCTAATAACGGCGTGAAAGTAGACAAAATTCGCCCCCCAAACTATGCACCGGATTGATCAATACCAACCAAGAGATCGTGTGTTATACAAATCCACGCTTGGCAGAGCACAACATCTTCCTTAGTTGCGTTAGATCTCCCTCTTGCATTACGGCTCGCCATTAATTACTCTCTTACAAATTTTATAGGAGACAGAGAGATGGAATTTTTCTGGATAGTAGAGTCAGGGATATCTCTTTTTTTTTTTAACATTGTATTTGGTTTCAAGGAAGGAGCCAATATGCAGGCAAAATTTGTCAAATATAGTTGTTGTATGTTGGAAAGAGTCGTCGTGTCTAAACCAATCGTCGAATCAAGAATTGAAGGGTAAGATGTGAAGAAGGGTGTATTGGTCATTTGCCGGAAAAAACAAATTTTAATAAAGTGAATGGTACGCATGTGAAATGCATTGGACGAAACATCATGTTTCGTCCAACCCCACATTTTTTTCCCAAGTTTTTTTTATTGTTTTTTTTTTCTTCGGACGAAGCATCATGTTTTCGTCCGATCATTTAAAAAATAATTAAATAATCCGTGATAAAACATCACGCATAATATGCATATTGCTATATCCCATGCTATATTTGGCTATTTGCTGAAGCAAAAAGGGAAAATATGGGAAAATAGCTAACGAGTGCAGCAACTTTTGGGGGAAATTATGCATAAAATGCATTTATAGCTAACGAATGTGGATGCTCTAAGAAGTAAAAGACAAAAGGGAATGCCTCTCAGATATATTGTGATAATACATAAACATCACGCTTTCAGCATATTCTACTATATACAACATTATTTCGGACTTAATGAACTCAAGGACAGACTAAAACAACAGTCTAGATAATATAAATAAGATTTCACATATTTAATAACATACCTATCAGTTAACACTTTCTCTAGTTGCAACATGAACTGATTGATACTCTTGTTCTTCACAGAAGTACCACATGAATCGAATTTCTGACTCAAGAATAAGGCCCCTCAAAGAAAGCATCAAGAGAAATGTGACACTTCCATGGCCATTTCAGCAAAAATGCTCCTCGCTAATTTCCTACAAATGGCTATAGCCGCATACATATGAAAATGGTAGTTATAGATGCAATTAAAATCACCATTCAGCAATATAACAATACGAGTAAACATAAACTCCTCAAAGAGGAAAAAACAAATAGTTTATAGAGAAACAAAACCTGACTCTTAAGCCCTTGACTTGACAGGGAGGCCTGTCTCAACCTTCTTAATTTCAAATATTAGCATTCTCCACATCTTGAGAACAAACATCTCTGCCTCATCATCCAAGATAGATTGTAGCAAATCGAGCATTTTGGATGCTTGAACATGATCTTTGGTACTAGATACAATATAATCTACAAGCGTCGGCTCCTCTTCTCCTAGAAATTCAGTTATCTTCTTTGAGATCCATGGTCTCATTCTCTCATGCAACTCATGCTGCATAAATCAAGGTAATAACCCCCAAAAAATTGGTGTCAGATAAATTATTACTAGGTGAACTCTGTTACATAAAATATAACTATAAATAAACCATGAGAAAAAATTGGGTGTTTTTGCTAAGTTCATTCCATTAGAGGGAATAGTTCACACGTTCACATGTCATTCCTAAATTTCATCCGAAGAGTTTAACAATAGAAACTGAATGCAATCCATACGTGCCTTCAATTGTGTGCTTAGACAATACAACTATCACAACAACCTCGAGAAAAAATAGGCTCTTATTTCCTTCTGATTGCATAATCCATCTGCCTGTTACCTCTCTAAGCTTCAGTTAAGTGTGTTTAGCAGTAGAAACTCCTTACAAGAGCCCCATCAACCGTTCGTGCATGCGGAAGAAGAGAGAGATGACATGGAAGAAGAAAAGCAATAACCTAATTATGGAAGAAAACACAAAAGCAACACATTTACCGACACAAGAAATTGTTACCTTATCGTAAATAGCCCAGTTAATTTCATAGGCAAACAGCTCTTCCTTAGTCTTCGGGATCATGTCGATTAACTGCTTTGCCTTTACATCTAATAGCTTTTTGTTATCTGATTTCGGTGTATCCTCTCTCTCCCTCTCCCTTTCCCTTTCCCTTTCCCTTTCCCTTTCCCTTTCGGAGCTCCTATCATGAATCTTTTCCTTGCTTTCATTCCTGTGACGACCATTACCATCATCACTTCGATCTCGCTCTCTATGACTGGCTCTATCACTCAGCCGCCCATTTCTACCCCTTTCTGTTTCTTGCTTCTCTTCTTTAGAGTTCACACCAGATATGCGCTTGGCAAATTCAGCAGCAGCCACTAGATTTGGGGGTGCAGAGGAAACACTTGTTTGAATGGCTTGTAATTCCTCGTTGGAGTAATCTATAGGCACCAAAGGCCTCATTTTCTTATCATCTACATTCTCATCATCCTCCTCATGAAACACTGATGGAACAGACGCCTTTTTCCCAGAACCCACTAGACCAAACCCCAGCCTCCTAGAAGGAACTTCACTGTTTTGCTTCATATCGGGTAGTGCTTCATTCCCAACGCTTTTTTTGTCATTTTCATCACCTGCAACCCAAATAAAGTCATTAAGAGAACTTGCAAAAGAAAAAAAAAGAAAAATCACCAAAATAAAAATAAAAATCACCAAATGTAAATACATTTTAGAAAACGAGTGAAGAGATTTAGTGTTACCATTGCACTAACCTGAAACACCCTCATAAGTCTGTTGGACCACATCAGCTTCCTTATTTTCAACAATTGTGTCTACTTGCATCATGTCGTTTTCACTCTCTTCAGTCACCTCAGCAGCAAGAGACTTCATCTCCTCTATCCTTTTCTGCTCTTCAAGAGCCCTCCTCTTCGCTTCAGCAATTTCTTCCTCTTCTTTTAACTTATCAGCAAGGTCCTCATCCTTCTCTCGCTGTCTCTTTCTCCTCCTCTCCTCAAGTGTACTACTTCTGCGCCTCCTTTTTCTTGTATCATCTTCATCATCATCACTCCCATCTTCATCTCTAGAGATCTCCTTCCTGCGTTCCCGTTGCTTCTCCTTCTCCCTCTCCTTCTCCTTCTGACGCTGGTGTTCCTTTTCTCTCTCTCTAGCTTCCCAATCCTTCAGGCGGGTGTTGTATAAACGTTCAGCCTCTCTGATTTTCAGATCTCTGTCCTTCTCCCTCCTAACTCTCTCCCGCTCTCGCTCTCGTTCATACCTCTCTAACTCCCGCTCTTTCTCTCGTTTTGAATCACGCTCCCTGTCTCTTTCTCGGCTACTCCTGTCATGCTTCCTACTTCTATCAGGGGAGTTTGTCTCAGGCCTGTCATGTTCAGTAACAACCTTGGCCTCACTTGCGATTTCATCATCATTTTTATCAACTGCATCTACAGTAGCAAAACAATAGCAGTAACATAAATAAGTAAATAAAAATTAATAATAAAAATGAAGCAAAATTACGTTGAAATCTAAATGAAATATACTTACCACCTCTAGTGATGTCCACATCTGAATCCCCATCCCTTGATTTAGAAGGGACCTCAGAATTTGATTTGGCAGGAGTTTGATCAGGTGGGGGAGGCAGAGGATGGGTCTTCAATCTCTCCTCAAGCATACTTGTAATCTTATCTAAAGCATCTTTATCAGCCTCACGATCTTCATCTGTAACAATACCAAACTTTTGGTTGTCATGGTTTTCATTCTCCCAAGATTCTCCTGCAGGTTCCTTCTTTATTGGCTCGACTACTGGCTTTGAAGGCTCTTCTTGATTCTCAGCACCTGGTGCACCTTCATTTTCTTTCTCTGCTGCTTGACTTTCAGTTTCCTTGAGCTTCTCTCTTTCAGTCTTCTTTTCAACATAGCGTTCGAGATATTCCCTGGTTGCTTGGTTGATGTTTAGCTGTCCAAGTGTCATTAAAATTTCCAGATGTTGTCAATAGAAAAAACATGAGTATGTGGTTCAAATCAACATTCTAGACATCAATAATGGTTCTAAGGAAGTAGAATTTAGAAAAGACATATCTGAATCAAAGCAACATATAAGCTAGCAATGAGAAATGGTAAACTGAGTGTGAAAATTGTTGGGTTTGTGCAACAAACATAACCACAGAAGTAGACATTAACCAGCAAGCATTCAAATGGAGCTCACACATGGAATATATTACATTACTAATCAGTACATATTTCAAATTTCGTGAAAGCAACATTCTGATATACGGGTGAAATACCAATTTATGCTTAAAATAGTATGACAAATAGAGGTGGCAGGCACATCAATTGAACACATCCAGTGTCCACACAGCTGGTTCTGTACAATCAAGTTATAAATGCATAGATAAAATGTAGAAAAATGTATTCAAAACTTTTAGTAACTAAATGTACAACAAACAGAAGACAAACACGACAGTAATGAACAAAGAATCTAAAATTTGTTCAAGGGAATAGGCAACCGACAATCTAAAGCTTCTGGAACAAATGCCCTTAACAATATACCCAGATAAATATAATTCAGCGACAGGCTATAGGCTATATTTGCCGCCCTCCATAGTATACATTCTAACCTGATTAACTATTATTCAGCAATAAAATTAACTATGTAATTATATCCTTTGGCACCTCTTCCTCAATGCAAAAACAATCCAGGATCTAAAACCTTTCCAATTTCCAAAATATTAATATTCAGTTCAATACTCACTAGGGTTAGCAACAGACCAGGTTTGGGCCGGACCCATATAGGCCCGAGCCGGGGCCCGAGCCCGAAGTTGAAAACATAGGCCCAAACCCGACCCGACTTTTCTTCGGGCTTAAAAAATTAGGCCCGAGCCCAGGTCCGAATTAAGCCCAAAAATAGGTTCGGGCCTAGACCCGAACTACTTATGCATGTTCTCCAAGATAACTTTCCCATAAAATAAAACTATATCAAGAAATAATATACGATAAAAAAAAATAACAATAATCAGAATACTATAAAGTATGAACTTTTGAGTAATTCACATCTAATTTGTCTATTTTCATTTAATTTTATATACAAGGCATAATTTCTTAATCTATAGCCGAATTAAGCCCAAAAATAGGTTCGGGCCTAGACCCGAACTACTTATGCATGTTCTCCAAGATAACTTTCCCATAAAATAAAACTATATCAAGAAATAATATACGATAAAAAAAATAACAATAATCAGAATACTATAAAGTATGAACTTTTGAGTAATTCACATCTAATTTGTCTATTTTCATTTAATTTTATATACAAGGCATAATTTCTTGATCTATAACCTTTAACACTCATTTTAACTTACATGAATATTCTCTTTTAAAAAAATCATACATAAATATACATGATGTATACAAAAAATACACATGCACATATAAAAATTCGATTTGGGCCCATCGGACCTAAGCACTTGGGCCGGAGCCCGGCCCAAATTTTCCTTAGGCCAAAAATATTAATCCCGAGCCCGGCCCGAAACGAGAATTATTAGCCCAAGACCGCTAATTATCGGGTTGGACCTAGGTGGACCTAGGCAGGTCCGGGTCGGGTTCGGGCCAATTGCCACCCTTAATACTCACCTTTCAACAGTTAATAACACCTGGTAACAAGGAGCACAAGTAATCAAGCAAATAAATAATTTGAGGGGGGGAAGGGGGAGATTGTTTTGATGTCACACTATTTTCTACTACAGTCCACAAAGATAACACGTAAAATTCTAAACTGTTGCAAAAGCTGAATACGTACATTTCATTCAGTTCTCGCACTGACACGCAGTAGCATTAAGTGACACGAGAAGAATAGTTTGATGCCCATGTAATCATTTGTGATCGTAGCACCAGTTAAGCAGCCTATGCATTAATGATCACCAAGCTTACTCAGAAAACCTTTCAACAGCAGAATGCTTTTAGAAAGAAAAAAGGCAGAATGCAAGTAGCCTTGACCAACAACAAAAACACGAAAAGCAGCTTAGAATTCAACAGTAACAAAAAACACAAGAAGCCAACAAACAAATACCACAAACAAGTTTTTTAAGCATTTTAGGATTGTTGTTAAAAACAATGCACTTTAGCATTATAAATGCAAGAACCAATTGATAAGACAACTAAATGAATGAAAATACCAAAATACACTGGTTAAAATTCAATCTAGATATTTTGAAGGTCTGAAAGTAAACGGAGGTAAATATATCAATACAAAAACATCTCTCCTTCCCTGTCAAATATTTTATTTTTATATATGTATTCTTTTATTTCTATAAATTACCAATACCCCTTCCCTGTCAAATATTTTATTTTTATATATGGATTCTTTTATTTCTATAAATTACCAATACCCCTAAGAACGTTTGGTACCAGAGCCAACTGTAACTGTATCGAATATTTTTAGAGGGAATTAGTACTTCATCTTTCGTAAGAAAAAAGAATCCCCCCTCCTCCCTCCCTATCTCTACATTAAATAACACTACATATCATACTACAATCTCTTAACATATTCCTGATGTTGCTATATCTAGCAAGGAACTTGAGAAAGTTTTGTACGAGTGCCAACTATGCATGTATATTTATAGAAAAGCATAGTATTTCTTTTTCTTGTTACAGAATATATAATAGGAGATATTTTGAGAGTTAAACCATCATCCCTCTCTAAGAGCGATTATACAATAAGCTTAAAGAGTTAAACATAATAATAATAAACTACTAGCTTGCAAGTACATTTGAGGTTGAGAAGTGAAAAGGTTTTGTATGTGACCCTCCCTTCTGAGAATTTAACTTCCATCTCTTTAGACAGTGAGAATCACTATAAAGATCGGTTTTTTTTGGGCATATAATTCCCAATCAAAGTCATCAAGGTAGGTCCTACATCCTCTAGCAGATAACTACAAATCAAGAATTATGCCTCTCAGCAAAGGTGTGATTTTATCAATAACTATCTTGTATATTGACCAGTCAGACAACTAGTTTAATCCAAATCTGAGTTTTCTTACTCTATCCAATCATATAAATTCAATCCAATCCAACCAAAGCAGCCTAAAACCCCAATATGATACTCAAGTCTCATCTAAAATCAACTATATACGGTCTGAAGTGTGTCATAAACCAGAAGAAACAGCCACTACAAACCGCATGGGCTATAGCGGCATATCTTTCCTGGCGTTTCCACAACGCGCCGCTATAGGTATAGGAGAATTTTATTTTATAAAAAACACTCTCTGTAACGGCGTGTGACAACAACGCCGCTATAGACTCAAACAGTAATGCCGTTATATATATATATATAACCTATCGCGGCGGTTATATATATGCACCGTTATAGGGTGGTTATAGGGTGGGGTAAATAATGTTCTAAAAAGCTACCCCGTTCTAAACCCCCGCCCCCCTTTTTAGATAGTGTTTGGCCCAGCTTAAAATTAGCTTAGCTTCTCCTTCAGAAGGAGAAGCTGGACCAAACGTATATTTTGAAAAGCTCTACAAAAAGAGAAGTAGCTTTTTTTTATGAAGAAAAAGGAGCTCTAAAAAAAGCCCTCCAGATCTACTTCTAGCTTCTAGCTTCTAGATCAAAACCAACAAAGAAAAAAACAGATCAAAACCCAACTCTCCCCTTCTTCTTCCTCCATCGTCAACAGATCAGAACCCAAATCTCCCCTTCTTCTTCCTCCATCGTCAACAGATCAGAACCCAACCCGCCGATCGCCTCGCTCCTTCCCCTCACCATTGCCCCCGCCTTCGCTCGTCTTCCGCTCGTCGCGTCGCCTCGCCCGCCATCCGAGCACCGTCGACGTCACCACCATCTTCATCTCATCACCCCAAACCGAATCAAACCGATCGCCTCGCATTTCCCGTCGTCTTCCTCTCATGATGGTGGAGATTAGGGTTTAGGTGAAGATGACGTCGGGATTAGGGATTTGGTGAAGATGGTGGAGATTAGGGATTAGGGATTTGGTGAAGATGATGTATAAAAGTAGCTTTTAATTGATATATGCCAAACAACTTCTAGCTTAAAAGTAGCTTTAAAGTTAAAAAAAAGGCTGACTATCCAAACAGCTTCAGCTTTTAATTTCAAAGCTGTACTTTCTAGCTTCTCCTTCTGAAGTAGCTTTAAAGCTAAAAAAAGCTAGGCCAAACGCACCCTTACTTTCCCCAATTTTTACAACCCTAATCCTGCTCTACTCTAATCCCGCTCTTCTTCCCGCTCTATTCTAACCCTAATCCCGCTTACTCTAACCCTAATCCCGCTATTCTTCCCGCTCAGCACACACTGCCTCCCCTTTAAACCCATTGCGTTTCTCTCTCCCCTCCCCACTCACCGCCTCACCTCCCTCGCGCGCACCACCCTTGCCGCTCTCCTCCTTCGCCGCTCCTTATTGCTCATCTTCTTCTTCATTCGACCAAAACTCTAAACCCCCTATTCTCTCTCTCTGTAATGGCGGCGATCGGCGAAATTATCGATTCCAAGAAGCGAAAGCGCGAGCCATCGAAAAAGGATGTTGGATCCAAGAAGGACCCGAAACCGTTCAAGTCCAAACCCGCTAAGCCCGCCGTTGCGGCGGCACCGGCGGAGAAGCCGCAAACCCCGAGAGAGCGCAGACTCGCCGCAAAGGTATCGGAATCTCATTTGGTTTTTGACTAAAACGCCTAAAGTTGATATCTTTTTGCTTATTTATTAATTGTTTGATGAATTTGGATTTAGGCAATGTCGAAAGAGAGAAAGCAGAAGAGGAAACCGAACTACAATCTCGAGAAAGTGAGCACCAGTTCTGTTTAATTTTCAATGTTGGAGTTTAGGAATTTATTTATTAATAGAACATTGCTTATTGATATATGACTAGTGAATTATTATGTGACAAAGGCGAAATGGTAGTTGCTCAATGCCTAAAGGTTGGACTTTTGTTTAAGTTAGAGGCTAAAATGCAAAAAACTAACATGAGATTACTCGGGCATTTGAGAATTGATGTACAAGTGTGTTTTGCAATGAAAAATTGGTGTTCTCAATTACCAGGTGAAACTATAGGCTAGTTACTTGCTATAAGAAAAAACTATGCTAGTTTTTGGCATTTTACTATACTTTGTATAATTTTCTGTATGCCTACTATTATTACACATAGGTAATAAAATGTTTTAGTTTTATTGATTATTTGCTGAATAGCGTAGTTGGATAAAATAATATAGTTTGCCGCAGTAAAGAAATACATAGTGTAGTTCTTCAGACGAGGTGTTTCCATTTTTAATTTTTTTTTACTTTTTGTCTAATTTTATTTATTTATTTTGGCTAAGTATTAACTTTTGGTAATGCTTGGCAGGAGTTAGCTTCATTGTGGGAAAAAATGAGATGTCATAATATCAGCGAGGAAGGGAGATCCAAGTATGTACTTGTTTGTTTATTTTTTGGGAGCATATGTTGTTATTTGTTTAGTTATGTTTATTTAGATGTTCGCCTTGCATTTGCTAGTTTACATGGCATAAGGTTTGTAAGTGAAGCTTTATAGAAAATGAATGGAAAGTATCTAGAAATTGCAAGCTCTTATGTCTCTGCTCGTGTTCTTCAAGTGAGTTCGATTTTTCTTAAGAAGTATTATGTTTATCTTTTTTACGTCTATTTCATTGCCATTTATTACGCTATCTGAATATGATGTTATGTCGATGCTTGTTTATGTTCTTTTATGGTTTCTGTATCATTTATTCTGATGATCTATTAACGTATTAACGTTTTTCAGACATGTGTCAAATACTGTTCACAAGTAGAAAGAGATCTTGTTTTTGAGGCTCTTAGGCCAAATCTTCTTGATCTTTCACGGCAGAAGTATGCAGTTCATCTTGTGAAGAAACTTCTACTAGTGTGGTAGGCCATTAGCTTTTCTTCAAATTTGAAATCTTTATCATGTAAATGAAGACCATTCTTTTGCTCATCAACAGGTTTATAATAAACAATGTTAAGGTACCATATTAATAAGGAGCCTAAAATCATACATTTATGAAGGGAGGGATAAATGGAGCATACAGAGGTCCTATTCTTACAAGGGGGCACTAAAATGGGTACACCTAATTCTCAGAGAGACATGTTGCTTAGGAGGCTGATGTAAAACCAACCCTAAAATAGAGAATTTCCAAGAATTTTAATGGGTTAATTTTACCAACATGAAAGTGCGGATTTAGATTGGATATTTTAACAGTTAACAGGTCCGATGGGTTTTCAAGAATTGAATCAAATGCTAACAATCCCAATTAATAATTCAATCTTAATCAATAAGTAAATCCCTACGTGTTTCAGCAAGTAAAAAGAGCAATACCAATTCGTACCCTAATCTAGCATGTGGATCACTCAATCTCAGTATTTTGTGGTCGACAGTCAAATCAGATAATATGCTAGATAATAGGGCAATAACACAAATACTTAATAATGGAAAGATTATACCGAATGTGGAGAACAATTGCAACAATCGAAGCGGCTACTGTTGGAAGAACCGGTCGTTGGATCTGGCTGTGCTGTTCTGGCTGAACGTCGGCTGGGCGCGCTGCCGTTGAAGGACAGGGATGACTGGGTGGTCGCGGAAGGGGGAGCAGGGGACCCAGCGTCGAAGGACCCAGGGCAACGCCGTGAAAGATCGGCGATGTCGCACTGGCTGCTGTTGTTGGGCGGCGGCGGCGCTGGGAGGGTGGTTGAAGGCAGTGAGGGGGTAGCAGCAACAATGATGGGGTGATGGTGGTAGGACTGCGGTTTGTGTTGCGGCTGATGGAGAAGGCAGTAAGTGGAGTTGTTCGGTTGATGGCAGTAAGGAGAAGGTGGAGGCAGTGGGTTGTCGGGTGTTGGTGTCGATCGGGAAAGAAGGAAAGAGACGATGGCGGCTGTAATGGATGTGGAGGCTCAGGGTATGGAAGTTGAAGATGAGTGCGGGTGTGGGGTTTTGGAGATGCAGTCGGGTTGGAGAAGGAGGATGAAGGCGGCGGCTAATAGAGGTGATGAAGGAGATTAGGGTTTTGTTTATTTGGGATTAGGGGAGATTGTATTTGGGGTTTTTAATTGGGGGATAAATTTTAGAATTAATCACTAATTCTAAAACTAGATTAGGATTTATCACAAACCCTAATTTGTATCTCAGTTGTATCACACAAAGGAGAGAGAGGAAGAGCAAAAACTCAACACAAATTTTTAATCAATAATGGCATGCTTTTCTCATTCATCTCAGGGCCTTTAAATAGGCTCAATTACATCTTGAAACACATCTCCAAAATATTCTCAGAATCTAAAAATTACAAAAAGATTACATATGGCTATAATTGCCAGAAACAAAAAAATGGAAATAAAATAAAAATCCTAAACTGGAAAGATGTCCTCATCATTCTCTCCGGGTGGGAGAGAGCTCGACCCAGTCGAGTCAAAACCAGTGATCCTGTCATGGTGCTCCAAAAGATCTGGATCCAGTTGCGGGAGCCCCTCACGAGCACTGCAAGTGTCATCCGATTTCGGCTTATTTTTCCACCTTACCAAATACTTGTGCATACCACCATCTCTAGTAGAGATTATCTGATCATCTAAAATATTATCCAATTCTTCTGTCGATGGGTAAGTTATATCTGGTAGTGGAGGTAATGGGGAAATCTCACCATTAGGCTGCAGGGTAGACTCATCTATAAGAAAATTTCTAGGGTTGAATTTTGAGCCTTCATAAAGTACTAGATGCTCAATATTGAAAATTTTACTTATGCCAAAACCTTCAGGAAGGTCAACGACATAGGTACTATTATTGATTGCATGTAGAATCTTAAATGGGCCTGCAGCACGTATGTTTAAGTTCTTAACGGGTCCAATAGGAAACCGTTCCGGATGAATCCGAACCATCACTTCGTCACCAATATCAAAAGTTATAAATTTCCTTCTAGTATCTGCTATTAACTTGTAGTTAAAATTATTCTCATTAAGTTCCTTGGAAATTTCTCTATGCAAGTCATGAATATTATATGCAAATGTGGGTGCAGACTCTGTGACTTTGTCATGTTCTAATACATGAGTAGAATCTATGGGTTGCCAAGTGACTTGGGAAGGAATGGGTGTCTCGGGTATACGCAATAGAGGTGACTGGATAGGCTGAATACAATTGAGAGACTGGTCATCCTCTTTTTCATCAAAGTCATCACTTATATTAGGTTCATAGGTAAACTCATTGTCGGGCTCATCAGCGATGACTGCGGTACCCTCTACTATATTGATCCTACTTGGACTAGGACAGTTGCCAGCAACATGACCGTATCCCTTACATTTATAGCACTTAGTGAGAGGGTCAATCTTACTGTAATATCTTTCGGTGTTCTTACCCTTATGTTCATCTCTATGTAAATTAAAATTTGAATTAGATTTGTTGGGGTAAGATTTGTTGGGGTGCTGAGAGGGAGGCTGAGGTCTAGGTGGGTCAGTAGAGGTCATTCTAGAGGAATGATCTCTCGAGTCGCTGGACCTAGAATCAAAACTAGCTTTAAGGGAATCCATGTCGAGGACTAGGGCGTAGGCTGCCGCTATTGAGTCCACGTTTCTATAGATTAGCTCGTTCCTAAGGTCAGCTCGTAGTCCAGCTCTGAACCTAGAGAGAGTTTGTTCTTCACTCTCTTTACCTAGCGCATTGCACCGAATAAGGAAGTCAACGAATTTATCAACATATTCTTGTGTGGATTTACTTCCTTGATACAATTGGTTCCACGAATCTAGCAATCGGGTGTGGAACGATAACGGTACATACCTCTCAGTGAGCTTCTCTTTCATGGCCTCCCAAGTGGCTATGGGTCCAGACCTCAGCCTCTGCGGGCATGTTCAAGATTGGTCCAATGTTGTTGAGCTTTACCCGTTAATTTCATAGTTGCAAATTTAACTTTAAGGGCTTCGCTCATGTCGAACCACACAAAATAGTGGTCCATGGCACGGACCCAATCAAGGTAAGCTTGGGGTTCCATGTGGCCTTCAAATTGAGGAACGTCAGCCTTAACGTTCTTTTTATATTGTTCGTCAGGGTCACGTTCTTGACGTCGATCGTCATGAACGTTCCCTTGAGGGATCTGACGATGGCCATGAAGCTCAGGGATAATTGTTTGATTTAGCTCCACTTTCTCAAGCCTCTGATTGATATTGGCAAGAGTTGCTTGGATGGCAGCTAGGGTAGCGGAGATATCAGGATTGTCCATGGAAAGTCTAGGGTTCCTAATTGGGTGATTGGAAAGGGATAGAAAAGGCTCTTCAGGGTCTGTGATGGTGCTGCGAAGACGCATTCACCAAAAGTGTGAATAGAGGGTGCCCTAAATTTTTTTTTTTTTTTTTTAATGAATCTGAAATAAACTAAAATAAAAGAAGAAAAAAGATAAAAACTACACAATCCTAAATGAATGCAAAAATGATGCCTACGATGCAAGAACTAAGGTTTTAAGAACCTTTGCTCTGATACCAAAAATGATGTAAAACCAACCCTAAAATAGAGAATTTCCAAAAATTTTAATGGGTTAATTTTACCAACATGAAAGTGCAGATTTAGATTGGATATTTTAACAGTTAACAGGTCCGATGGGTTTTCAAGAATTGAATCAAATGCTAACAATCCCAATTAATAATTCAATCTTAATCAATAAGTAAATCCCTACGTGTTTCAGCAAGTAAAAAGAGCAATACCAATTCGTACCCTAATCTAGCATGTGGATCACTCAATCTCAGTATTTTGTGGTCGACAGTCAAATCAGATAATATGCTAGATAATAGGGCAATAACACAAATACTTAATAATGGAAAGATTATACCGAATGTGGAGAACAATTGCAACAATCGAAGCAGCTACTGTTGGAAGTACCGGTCGTTGGATCTGGCTGTGCTGTTCTGGCTGAACGTCGGCTGGGCGCGCTGCCGTTGAAGGACAGGGATGACTGGGTGGTCGCGGAAGGGGGAGCAGGGGACCCAGCGTCGAAGGACCCAGGGCAACGCCGTGAAAGATCGGCGATGTCGCACTGGCTGCTGTTGTTGGGCGGCGGCGGCGCTGGGAGGGTGGTTGAAGGCAGTGAGGGGGTAGCAGCAACAATGATGGGGTGATGGTGGTAGGACTGCAGTTTGTGTTGCGGCTGATGGAGAAGGCAGTAAGTGGAGTTGTTCGGTTGATGGCAGTAAGGAGAAGGTGGAGGCAGTGGGTTGTCGGGTGTTGGTGTCGATCGGGAAAGAAGGAAAGAGACGATGGCGGCTGTAATGGATGTGGAGGCTCAGGGTATGGAAGTTGAAGATGAGTGCGGGTGTGGGGTTTTGGAGATGCAGTCGGGTTGGAGAAGGAGGATGAAGGCGGCGGCTAATAGAGGTGATGAAGGAGATTAGGGTTTTGTTTATTTGGGATTAGGGGAGATTGTATTTGGGGTTTTTAATTGGGGGATAAATTTTAGAATTAATCACTAATTCTAAAACTAGATTAGGATTTATCACAAACCCTAATTTGTATCTCAGTTGTATCACACAAAGGAGAGAGAGGAAGAGCAAAAACTCAACACAAATTTTTAATCAATAATGGCATGCTTTTCTCATTCATCTCAGGGCCTTTAAATAGGCTCAATTACATCTTGAAACACATCTCCAAAATATTCTCAGAATCTAAAAATTACAAAAAGATTACATATGGCTATAATTGCCAGAAACAAAAAAAGAAATAAAATAAAAATCCTAAACTGAAAAGATGTCCTCATCAGAGGCACTGTAAAGAACAGTATCTTATACAATAAGCATGTAGTAGAGACAACCTTATGTACTACATGCAATTATTTCAATTTACAGTAAATTGCTCGTAAAGTTTACCTATAGCTAGATTACTGTTATCAGTGAGTAGTTCTAAGTGAGATATGAAAATTTTCATTGCATATGTTTGGTCAAGTCTTCTATATGTTGGAGCATACGTATCCCCCTTACCTTTTAGACATTTTCATGTACATGCATTTTTTATTTAAGTTTTCTGGATCAACATTTGATACAAACTGGACTATAGTTTTTTTTTAGTAATATTTAAAATTTTGACAGTTTTATTTCATATGTGCAGTCATATGTTAGTATTCTACATAATATATACGTGAATGATTTGTAGGCCAGGTATTTAACAATTTGGAAACTTGATCAATAGTTGAACGTAATTTGTCGAATAAATTGAAATTATTAAAATTGAATTAGGGTCTTTGAAGCTTGGGAAAAATATCAAATTTCTAATGGGCGAGGAAAAGGAAAGATACAAAAAAGGTGGAGCAAGTAATTCTGATGTGCGTACGAGAGAATCTGATGTGCTTTTCTGGCTCATATGAACCAAAGACCTAATGCTACACAAAATAAAAATAAACATCTGAAAAGAAATAAGAATAAAACAATCTAATTGGAGTTGGGTCTCTTGTAAAAACCCGTATGTAGACAAATTACTTTCGAACTGAAACATGTTAGGTTACATTTTTTTATCTTTGAGAAGTTCTATTTTTGTTTAAAATTTTAATACTATATTCCTTAAATAAGTTTTATGTTGACGCATTTGTTTAAGAAGTATATATCTTTCTTGAATGGGTGGTTTTCTTTTTACTAATAGTTATATGCAGTAGAGACAACTGCAGTCTCTACTAACTGTAGCTTCCTTGGCTAACTGCAGTCTCAAAATCCAAACATTGAAACATTTAAATTTTATGGTCCTTTTGTATCATTATCATTTATACAGTTATTTATTTCTTTGTGTATGTGTATGTGTATGTGTATGTGTATGTGTATGAGTTGCCTCTCATATCCATTACTTTACTGAAATATTTATGTTTTTTTTACAGGGCCAGCGTATTCCATCGGTTTCCAGTCACGCACATACACTAGGGCAAAATAACGATGGAATTAGAAGCAACAGCGGGCCACACAAGGAGACTCCCCTGCTGTAGTTTGTCGAATTTGTACTTTTTTTTAAATGTTTTGTAGGAATTATATCTATGTTTGGTAATAACTAAGTGTTGTACAACATGTACATTTGATACTCGTTGTATGACATATTATATGTGTTACATATTTTGTTTTCTATTGAGTTGTTTTTTGTGATGTGTGATTTGGTTCTTGATTATGATATTATTGATTTACCTGATTTGCATTTAAATTTAATATGATTACATGTATTTGTAATATGCAATTAATTACTGGTTTTTTCAATTGAAAATTTTATAATAAAATGTCAAAAAAAAAAACTACCTATAGCGGCGTTTACCACGAAACGCCGCAATAGGTACTACAGCTTTTGAGTACCCTCTATCGCGGCGCTGGACCAGCGCCGCAGCAGGTAGGGCTGCAATCGAGCCGAGCCGAGCCGAATACCTTCAGGCTCGAGCTCGGCTCGTTTACTAAACGAGCTCAATTTTGAGCTCGAGCTCGGTTCGAGCCGAGCTTTGACCATATTCAAGCCGAATAGCTCGCGAGCTTAGCCTAAAATAAAAAAATCAAGCTCAAGCTCGGCTCGTTTACGAAACGAGCTCGGTTTTGAGCTCGAGCTCGGTTCGAGCCGAGCTTTGACCGAGCTCGAGCCGAATAGCTCGCGAATAGCTCGATTCGTTTGCAGCCCTAGCGGCAGGGTACCAATGCTAGCTTTTTATCGTGGTGCAGTCCCGGCGCTTGGAAAAAGCGCCGCTATAGCGATTTTTTTCCAAAACGAAACGCTCCTATAACAGCGGTTTGGCAACACCGTTGTAGGTGGACACCCTATAGCGGCGGCGTCCGAAAACACCGCGATAGCCTATATGGTTATAACGACGCACGTTCTAACGGCGCATTTAGCGGCGATTTCAGAAGCGCCGTTATGAGCTATAACGGCGCCAAAAAACGCCGCTATAGCCTTGTAAAAGCGCCGCTATAGCCTGTGCGGTTTGTAGTGAGCATCAGCTAGTAAGCAACATCAACAAGTATCAAAACTTCAATATAACACAAAGAAACTAGGTAAAATTTGCTCTAGTCAATTTAACCGCTTCTACTCTACACAAAGATCAAGAATGACTTGAGAGAAACCTTGCTCTGACTTCTAAAATATTGACCTTCGAGTTGAGACTTTTCATTGCAGTTCCATGTCACGATTTGATCAATTTCACACTATTATTAGTCAATGACATATTGACATAGTGGTGGACTATTTGTAAGAGAAATTAGTAGATATTTACATACAGGCGCAATTGTGTCCTATGTATATAGTTGCTAAAGCCAAATAACCACAAACCTTGACCTCTTCTCTAATTAAATTATTAGGGGGTTTCAAGGGTTCATGGAGATCTTTCATCTCCTGTTCATATTTTCAATCCCTTGTCCATCGGCACCAGCTTGAAGGCTAAAAGCAAGGCACTCACGTAACACTTATGCCAAGCTTCAGAGAGACCACTGCATTAGCTATTTTGTTACATAGAATCCTTCAAAGTGTTAAGCACATGCCAAAACATGATTTCAAATCATGAAACAATGAATAAAAGAATATAATCAAACTGATTTGTTTCAGTGTAACTGTCGTGTGGTGAACATTTTAACTTCGTGATATATAGGAAAATTTTGGTGAACATTTTAACTTCGAGATATACAGGAAAAATTTGCACAATGTGTCAACGACAAATATATATTCAAAACACAGTTTGTTGTTGCATCTCCAGTGTCCATGTTCAATTATACGCAACATAGGCATTCAATGACAAAAATAAACAAACAAGTTTTTATTCAGTTGGAACATGTCCATGAATTGGTCTTGGAAATGGCATGCACGCATATGTGTATATAAGAAACGACAACACAGGTACACTTAATATACACAAAAATAACATATCATACCTATTCCCCTCACCCCCTCTTTATTTCTACATAAACTGATAGATATAGATATGTAAAGGAAATTATCAAGACCTGCCCACAACTATATTTGATAAGAGAACAAAGTTTGAACGACATACCACCAACTCCTGTCCATCAATATTCAATTTAGTTAGCAAGCGTAGTGCACGAAGAATTCCTTCAGCTGCCTCAAATTCACAGAAACAGAACCCTTTGGGAGTTCCATCAGTGTCTTGAGCACGTTTCACACTCTTCACGGGTCCACAAAGCTTTTAGGGAAAAAACAGTCATAACAGTTAAAAAAATTATCATACGAACAGTTAGAAATCTATAGGATAAACAATATATTTAATGTGGTTGAACAGTACCCGAAGAAGAGAATTAAGAAATTCAGTGTCAATTGTGGGCGCAATCTTGCCAACATATACTGTTGTATGTGGCTTCTCTGTGGCTGCAGGAGCAGGAGCAGGAGCAGCAGGAGCAGCAGGCCTAACCATGGGATTAACCACATGAGGAAGGCCACGAACTCCAGTAATGGGAGGCCTAGGAATTTGAGGCATCACACCCATTGGCGGAAGTGGGCGAGGAGGAAATCCAGGGCGAATCATAGTTGGGTATGGCCCAGGATACCGGAGAATTCCTGCAAAAAAAAAAAACAAAACTATGCACTCTTGTAAGAATACATCCATCACCTAAACAAATTATATGGTCTACTCCCCCATACAAAAAAAACATTAACTTATATAGGAAACTTAGAAAATATAACAAGGATGGCAAACAATGGTACCACACAATAAAAGCTTTAAAAGATGTGCAGCACAAGTTTTGCAACTACCACCACCTGAACAGATAACCTGGTTGTGATGAACAAGAGTATGACATGGGTGTGTGTGTGGGGGGGGTGGGGGGGAGGGGGGTTGTGTGTGTGTGTGTGTGTGTGTTTTTTTTTGGGGGGGGGGGGGGGGGGGGGGGGGGGGGTTATGTAAAGTTGAACTTACCTTATCAAATATTTTTGCACATAACCTTCAGAAGTAGTCCAAGGAGCTAAATGGTGGTGCATTCGTGAGGCTTGCAAAAGCTCGCGGGGGGGGGGGGGGGGGGGGGGGGGGGGTATGTTTAAAAATACGAAGTTATGTAAAGTTGAACTTACCTTATCAAATATTTTTGCACATAACCTTCAGAAGTAGTCCAAGGAGCTAAATGGTGGTGCATTTGTGAGGCTTGCAAAAGCTCTTGGCAATAAATTAATTGGTAGTAACAACACTAAAGGTATTTCATCATTTCGATTATTTTATTAACTCAAGGCAAAATGAATTTTAAACAATCAAATAAAAAAATGTAATCAAAAACAAATTTTGTACCTTTCTGACATTATTGCAACGTGCACTTAGATGCTAAACATGATCCACTGTCAAGAAATTATTTATAAACATCATAGCTTCTTGTTTAAAAACATTACAAAATAAACTCACTTAAACAATTTTGCGTCAAATTCAAAAGAATTATGCTTGAAGCAGAGCTTCAAGAGAAATTACGCATACCAACATAATCGAAGAGAGACAGATCTTTCAAGAATCCCAAGAGGAAGCCTGCCCGATCTTTAAGATTCTGTAGGACAAAATATTTCATCACCATTATCAGCCGCATCCCTGTACTATTTCTACTCTCTTCCTTCCCATCACACCAATCACCACCCAACATTTCCACGAACAAACACGGGATTTTCAAATTTTCACCACATAATCTCAAGACAAGCCAAATTAATTCATAATTGTTTCGTAATTAAAATAAAAATAAACGCAGTCAAGATAACAACGTTAAGACTAAACCACAAGTAACAAACCACAACTAACTACTTAAAATTAAAAAAAGATTGCAACTTTAAGTAAT
Organism: Hemerocallis citrina; assembly: GCA_017893485.1. NCBI lineage: Eukaryota > Viridiplantae > Streptophyta > Magnoliopsida > Asparagales > Asphodelaceae > Hemerocallis > Hemerocallis citrina. The sequence goes on along the minus strand of CM030359.1, from coordinate 331,715,385 downwards.
AATTCGACGAATAGACTGAAACCCACCAGTTTGAGGAACGTTCATGTAGCCATTGGGGTACGGCATTGGAGGCGGGTACATCCCACCGGGTATGGATCGCATCGCCATCGGACCTGGACCCACGTATGGCACCGGCGGGACCACAACGCCGGGCGGCGCGATTCCCGCGCTAGGGTTTGGCGGATAATTAGAGTTTTGTGGGAAAGTAGGGTACGGAAATTGGGGGTTTCCGAGGGGACGGAAAGATGGCGCGAACGACGGCGGCAATGGCGGAGGGACGAGATTAGGGTTAGGGTTAGGGTTAGGGTTTGGGGGATCGGATGGATTGGGGGTTTCGGATTGGGGAGGGGCATCGGGGTTGAGAGTGGAATTGGGGTTAGGGTTTTGGTTTTGAGAGGGATCAGGATTTTGGGGTTTGGGATCTAGGGTTTGGGGCGAGGAGGGGGAGACGACCGCCATTAGAGAGGAGATTGGAGAAAAAAGGTGCGATTTTTATTGATTCAAAAGAGAAGAAGATTTGTTCTTGATTTGGGATTGGGATTGGGATGTTCGGGATTTTCGGGATTTTGAGGAAGAAGGAGTTTGGGTTTTGGATTATTGGGTTTGAGCCTTGCTACACCCGATAACATCGTACAATACTGCTCATTGTTGGGCCTACATACCGGATATGGCCCATATGGGCCGAGTTATAACGATCTGTTATTTTTATTTTTACGTTTTATTTAGGGAAAAATAATTTTGGACTCCAAAGTTGAACCTGCTTTTTTTTAACCCAACAATTCTTAGGAATGCATCCAAATGATGCTCAGCAACTATGTTAACATCCGAAAGTCTTTCATTAAAAAAACCATCTACAAGGGTCAGTGTCAGTGCGGTCTACTAGTAAGTTTCTTCATAGGTCAAGAAGTCGAGAGCTTAAATCTCGCTTGCACCAAAAAATTCACAATAAATATATATTTTGGATAAAGTACGAGTTTGTGTGACTACGACCTTATTTCAAAAATAAATAAAATAAAAAGTTAACATCTCATCTTTTCTGAAAATACTTTTAAATTTTTATTCTACCTAGCCTTCAAACCGTAGATCTGAAGTTGGAGGGGTCGACAACGGTGATGGCAACTACAACCCCCCTCCCCCTCCGATTCGGCCTTATCTCCTTATCTCCTCCCCCTCCCATCAACCTGACCACCAATCCCCTTCCTTCTCCTTTTCTTCTATCCATCCAGTGTGCCAAAGCTTTCCAAAATCCACTATCAAAGCTAAATGGGTTCGCAAATGTGGTTGGGGAAGATGTCTAAGGCATAAATATGAGAAGATTGAATCAATATGTAATACATCGTATTTGAGAAGTATTATCCAAGGTAGGCATTCATGATGGGCTTTCATGGCCATCATGATGGGTTTTCATGATGTGCTTTCATAGTGGGGCTTAGTAATTAATGAGATTGGTCTATAAATTTGGTAGTGTGTGTATAGGCCTATAGAAATAAAATTAGATTAATGCGGCCATGAAGGAACTGAGTTGGATGTGTGTGAACTTGGTCCCATATAGATGGTGTGTAGGAAAATATGAGTGTGTATATTAGAAGCCAAGGATCTAAGAGCCACCTACAAGTCATGGCACCTTTTGTGAGGCATGCATGTGGTGGGCCGTTGTTAGGACATGTTTTCGCATGTGCGCGCACGCGTAGTCACGTGTACAGCTGAGTCGGGGCTCGGGGAGTTACACAATCTCACAAGGAGGTGGGTTCCACAAGTGGCAGGTTTAGCAAGGGGACTGGATTTAGGGGTTAAAGTAATTAGGGGTGAGGGGGTTAAGGTGATGGAATTGAGGGGTTGAGGTGAGAGATCATGGCTTAAATCGTTGCCAGTAGTAAACACAATGGCCGGGATACGGGCTTGGAGCATCGGCCATGGAGTCTTGCTCAGCCGAGGTGGTTGCAGCGGGGAGTTTTATCAGTGAGGGAATCGAAGGAGGTCCTCCTCCTCTTACTCCTCCCTCCACTATCTCCTTTGAATAATATTCTATAAAGCATCAAACTCATTTTTTGGGGCTTAAAGTAGGGCTTGCTCACTTAGCCAGAAATTGGAGAAGACGACGTCGCCTTTGAATTAGAAGTGACTCCCACTCCCATAGAACCAGATCGATGTTGAAGTTGTGATGTGACAAATGAATTATCGCTACTCAAGCAAAACTTGGGCTTATTCGAAGTATCTCCATTCGATTATAGAAGCTGATATGGCTAAAAATGGGGTTAAATCGGAACCGTCAAAATCGGGCACGAATCTTGAAGCCCAGGGGTAAAAAGGTAATTTCACCTACCAATGGGTCTGAAGCGGGTACGGGTTCTCCTCCTCGAAGACCCACTAACCCGCGAACGGATCCGCCTCAACTGGGTGCGGGTTTCAACCCGCAGCAAGCCTGGTCCAGAAAGGATAGAATTAGGGTTTCTGATTAAAACCTAATCAACGGCCCTGATTCATATCTATCCTTTCACTGGGTATTAGGGATTACATTCCTTATCTAACCACAGGGATTACATTCCTAATCTGATCCCAGCGGCGTCTATAAATACCCCCCATCCATCTCCATTAAGAGGTAATCAATCTTTTGCCGGTTTTATGCTCTTTCATAATCACTTCTGATTACTGACTTGAGCGTCGGAGGGTGCATCGCCGGGAACAACCCCGGTATCTCGCACTTTTTGCAGGTGAACGGCGAGAGCAACGGTCAAACTCCGGCGGAACAGGTAACAGGTTTGTTATTCAAAGTTTCCCAAGAATTCACAAATACTATCTGTTTGCCCCCACACCAGATTCAGCGGCAACAGATTGGCGTCGTCTGTGGAAAATAACGAATAGTTGCCTCCCCTCTTCCCGTTGGTCAGATCTTCTCCAACCATGCCTCCTAGGAAAGTAAGATCTAGAGGGCCCAACCGCGGACCCAACCCCGATCAGCAACAGGAAGTACCCATTCAACCCGCTCAGCAGCAGGGGCAACTTCCTCCTCAAGCAAAGGACCCTCTCCAACAGGACCTCCCTCCTCCTCAGAATCAACAACCTCCTAAGGATCCCAACCCGCAGAAGCAACCTCTCCATCCGGACTACGTCTCTATCCACAATGCCTCTTCGGATTCTATGGCCTCCCACAATCCCCGAGCTTCCGACCTTCGCAACACCGTCCTCAATCGGCAGAAGGATGAGGATCTTCGCCGCCGTCTGGATGAAAAGCGGGCCCGAGAGGGAGCCTCCCGCCAGCAACGTCCGGATGAGCGATCTCCTCACCGCCGAGACTACAGAAGGTCCCCTATCCGAAGGGGGCGGAAAGAGTCCCCCGAGCATCACAGGAGAAGACCCCATTCCCCTGCCGGTCGGCAACATCCTAGGAACGATGAGGCACCCATCACCCGTGCCGAGTTCCAGCAGTTCCAAGCAACCGTTCTACAAGCTCTCAATCTCCGTCCTAACAACACCAATGCTCCCAGAATTCCCACTCCTCCTCCGGTCCGAAGTCCTCGCCGACGGTCCCTAACTCCTCCACTAGCTCCAAGCAACCCCCGGCACATGCCAAGTCCCCGCCGCTCCAGGAGCTACCGTCGTCGTAGCCCCCGCTCTTCCTCGTACGTAGACGAGCCTAGAGGCTCGGCTGATTACCGTCGAAGGGATGACGCTGTCTACCGTCGTCTCCACAAAATGGAGAGGCGCTTGGGTCAGTTAGACCGAGAAGAAGGGCTTAAAGGAAGGACCCTTCGTCCTAGTCGACCTCCTTTTTCCCGAACCATAATGGATGCACCCGTACCAATTGGCTTTAAGCCTCCTCAATTCGAGACTTATTCCGGGGAGACTGACCCCGTCGATCACATCGAAAGCTTCAAGACCCTCATGCTCATCCATCAAGCTTCCGATGCTCTGCTCTGCAAAACCTTTCCTGCAACTCTCAAGGGTCCAGCTCGAGAATGGTACTCTCGCCTTGCCCCTTCCTCAATATTCTCCTTTGAGCAATTTGAGACACTCTTCGTCACCCACTTCGTGAGTAGCCGCAGAACTGAGAAGACCAGCATTTCGCTACTCTACCTCCACCAGAAGAAGGGTGAGAAACTGAGAGACTATGTAAAAAGGTTCACAGCTGAAGCCAGGTCCATAGCATCCCTCGACCAGTCGGTCGCTGCAGCAGCGTTTCAATCCAATGTCCTCAACTCCAGCCTCCGCTCCTCCCTCGCCAAGAAGCCCCCACAGAACTTCTCTGACCTCCTCCTCCGGAGCGAAAAGTATATTCGGGCCGAAGAAGCTGAGCACCGCCCCAACATGGAGGGGTCTTCCTCCGGGTCTAAGAGAAAGGGAACAGAAGAGGAAGGGGCCAAGAAGCTCCAGAAGGATAATGGCGGCCAGCGCCGACCTCCCCCCAGATTCGAAAAATTTACTCCCCTTAATGCCAACATCTCCACGATTCTTATGGAAGTTGAGAAGGAGGGGGTGATACCTCTTGCACCAAAAATGAACACCCCTAGCAAGAAGAGGGATAAAGAGAAGTGGTGCCATTATCACCGGAACCATGGCCACGACACCAATGATTGTCGGGCCATGAAGAATGAGATAGAAACCCTCATCCAGAGAGGGCAGCTGAACAGGTTTGTAAGAAAGGACCGAACCGATCATCCTCCCCCGCCTCGGGGGGCTAACAAGCGTCCTGAACGCGATGAAACACCCGACTTCGAAGAGGAGCGTGTCCTACACCTCATTCATGGGGGCCCAATGGGGGGCTCCTCAAACTCCTCTCGAAAGGCGTTCATAAGGGAGGTCAATTCGGTTCGCGCCACCCCTCCTCCTAAAGGCCTCAGAGTGCCCGTCACATTCTCAGATGAAGACCTTAAGGGTGTCCGAACGCCCCATTGTGACGCACTCGTCATCAGCCTCCACATGGTGAACTTCAAAGTGGAGAGGATCCTAGTGGACAATGGCAGCTCCGTTAACATCCTCTTCCTCGCCGCTTTCAAGGGCCTCAAACTATCTCGAGACAGACTCAAGCCCACCGGCTATACGCTCCATGGGTTCACGGGAGTGCCAGTGACTATTGAAGGGGTGATCACCCTAGACGTAACCGCTGGCAAAACGCCTACCACCCGAACGGAGTCGATGGACTTTATGGTCGTGGATGTCCCTGCAGCTTACAATGTCATTTTGGGTCGGCCCGGCCTAGCTGCCCTTGAAGCCGTCCCCTCTGCCTATCACCTCAAGATGAAATTCCCCACCCGAGCAGGAGTTGGGAAAGTAAAAGGCAATCAGGAAACGGCCCGCAAGTGCTACATGACCTCTACCCTCGGTCCAGTCCTCTCCCTCGAAACCCTGGAAATCCCCCAAGATGTCGTCCGACCAACGTCCGAGCCGGTGGATGAGTTGGAGGAAGTGCTCTTCTCTGAGCAGGATCCAAGCCGAAAGTTCTTTGTTAGCAAGACCCTCCCATCCACCCTATGCTCAGACATAGTCCAGTGCATCCAAAGAAACCGAGACCTCTTTGCTTGGTCAGCTGCAGACATGCCCAGAATTTCCGAAGAGCTCTTGGTCCACCACCTCAGCGTTGCTCCGGGGTCCAAACCGGTCCAACAGAAGAGGCGCAAGTTAGCCCCGAACGCTAGCTAGCTAAAAAAGAGGAGGTGGACAAGCTCTTGAAGGCCCGGTTCATACAAGAGGTAAACTATCCCGAATGGCTGTCGAATGTAGTAATGGTGATGAAGTCCAATGGAACCTGGAGGATTTGTATCGATTTTACCGATCTCAACAAGGCTTGCCCCAAGGACCCTTTCCCTCTTCCAAGTATTGACACTTTGATTGACGCCACTTCGGGTCATGAACTCCTCAGCTTCATGGACGCCTTCTCAGGCTACAACCAGATCCGGATGTTCCCCCCAGATATCCCGAAGACCTCATTTGTGACCGACCAGGGCCTCTACTGCTACAGGGTTATGCCCTTCGGTTTGAAGAATGCAGGCGCCACATATCAACGCCTCGTCAACAAGATTTTCCAAGCTCAAATCGGCCGGAATATGGAGGTATATGTGGACGATATGCTTGTAAAGAGCATCCACGGGGCCGATCATATGCTCGATCTATAGGAGGTGTTCGATGTTCTGAGAAAGCACAACATGAGACTCAATCCGAACAAGTGTGCGTTCGGAGTCTCGTAAGGGAAGTTCTTCGGCTTCATGGTCAGCCAACGAGGAATCGAAGCTAACCCTGAGAAAATCAAGGCCATATTAGACATGGCCCCTCCCAAGAACGTTAAGGAAGTTCAGAGGCTAACAGGCCGCCTAGCTACTATAGGGCGTTTCCTCTCGAAGTCAGGGGAGAAGTGCCTCCCCTTCTTCAAGGCTCTCAGGGGGGCTAAAGGTTTCGAATGGGGTCAACAGCAACAGGAGTCGTTCGACCAACTCAAGGATTACCTCGTCAATCCTCTTCTCCTCAGCAAACCAATTCCTGGTGAACCCCTCTACCTCTACTTGGCAGCCTCCGAGCAGACCCTCAGCGCTGTTCTCGTAAGGGAAGAAGATAAGACCCAAAGGCCCATATATTACGTGAGCAAGGTACTTCGGGATGTCGAGCTCCGCTACCCGAGGATAGAAAAGATGGCTTATGCCCTAGTGATGGCCGCAAGGAAGCTTCGCCCATATTTTCAGTCCCATTCGGTGGTCGCTCTTACCGACCAACCGCTGAAGCAAGTGCTCCACAAGCCAGAGACCTCCAGTCGCCTTATGAAGTGGTCTAGCGTGCTGAGCCAGCATGATATAACATATTAGCCACGAATCGCGATCAAGGCTCAGGCCTTAGCAAAATTCATAGTTGAAAGTACCATCCCTGAGTTCAGCCAAGCAATGAAGGGACCACCTGTCTGGTCAGTTTATGTGGATGGATCCTCTTGTAACGAGGGAAGCGGAGCCGGGGTCATTCTGGCAGGCCCAGATGACTTCATCCTCCAATACTCCCTCCGTATCAACTTAAAGGCCTCGAACAATGAAGCAGAGTACGAAGCACTCATAGTCGGCCTCGGAATGGCTCGCAATGCAGGGGTGCAGCGCCTTCGGATCTTTAGCGACTCTCAGCTGGTCGTGAATCAGGTCCTGGGCGAGTATGAGGCGCGAGATGACCGAATGGTTAAGTACCTAGCCAAGGTCAGGAATCTCATGGCCCTATTTGAAGAAGCCCTCATCCAGCGAATCCCCCGAGAAGAGAATGCCCAGGCCGATGCCCTCTCCAAGCTAGCCTCCTCCTCCCTTCAAGGTCTCGAGCAAACCGTCTTAATTGAGGTACTCCTGAAGCCAAGTATAGAAGAAGAAACTTCCGATTCTATGGAGTCTCTATCTGTCCTGCGGCAAGATGACTGGATGAAACCCCTCGTTGAGTTCCTGAGAGATGGGCTCCTCCCCGAAGATCCAAAGGAAGCACGCTGAGTAAGAGCCCGAGCAGAGCGATACACACTTATCGAGGGCATCCTATACAAGCGCTCATTCACACAGGTAGACGGCAAGCCTTATTTGAGATGCCTCTCCCCAGAACAAGCCGACTACGCCCTGCAAGAACTTCACGAGGGCATCGGCGGGGCACATTCAGGGTCGAGATCCTTAGCCCGCAAAGTGTTGAATTACGGATATTTCTGGCCCACTCTCCTACAGGACGCCGAACAGCACGTTTGGCAAAGCAGCTCATGTCAGAAGTACTCCAACATCCGACGCCTCCCACAAGCTCCACTCACTTCCCTATCAAGTCCTATCCCTTTCGCAATGTGGGGGATGGATTTACTAGGGCCATTCCCACCGGCCCCCGGCCAGTTCAAATTCTTAGTCGTGGCAATCGACTACTTCTCGAAGTGGATAGAGGTCGAGCCCTTGGCCACGATCACCGAGAACAAAGTCCTTCAGTTCTTCTGGAAGAGCATAATCTGCCGATTCGGTGTCCCTCGGGTCCTCATAACAGACAACGGAACCCAGTTCACCGGGGCTGCCTTCCGAGCCCTCTGTGAAAACCTAGCCATCCAACACCGATTCTCCTCCGTTTCCCATCCACAGTCAAATGGCCAAGTGGAGAATGCTAACGGACAGATCCTCTCTGGTATTAAGAAGAGGTTGGATAAGTGCTCTAAAGGCTTATGGGTCGATCAGCTCCCTAACATGCTGTGGAACTACCGCACTACAAAACGGACCCCCACAGGAGAGTCTCCATTCAACCTTACCTATGGGTCCAAGGCTATGATCCCCCTAGAAGTCGGTATACCCTCTCCTCGTCTAATGGCTTATGAAGAAGAACAAAACGCCAGAGAGTTCCGAGCAAATCTAGACCTGATTGATGAGATCCGAGAAAGAGCTGCCATTCGTCAATAAAGCTACCGAAGAAGGATCGAGTTGGCATACAATAAGAGAGTCCGTCCTACCGACCTCAAAGAAGGGGACTTGGTCCTCAGAAAGTTAGCCATCTCTTTTCCTGGTCAGAAGAGCAAACTAGCTCCAAATTGGGAGGGACCCTATAAGATCGCCAAAGTAGTTCGGCCCAGGACATACAGACTAGAAGACCTCGAAGGCAGAGAGATCCCCAGGACTTGGAATGCCGACTATCTTTTGAAATACCAAGAGAGAGCACTAATGCCTCTCTAAGTATTCTGGGATGTCGAACCGTTCCTCTCCTTTTACTTGTATTTTTCCCTTTATTTCTCTATTGTAATAACGGCTCGCAACTTTAGAAGCAGCCGACCATCAGTCATCAATAAAGAAAGCTTTTTCATATTTTACTTGTAAAACTGTTTGCATCTCCCTGCTTTTACTCTTCACCCTAACGATGGTTCGGAGTCCAACACTTGGCTCGATTCTACTTCGCAAGTTCGTTCTTAAGCGAGCTAGAAGTAGGTCGCTATTCGGAATTGCTCCCACAACCGTTGAAAAACTCTAACGATGGTTCGGAGTCCAACACTTGGCTCGATTCTACTTCGCAAGTTCCCTCTTAAGCGAGCTAGAAGTAGGTTTCCATTCGGAACTGCTCCCACAACCGTTGAACAAGTCTAATGATGGTTTGAAGTCCAACACTTGGCTCGATTCTACTTCGCAAGTTCGCTCTTAAGCGAGCTAGAAGTAGGTCGCCATTCGGAACTGCTCCGACAACCGTTGAACAACTCTAACAATGGTTCGGAGTCCAACACTTGGCTCGATTCTACTTCACAAGTTCGCTTTTAAGCGAGCTAGAAGTAGGTCGCCATTCGGAACTGCTCCCACAACCGTTGAACAACTCTAACGATGGTTCGGAGTCCAACACTTGGCTCGATTCTACTTCGCAAGTTCGCTCTTAAGCGAACTAGAAGTAGGTAGCCATTCGGAACTGCTCCCACAACCGTTGAACAACTCTAACGATGGTTCGGAGTCCAACACTTGGCTCGATTCTATTTCGCAAGTTCGCTCTTAAGCGAGCTAGAAGTAGTTTGCCATTCGGAATTGCTCTCACAACCATTGAACAACTCTAATGCCGAGTTCGGAGTCCAACGCTCGGCTCGACTACACTGCCTCAGTATCCCGAATCGAGCGGACGAGGAACCGGCCTCCACATATGGAGAAAAATTCTGCCGAACTAATTTCACCGTTAGATCATCTCGAAATGCGTACAAGAACGTGATGAACGGATCAGATCGTGCCACGTATCCACAAAACGACAAGATAGTGTTTTCTCGAAACTCGAGCCTCCTGACTCGTGATTCGTGCCATGATCGTGATCGACCGTCCAGATTGAACCACTCTAATGGAGAGTTTGGAGTCCAACGCTCGGCTCGACTGCACTACCTCAGTATCCCGAGCCGAGCGGACGAGGAACCGACCTCCACATATGAAGAAAAATTCTGCCGAACCAATTTCACCATTAGATCGTCTCAAAATGCGTACTAGAACGTAATGAACGGATTAGATCGTGCCACATATCCACAAGACGACAAGATAGTGTTTTCTCGAAACTCGAGCCTTCCGCCTCGTGATTCGTGCCATGATCGTGATCGGCCGTCCAAATGGAGCCACGCGGCTCGGGTCTGAAATTAGAGCTACCACACTACCGAAGTGCCAAGTTGCCTCGGCATATCCCGAGCAAGTGCTAAAGTTCTACAGCTAATGCTCGAATACTATGGCTAGAACGCTCGAATAAATTAACTACTGGTTCTTATGGTTCGTTTCAAGAGTAGGGCAACTACGGCACAATAATGGACAGACGAACTTCGATTTCATTAAAACAACTTGATAAATTTACAAGGCAAGAAGTTACAACAAAAAAGCAACTTGATAAATTTACAAGGCAAGAAATTACAACGAAGAAGACGATGCAAGAAATCAAAAGCCCGGTACAACTAGTTCAGTGCCTCCTCGGAATGGGGACATTCCGATTCAGGGACACTCGGCATTTTCGTCTCTTTATCTCCGAGCTCGTCTCTAGGCTGACGAATTGGGACGCCTCTTCGCCACTAACCCTAACAGTGGCTCCGACCGACGGTCCGCTCGAGCTAACAGCTACACCGCTTTGGGCATCGGCCGCAGTCCGACCAACGACGGGAGCACGAGTCGCGAGCTCGTAAAAGGAGATCCCTCGCTCTCTCTCCTCGCGAGTGCACGAGGTGCTGCGAACGTTAGTCCTCACGGGCTGAGGCTTCAGACGAGCCACTTCCTCCTCGAGCTCAACGATCCTGTCTTTCAAAGTGTCGTCCTTAACCAGTATCTTGAATCGAGGGAGTTTCGCCGAACCCGGGTACTCAGTACTATCAGATATAATGCAACACAAATTGGTCACCTCAATGCTCTTGTCGACCGTGACCCTCTGCAGCTGCTCGACCTTCTTCGCGAGCTCGTCTCGCTCGGCCAGCGCCGAGGCCAGCTCTTCCTCCTTCGTCGAGAGCTCCTCCTCGACTATCCATAAGTGGTGCACCTCGGCCAGCAGCTCGCTGTTATTCTTCTCCACGTTGAGCGACGCTCTCCTGATCCGCTCGATCTCACCCTCGAGGCGAGCCTCGTGAACTGCTTAAACAGTTCAGCACGATGCCGAGCTGCTGCGGTATCTAAAGCATGAACGAGGATCTGAAAGATGAGCACATCACATTCAAAGACTAAAGTTCGAGCCAAACACTTAGACAAATTTGAAATAAGAATTTCATTCATAAAGAAGAGGAGGTGGCCAGTCCGCAAAAAGGCGTTACATTCTAAAAAAAGGAAAAACAAAATTACAAAAGACGAGGAGATCAGCGGTCCACCTGCGTCGTCGGCTCGACCACAGGCACCTCGCCAGACGGCCCCTCATTCCCCGTTGCCCCGGCCTGGGGGTCGGTCACCACAGTCTCAGGGACCACCTCCTCCTCCTCATCGCCTTCCTCCTCTTCGCCCTCTGCCGCAACTCTAGGCCACAGCCTATATCCGACCCGCTGAAAGCCGAGGACGCGGTCCTAGACATGGTCGAGCGCCCTCTCGTAGGACTTCTCCATGTTGGAGGCCATGTGCGCCTTCGCCTCGGCCTCGACCTCGACCCTGATCACCGCCGCCACGGCTTCCTTCTCCGCCTTCGCCTCCGCCAGAGCCTTCGCCGATGCCACCAGCTCCTTGGCAGCCTTGGCGACTTTGGCAACCTCCTCAGCAAGCCGTCTATTCGCTCGCTCCAGGTCCGCCTCAAGGTCGGCGACCCGGACCTCCAAACCGTCCGCGCGTCTCTGCTCTGCCTCGAGCTGCCGAACCGCCCTCACCTTCTCGGCCCTGTCCTTGTCGCTGGCGGCCTTCAACTCCTTCTCCTGTTCGGCGAATGCTTGAAGGAGATGGCCGAAGTGACAAGTGGCCTGCCGAAGGAAAAAGAGAATAAGAACAAAGTAAAAGCCGAACGGCCGACTTAAGAAATTCTCAAGAAAAATGAATGCAAAACTTACCGACACAAGCGACCGAGCGACTTCGTAGGTGTCATCGCCAGTCGTCCCCGCCTGCAGTGCGGCTCGATCCTTCGGGGTCGCCAAGTGCTTGATGGCTTGCATGCACATCTACGAGTCCCCGAGGAAGCCGTCGTGGTTCTTGACTCGCCAGTTCGGGACGAACAGCTTCTTATGCTGCTCGGTCAGGATCTCCTCGGCCTGAGTGGTCAGGGGCGGAGCTTGGAGCGACAGCGCCGCCGAAACGTCGAAGGCCTCACCGACTGTGGCAGATGCAGCAGGAACAGAGGGGTCGGCGGCAACGACCACCGCTGGCGAGGGGACCTCAGCAACGGCAAGAGGCGGAGCAACTGCCGAAGGAACCTTAGAGGGTTGGCCGGACGAAGCCGTCGTGCTCGGCCTCTTCCTCTTCCTTTTGTCGGCAACCTTGCCTCGCTCGTTCATCATCCCCAGAAAGTCCATCTTCGGCGCTTCTGTTCCAAACAACAAAACAAACAGCAAGTTAGCGAAACGAGCTAAAAACTTAGAAATATATATATATATATATATATATTACGAGATGTCAGGAGCGTACTCGGGTCGATCGGACTAAGGCCTGACCCGTGTAGCACCTCCTCGGTCATTTCCCTCCAGCTCAACATTGGGAGGGCCATGATCATCCTCACCACTTCCTCCTCGGCCGCAGTCAGTACCGGGTCGACCCTAGCAAACTTTGGCACCTCTACTTTCCACTGAGTCGGAATCTTCAGCATCAGTACTATGTGAAGTGAAATCTTCGGTTTTTTCCTCTTCCTCTATCCCTATCCCATAGGTACAATGTTGAAATCAATAGAGGGCTCCCTCAACAAAAAGAACTTCTCCTTCCAACCTTTGATCGAGTCCGAATTCTCTATAATCCTAACGCCTTTCTGGGCCGACAGGTAGTAGCGATGCTCGGTCTTGTGCATCCGGTGAATCCGATACATGCTCCGAAGGATCGTCAGGTCTGGCTCGACCTCGGCGTTGCGGCACTGCAGCAAGAAGGTATTCACGTGGCGCCAGGTGTTCGGCATGAACTGGGTCGGCACCAGGCAGTACCACTGGAGGACCTCTAACACAAAGGGGTACAGAGGAAAGCGCAATCCGGCATTCAGCGAGTCGTAGTCAAACATACACATATCCGACGACGGCAGTTTGGAGTTCGCTCGCATCCCAGTGCCGGGGAGGATCAGCTTGTACTCCGGAGGGATGGCGAACCCTTTTCTGATCCGGAGCAAGTCCCTCTCGGATAATACCGAAGAAATCTCGTCCGCCTCGGTAGCCAGGACCGGCACGTTCTCCTCGTACACTGCCGACCGACCTACGATCGCCTTCTCCAGAAGCTCACCCTCGTATTGCCTGACTCCGGCATGGCCGGACAATACACAAGGGTACCGACCAAACTCAGGGGCTTGCCTCACGGTCTCCACGTTCTCTTCGACTACAGGAGATCGGGTCACTACCTTCTTCTTCTTCTTCTTCACCTCGGCCACGGACGGCTCGGCCACCTCCTTGCCCTTTCTTCGGATCTCCATTCGCCTCCTCTCCTCGGCGCCACTATCGCCCGAGGATGAGGCCTCACTCCCCGAGTCTACCCTTGACATCTCTAAAAAAAGCTAAGGCAAATAAACTGACCTTAATGTGACGTGTCCTTGAAGTGACGTTCATGGTCGGAATTAGTTCGCCGGAAATCGCTTGGCCCACGCGACAGCTAACGCAACCGCCTTGGAGCTAAAATCACCGCTAGCAGAGCACGCAGAGAGTAAAAGTGAAAACTTGGAGTGAAAAGTGAGAAATGAGCTCTGGGGTGGGGGAGTGAGAACTTATAACCACAATGCGACGTTTGGGCTTCCTTGGTCATTTAAAAGCCCACTAAGAGAAGCCAAAGCACCAAAACGGAAAGTTGCGATGTTTCAAAATAAAGACTCCTCAAATCGCTTAAGTCCATGACTCGGCCACCGGTGTGCCTAGCCGAGCTACCGAATAGCTTGGCTAAGCAACCGAGCTACTAAGTCGGACGGTGGCGACGGTTCAAAGCCAGAACCCTTCAAAGCACTTATCGGCAAAAAATACCTCGACCTGCCAACGAAACGAACCGAGGGGCCGAGGTACTGACCTCCACATATGGAGAAAAATTCTACCGAGGCCAAATCATCGTCGGATCGTTCCAAAATTCGTGTCAAAACTCGATAGACGGTTCAGATAGCGCCACGCTCACCAAACGACAAAATAACGTTTTCTCGTGATCTGAACCCCGTCCTTGTGATTCACGCCATGATGGACCCTCAGGATCGCGCCACGCGTACATTCCGAGCTTCCGGCCACCGGTGTGCCTAACCGAGCTACTGAACAGCTTGGCTAAGCAACCGAGCTACTGAGTCGGAGGGTGGCGACGGTTCAAAGCCAGAACCCTTCAAAGCACTTAACTCCATTCCTCGGTAAACAATACCTCGACCTGCCAACGAAACGAACCGAGGTGCCGAGGTACCGACCTCCACATATGGAGAAAAATTCTGCCAAGGCCTAATCACCGTCGGATCGTTCCAAAATTCGTGTCAAAACTCGATGGACGGTTCAGATAACACCACGCTCACAAAACGACAAGATAACGTTTTCTCGTGATCTGAACCCAGTCCTCGTGATTCACACCTTGATGGTCGCTCCAGATCTAGCCACGCATACCTTTTGAGCTTCCGGCCACCGGTGTGCCTAGCCGAGCTACCGAACAGCTTGGCTAAGCAACCGAGCTACTGAGTCGGAGGGTGGCGACGGTTCAAAGCCAGAACCCTTCAAAACACTTAACTCCATTCTTCGACAAACAACACCTCAACTTGCCACCGAACAACTGTTCTAACCGGATCGAGGTGCCGAGGTACCGACCTCCACATATGGAGAAAAATTCTGCCGAGACCGAATCACCGTCGGATCGTTCCAAAATTCGTGTCAAAACTCGATGGACGGTTCAGATAGCACCATGCTCACAAAATGAAAAGATAACGTTTTCTCGTTATCTGAACCTCGTCCTCGTGATTCACGCCTTGATGGATGCTCCAGATCTAGCCACGCGTACCTTCCGAGCTTCCGGCCACTGGTGTGCCGAGCCGAGCTACCGAACAGCTTGGCTGAGCAACCGAGCTATTGAGTCGGAGGGTGGCGATGGTTCAAAGCCAGAACTCTTCAAAGCACCTAACTCCATTCCTCGGCAAATAACACCTCGACCTGCCACTGCACAACGCCGAACTGCCGAGCCGAGGGGACGAGGAACCGACCCCCACATATGGAGAAAAATTCCGCCGACCCTCCTCAGCCGTTGGATCTTGTCAAAAAACGTGCTCGACGTGATGGACGGCTCAGATCTTGCCATGTTCACTAAACGACAAAATAGCATTTTTTGGGGATCCGCGCTGAGATGGACGCTCAGGATCTTGCCACGTAGTTCGGCAGATTCCATGCTAAGTGCCGAGCTATCAAACAGCTGGGCTGGACCACCGAGCCCCTAATACAGTAGACAAGTAATTGAGCCATCGGAGCGCTCAGCCGAGCTAACGAACAGCTTGGTCGAGCCTTCGAGCTACTAGGTCAAACCGAACGTCCTATCGGAGCACTTATTAGGCCCACAACATCGAACTACCGAGCCGAGGGGACGAGGAACCGACCCCCACATATGGAGAAATAACTAGCTGACCCTCATCAACCGTTGGATCCTATCAAAAAACGTGTTCGACGCGATGGACGGCTCAGATCTTGCCACGTTCACTAAATGACAAGATAGCATTTTTTGGGATCCGCACTGAGATGGATGATCAAGATCTTGCCACGTTGATCGGCAGATTCCGAGGCAATGAGTCGAGCCGCCGAGGATACGAGCCGAGCGACCGAGGCACCGACCCTCTCATACGGAGAAACTATCTACCGAGCAACATGGATCGTCCGATCGCCCAGAAAAATGCGCTCGACGCTGATGGAGGGCTCAGATCGCGCCACGCCATAAATCGGTATTAAAAATTAGTTTTTATTTATTTTAATCGTTTTATTTATTTAAAAATTGCGAAAAAATTACTAAAAATTCGGAAAAATTAACTAAAAATTCTAGGAAATAATTATAAATTCGGGGACATATTTTTGAGCCCCTGAAAGAACAATTAGTGCCTAGAACATGTCGTTAAGACCTCGAACGACCGGTTAACACTTCGCAAACTTAAATAAATAATCCGAAAAAAATAGATAAAAATCACCAAACATCCAGAAAAGATCTTAAACAACTTAGAGTGCAAACAACTTGAAAAATCACCACACTACCTCCTTCAAAGATTCAAAACCTACCATTTGGACTCCGATACAACTCTACTAGCCATTAAAACAGTAAAACTACTCTTCAAAGGCTGATCAAACTTGGTCTTTAGGAGTGGGGAGTTCGTGATATGGCTAAAAATGGGGTTAAATCGGAACCGTCCAAATCGGGCACGAATCTTGAAGCCCAGGGGTAAAAAGGTAATTTCACCTACCAATGGGTCTGTAGCGGGTACGGGTTCTCCTCCTCGAAGACCCACTAACCCATGAACGGATCCGCCTCAATTGGGTGTGGGTTTCAACCCGCAGCAAGCCCGGTCCAGAAAGGATAGAATTAGGGTTTCTGATTAAATCCTAATCAACGACCTTGATTCATATCTATCCTTTCACTGGGGATTAGGGATTACATTCCTTATCTAACCACAGGGATTATATTCCTAATCTGATCCCAGCGACGCCTATAAATACCCCCCATCCATCTCCATTAAGAGGTAATCAATCTTTTGCTAGTTTTACGCTCTTTCATAATCACTTCTGATTACTGACTTGAGCGTCGGAGGGTGCGTCGCCGGGAACAACCCCGGTGTCTCGCACTTTTTACAGGTGAACGGCGGGAGCAACGGTCAAACTCCGGCGGAACAGGTCACAGGTTTGTTATTCAAAGTTTTCCAAGAATCCACAAATACTATCTGTTTGCCCCCACACCAGATTCAGCGGCAACAGAAGCTAAAGTTCATTTTGCAACACCAAATGGGGTGTTGCAGCCAGCTCTAGTGTTCTAGTCGACTGGGTTAGTCATTGAACGAAGAAGCATGATAGTCGGGATGGTTGGGATGTGGTCAAAAGGGAAAAGGGGATTTTGTACACACAGCCTTGTGCTTGATTTAATTGGGTCTTCTATGCAACAACCAACCTCAACCACGGTGTGGTATGCGGTGATTTCCGATTAACCACAGTGGAGTATGTGGTAATTGGACCTCCGTGGAGTTATTGATTCGAGGTTGTGGGTCTTTTCGAAGAGGAAAATGGGCTACTAGGGCCAGAATTCTAGAAAAGGAGCATCGAGCGCATGTTGCTTACCTTGAACCTGGCCGGTGGGATTGAGTTATCCTTTGTCACAAACCATGTTGTTTAGGATTTTTCTTAGATTAAGTTGTTAGGTTATTTTGAGTATGTTCATGTAATTTCTTCTTTTGCTATCTCCAATTTGGACTAATGTTTTGTAGCTATGCGAATCAGGGTATATTTCATTACATTCTTATTAATGAAACATGGTGGTTGCAGTGGGGAGTTTAATCAATGAGGGAACCGAAGGAGGTCCTCCTCCTCTTACTCCTTCCACTATCTCCTTTGAATAATATTATATAAAGCATCAAACTCATTTTTTGGGACTTAAAGTGGGGCTTGCTCACTTAGCCAGCAATTGGAGAAGACGATGTTGTCTTTGAATTAGAAGTGACTCCCACTCCCATAGAACCAGATCGATATTGAAGTTGCGATGTGACAAAGGAATTATCGCTACTCAAGTGAAACTTGGGTTTATTCGGAGTATCTCCATTCGGTTATTGAAGCTAAAGTTCATTTTGCAACACCAAATGGGGTGTTGCAGCTAGCCCTAGTGGTCGAGTCGACTGGGGTAGTCGTTGAAAGAAGAAGCATGATAGTCAGGATGGTTAAGGGATGTAGTCAAAAAGGGAAAAGGGGATTTTGTACACACAGCCTTGTGCTTGATTTAATTGGGTCTTCTACGCAACAATCAACCTCAACCACGGTGTGGTATGCAGTGATTTAGGATTAACCACAGTAGAGTATGCGTTAATTGGACCTCCTAGAGTTATTAATTCGAGGTTGTGGGTCTTTCGAAGAGGAAAATGGGCCACTAGAGCCGGAATCCTAGAAAAGGAGCATCGAGGGCATGTTGCTTACCTTGAACTTGGCCGGTGGGATTGAGTTATCCTTTGTCGCGAACCATGTTGTTTAGGATTTTGTTTAGATTAAATTCTTAGGTTATTTTGAGTGTGTTCATGTAATTTCTTCTTTTGCTCTCTCCAGTTTGGTTTGATGTTTTGTAGCTCTACGAATCAGGGTATATTTCATTATATTCTCATTAATGAAACAGGGTGACTATACTTTCCCTTTTCTTAAAAAAGAAGAAGAAGAAAAAGACAAAAACAAAAAAACTATGTTAACATCTCTAGTAAACATGTGTATCATGAAGGAAATAATAGTGAGGATGTTGCAGTTAGAAAAGGGAGACCGTCGAGGGTCGAGTTCTTATGGGTTTTTGTCCATAATGTTGAAAAGATTTGTGTTCTAATGGATGATGCTAGAGGAGCATTCAGAGTGAGTGAGTTGTGTCGTGTAATTATGTTTGCTAATTAGCAAAAGACAACTATTAGAAATACTAATAAATCCTATATTCCAGGCTTTATTTTTCCATTTACCGTAATTAGCATTTTTTTCATTGTTTAGATATAATACCTATTATACCCTTGACTCTACCAGAATAAGCTTAAAGTATTTGTAATTGAGTAATTAAAGTTGGGTTTCAATTTTTTAAGGGAAGAAATTAACAAATTCCCAAAATGTTTTCCATTTAAATCAAGAAACCTCTAATGTTATTTTTTGTCACCTTTATCCTTTATGTTGTTTGCTTTTGAAATTTCTGTTAAATTCTATTTATAAAATAACCAGACTGGGTGCATTGGAAAGAGGGGATTTTTGTCTCTCGAACCATGCAGAAAAGCCAAGATTCAAATATTTTGTGGAAGTTCTCAAGACCCCTGCTGAACCCCCACCCCCACCCAAACAATACCCCAAAACATACCTCCAACCAAAACCTAAACCCAAATTATCCCATCACCAAAGCTAAAAATCTATCCCAAAACTCATATTCAAACCAGATTTAGCTGGACAATGTTCGTTGTATGAAGTGTGGAGAAACCTATCATCTGGCATCGGAGTGCAGTAGGGTCGACATTTATTGTTTCAATTATAAGAGGTTTGGAAATCAAGCAAGGGACTGCATCTACTTCACTAAGCATCCCTCATTAAAGGTCCTAACCTGTTACAACTTTGAAAAGGCGGTTGTGATGATGAAGCTCATACCATGGATTTCTGCATGTTATCAAGGGCAACTGCTCTCAACATTACCTGGAATCAGCTCTCAATTGGCATTGGGAGAAAAAGGGTTGGTTATGGTAGTTGGACAAAGTGGGTGAACGAGTTTATTTCATCAAACTCCCAAATAAGGAAATGATCAAAGATGTTGTCTTGGAAGGATTACTTCGCTTTGCCGGAGTTACAATGACAACACTCAACTGTCACCAGAGATGGGTGTGAAACAAAAACCCAAACCCTACTACACCTGGATAAACATCCCATAACTCCCTATCACCTCTGGACCCTTCGTCGCTAGAGGATCTACTGAGCCCTCTTGCCTATGAGCGTAGACATGAAAGTGAAGGAAAATGTTGTGGATGCTATGGTCCCCATCGAAGTTCAAAACCTTGTAGAAATTCCACTAGCTAAGTAGATGGACTATATAACTCCACGGCAGGGTGGAAGTCAACAATATGATGTGCATGTGCTCTTTGTTGACCAACCAATTCCAGTAGAGGATGTTCAAATGTGAAATGTCCATCTATTTACAACAAAACCATTCGCACCCCCCCCCCCCCCCGGCACCTTGCACAAGAAGCTGGAACAAGTTTCTAGTGAAAGAAAGTACTTGCAGAGTAGGATATAGAAGTGCCTCTTCCTGAGCCTGAAAAGCCCCTTCCTCAAAGAAAGAAATTGTCCCGACCAGGTCACTCCGGCCGGCCTTGACATAGAGCTCCGACGAAAAATCCAAGAAGGAAATGCAGTTGTGCTGCTAGTTAGGAAGGTTGATTCTTAGGTGAATTCTTCGGCAAATCCAAATCAGGGAAGTAAGAAAATCAAGGAGGCCAACAAGAAAACTGCTAATTCTAGTAACTCTAAGCACTTTTTATGTGGCACCCCAGTCTGTTTTGAAAAGGAGATTGTACAGAGAATTTAGTGGATATTAGTTGGGAGGGAAAATCTTTTCAAATCCCTAAATTCATGAAGAGAAAACTGGCAGAATTAGCTGGCCCATCGAGCCCCAGGCCCAAGCAAATCTCATCCCCACCTGAATCTGATGTCCAAATCCCACCTGGCTTTGAAGCTGCAGTCAGGGACAAAGCAAAGCTAAGATAGAGCAAGGTGACTAAGAGGCCAATGCAGTTTGGTGGCTCGTCCTCCATGAGAATTCTATGAACAACTCAGTTAAGAAGACCTCTTCCTCAACTAGGAGCAAAGAGTGATCAACTTTCAGCTTAGGTACAATAATTCATAATTCTTTTGATTTACTGTCCAATGAAGAATTGCATGGTGTTGCAAAGTCTGTGGGAGTGGTGGCTAAAGGGCCACATACCATTGCAAAGATTATAAACTCTAAGAAATGTGTTGTTGGTACATCTAGGCCAACAACAGATTCAAGATGAGTTTCAAAATTTTTATTTTAGGTATGCTGTCTTGCTTGGTTATTGTGTTATTCCTATTAACAATTAAGACGGGCAGTTAGAATGTTAGAGGACTATGATGTCTTGATAAATATTCTTATGATTAAAGATGGTATTTGAATGAAAAATCTTAATGTGGTGTGCATCCAGGAGTCAAAACTCACTAAGCCTTCAATAAGGAAACTCTCATGTATAGGGGAAATTTATCTCAAAATGAGTCATTCTTGATGTAATTGACTCCTATGGAGGGGATATGATAGGCTGGAATGATAATCTTTTTACCTTTTTTACTCAGTAATTGACATTTTCTCTGTATCCATAACCATTCAAGATAGGAATTATGGGATGGAGTGGTCTATTACTTTAGTTTATCCTCCTTTTGAAAGAGAAGATAGAGAGCCATGCTAGTATGAAATTACTCAGAGAAGGCAAAACTTAAGTGATAAGTGGACTCTATGTGGTGATTTTAATGCAACTCTATGTGATGTTGAAAGAAACAGAGGTCACAGGTCCATGAGAGGCATGCAGATTTTTGCTGATTCTATATCTACACTCAATCTCATTAATATCCCATTATGAGGCAGAAAGTTCACCTGGTCCAATCTCAGAGAAGAGCTAGCTATGGACTAGATAGATTCCTCATCTCACATGAATGGGAAGCACAATTCCCAAATTTTGTTCTATTCTCCCTTCAAGAATTGCTTCAAATCATTGCCCTTTGGTGTTAAATACCCTATGATCTCCAGGCATTGGAAGCTCCTTTTTTTTCTTGATGAAATTAGGAAAGTTGTTTTTGATATGAGTGAAGACAAAGCCCCAGGACCATACGGCTTCTCCATGAGCTTCTATCAGATATTATGAGACTGCATCCATCCAGACGTATTTACTATGTTTGTTGATGTATATGCTGGAACAGGAGATATCTCTCATCATAATTATTCTAACATCCATTGCTTGATATCTTGGTATCTTCTTCCCAAAGTGCATTCCCGAAAGGTAACTCTACCCTAGACTTTCTTGGTAGTTCATGAGCTTGTTAATTTATGTTTAAAGAAGAAAGCAAATGTTTCTCATGATGAAGATAAATTTTAAGAAGACTATTGATTCAGTAAACTAGGGCTTCATGGATGAGAGTGTTCAAACGAAGCACTCAAAGCAAATTGATCAAGAAAACTACAAGGTTCTAAAAGCTCAAGATTGATCAAGCAAGCTTCAAAGACAAAAGCTAAAGCTCCATCTCAAGGCTCAAGACTCAAGACAAGACCTATGCTTCAATGTGTTATATTACATGTCTTGTAAAACAATTGTAATTTTCCTTTTTTGAGTCTTAGATTGATGTAACAGCCTTGTCACACACACACACACTCACACGTCTTTATAATTGAGTGTTTTTCAAAAGATTAAAGGTCGAAACAGTTTGAATTAGATCAGCTGTTGAGTACCAGTCGACTGCCTTATGACACCAGTCGACTGTATCAGTACGAAACTGTCTAAACTCTTTCAAACTCTGGCCAGTCGACTAATCATGGCAACCCAGTCGACTGTTCAAGTCGTTTCAACAGTTTTCTGATTTCAAAACTTGTTTTTCGATTTTCAAAAGATTATATCCGTTTTAAATCAGTTTTATAAACTGTTTTACAATGTTCAAGGGATTCCTCTCTATAAATAGAGCATAGGAATCACCATTGAAAGGTTCCAAGTATTTGAAAGAAAGTTTAAGTTTATTGCTTTCAAAAGAACAAGTATTCAAACTAGCACTCTAATCTTCTAAGTCCTGGTTCTCTGATTTTCAGTCCAATATAACATTGAATTCATTTTGGACTGAATTCAGAAGTTAACCGAATAGCCACTTACAAAAATTACAATCACAAAACAAGGCTATAGGTTGATTATAACTTTTCATTGTTTTTCTTTTCACTCTCGATTGTGAGAGTGGTCCTCTCGGTTGGAGAGTAGGGTTCTAGGTTGTAGAGTCAGGTTTTCACTCTTGGTGGGAGAGTGGGTTTGCTCTCTCTAGTGGTGAGAGAGGTCTACAGGTTGGACAAGGTTGTTGTCTAAATGCCGTAGAGTATTCTTATATTTTTTCAAGAATAGTGGAAAATCTCAAGTGGGTTGCTTGGGGACTAGATGTAGGTTGGGAGGACCGAACCAGGATACATCGTGTGTACTCTGTGGTTGTATTTCTCTGAACTTGCATTTTCTTTACTTGCTTTTTAATTACTCTGTGAAACTTGTCTGGACAGTCGACTTCCTCTCTTATTTAAGTCGACTGGTCAGACTGGTATAACATACTCTTCTAAAACTTGTCTGGTAAGTCGACTGGTTTTCGCTATAAGTCGACTGATCAGACTTATCTAAAATACTCTTCTAATCTGATGCCTCAGTCGACTTATTTCTCTTTTCAAGTCGACTGAACAGAAGAAAAAGTTCAATTTCGTTTTTAATTATTATACAACACTATTCATCCCCCCCCTTCTAGTGTTTCTTGCCTTTCCTACAGGATCCAACACTTGGTATCAGAGCCTGGTTGAGCGCAATGGCAACTACTTCTGCAAACCAATACCATGAAGGCCAATCCAAACAAAGGTCACCCCTCTTCGATGGAACCAATTACAACTATTGGAAGTGTAGAATGAAGATCTACCTTCAGTCCATCAACTATGAGATATGGAACATGACGGAGACCGAGTACACCGCTCCTACCATTCCATATGCACAATGGAACGATGACATGAAGAACCAAACAATGAACAATGCAAAGGCGATGAACGTGCTATTTTGTGCCCTTACAAAGGAGGAGTTCAACCGTGTGTCCAATACAACAACCGCACATCAAATTTGGCACACACTCGAGGTAACTCATGAAGGAACAAATAAAGTAAAAGAATCTAAAATATCTGTTCTTATTCACAGGTTCGAGATGTTCTGCATGAAGGAGAACGAGAATGTGTTTGAGATGATTACAAGGTTCACGGACATTACAAATTCACTTGTGGCGCTTGGAAAGATGTACACTCAAGCCGAAATGGTGAGGAATGTTCTTCGTGTACTAACCCCCGAATAGGAGAAGAAGACCACCGTCATAGAAGATGCCAACGATTTTAACACAACTCACTGTTAAGAATCTTGTGAGAAATCTTATGGCATATGAGGTACAACTTGAAGAACGCAAGAAGGATCTAGAACCTCAACAATCAAAGAAGAAGACACTAGCATTCAAAGCCATGTCGGACTCTGTGGATGAAGAAGAAGATGAGAAAGAGATAGCCATGTTCACGAGAAAGTTCAAAAAGTTTCTAAGAAAATGTAAGTTTAATTCAAAACCTAAGGGTACTAATGAACTTCCAACTTGTTTCAGGTGTAACAAAACAGGTCATATGAAGAAGGATTACCCACTAGAGAACGCTAAATCTAAAGGAAAGGTTTCCAACTTCAAGAAGGACAAGTGCACAAAGAACAAGTTCATGAAGAACAAAAAGGCATACCAAGCAACTTGGGATGATAGTGACTCTTCATCGGAAGAAGAAAATAAAGAGACAAACGGGGTTGCTAACGTTTGCTTTATGGTATATCAAAATCAAGTAAGTGATGATTATGATTCTAATGATTTACTTGATACTTTCAACAAGATTTTTCTAGAGCTTAAGAAAGAAAAAATTAGAGTTAAAAACTTGGAGAAAGTAAATCAAACACTTTCCCAAGAGAATCTTGACCTTGATAAAGAAGTGAAATTTTTAAATTCTCGTCTTTCTAGTTTAGATATAGATCTTGTGTCTCTAAAGAAAAATTATGAAGAGATATCCAAGAATATATCTAAATTTAATAAAGGAAAGAAGAATTTAAAAGATGTTCTCCATAATCAAGTGCAATCCAATAAAAGGTTTGGACTTGGTTTTCAAAAGTCTTTTAAAAAATCTCATGTCTCTAAGAACACTAGTATAAATAAATCTGTATCTATTTCTAGTGTTAAGAATAAACTGTATGAGTTTTTTGAAAAGCCTAAAACTGTAATTTTTAATGATAAATGTAAATCTATAGTTCAGACCAGTCGACTGAATCCAAGTATCAGACGGCTGTCCAGAGGTTCTGAGTTTCATTCAAAGAAACAAAAACCTCATATAAGTTGACCTATTCTACCTCCCAGTCAACTGGATTTCAGTAACATTCAACTGAAAGGTTCGATAAAGTCGACTGGACAGAGCAAAAATATATGAGTTTCGATCAATCTGAGTCCGAAAGATAGAATTACTTACATTAATTCATACATTCTTTCTGTTTGTAATTCTGTTAATTATATTTCTGCATTTGGTGGAAAATCAAACTCTCTTTGGGTTTGGTTTTCCATAAACTAATCTCTTTTGGACCTAATGAAAAAGGTACCATATTCACATTGAAAATTTTATAGGTACCTGAGATCGGTGGATACTTAACAGCGGATACTCAAAGCACATGACTGGTCATGCCAACCTCCTATCTTCCATACAAGAAATTGATGGAGGAACAGACACATTCGGTGACAACAACAAAGGAAAGGTGATTGGAATAGCCGTGGTCGGTAAGCACACTAACCCTTCAATAGAAGATGTTTTTCTAGTTAGTGGACTTAATCATGCAAAATATAATTTTTCAAGGATTTAGGAAGAATAACATTTATAAATTGTGTTTAAAATCATATGATTTTTCAAATGATTTCTGCTTAGTAGCTTCTAATAATGATTCTTGACTATGGCATAAGCGATTTGGTCATGTGAATATGAAAACTCTTGCTAAATTGTCTAAGTACAACCTAGTTAAAGGGCTGTCAAGACTATTCTATAAAAAAGATAAGTTATGTGATGCATGTCAACTAGGTAAACAAATTAAATCTACTTTTAAAACAAAAGAAGTAATTTCTACTGGTAGGCCTCTCGAATTAATCCACATGGATTTATTTGGCCCTACTATAGTTGCTTCTTTAAATAAAAGTAGGTATGTATTTGTTTTAGTAGTTGATTTTTCACGAGTCACTTGGATTTTCTTTTTAAATCATAAGAATGATGCTTTTGTTGAATTTGCTAATTTTTGTAAATGAATTCAAAATCACAAGTCTCTAATCACAGTCATTATTAGAAGTGATCATGATGGAGAATTTGAGGATGAAACGTTTGCAGGATATTGCAACAAGAATGGTATAACTCATTCATTTGCATTTCCTAGAGCTTCACCACAAAATAGAGTGGTCGAAAGAAAGAATAGAACGTTGCAACAATGTGCACATACCATGCTTGTTGAAAGTAATTTACCTAAGTATTTTTGGGCTGAAGCCGTTGCTACAGCTTGTTATATTTTAAATAGAATTTTGATTAGGCCTAAGCTTAAGAAAACATGTTATGAGCTATTTTTTGATAGAATTCCTAAAGTATCTTCAAAATATTTGATCATGATGGAGAATTTGAGGATGAAACGTTTGCAGGATATTGCAACAAGAATGGTATAACTCATTAATTTGCATTTCCTAGAGCTTCAGTACAAAATAGAGTGGTCGAAAGAAAGAATAGAACGTTGCAAGAATGTGCACATACCATGCTTGTTGAAAGTAATTTACCTAAGTATTTTTGGGCTGAAGCCGTTGCTACAGCTTGTTATATTTTAAATAGAATTTTGATTAGGCCTAAGCTTAAGAAAACATGTTATGAGCTATTTTTTGATAGAATTCCTAAAGTTTCTTCAAAATATTTGGATGTAAGTGTTTTATTCTGAACACTAAAGATAATTTAGATAAGTTTGATCCTAGATCTAATGAGGGTATCTTTATAGGATACTCAAATAGGAGTAAAGCATATAGGATCTTCAACAAGTCAACATTGACTATTGAAGAATCCATGCATGTTGCATTTGATAAATCTCTGTCTTCATCAACTTTAATTGAAGATGATGAAACTGATTCATCACCTTTAAATAAGGTTATTACATCTTTAGAGGAAACCACCCTTGCGGATAGGTCGACTGATAAGGAAATCAAGTCGACTAATGGACTAGTCAAGTCGACTGAACCTGTTGTGATGTCTCCAACTTTACCAAAATCTTTTGTTGAAGTTAGAGATCATCCTCATGACTTAATAATTAGTGACATTTCACGTGGTATTCAGACAAGATCTCATGTTAACATGATTTCTCACATGGCTTTCTTGTCGGATTTTGAACCGAAGAATATACAAGAAGCTTGTGAGAATGAGTTTTGGATGAATGCCATGCAAGATGAGTTAAACCAATTTATAAGGAATGATGTATGGGATTTAGTTCAATGACCTCCTGATCATACTATAATTGGTACCAAATGGGTATTCAAGAATAAGTTAGATGAATCAGGACATGTCGTTAGGAACAAAGCTAGACTAATTGCTCAAGGGTATAATCAAGAAGAAGGCATAGATTTTGATGAAACATATGCTCCTATTGCAAGACTAGAATTAATTCGTATTCTATTATCTTTTGCTTGTTTTATGAACTTTACACTTTTTCAAATGGACATGAAAAGTGCTTTCCTTAATGGGTTTATAAAGGAAGATGTTTATGTTAAGTAACCACCTGGTTTCGAACATGAACAATTCCCAAACCATGTTTTTTAAATTGAAAAATGCTTTATATGGTCTTAAACAAGCACCTCGTGCTTGATATGAACGATTGAAGACTTTTCTTTTAGAAACGGGTTTTGAAATTGGTAAAGTAGATGCTACTTTGTTTATTAGGAGAACTGAGACCAATATTTTGATCATACAAATATATGTAGATGACATAATTTTTGGCTCTACTAATAGTAATCTATGTCAAGAGTTTGCTAATATCATGACAAATGAGTTTGAGATGAGTCACATGGGTGAACTCAATTATTTCCTTGGACTATAAATTAAACAGTCACCAAATGGCATATTTATTAATCAAGAAAAATATGCTAAGGAATTACTCAAACCATTTGGCATGGATAGTACAAGTAGTAAGACCACACCTATGGCTACTACAACTACTCTTGACAAAGATGAATTAGGTAAGAGTGTCGATCAAAAACTCTATCGAGGTATGATTGGCTCACTCTTATATATAACTGCTAGTAGACCAGACATTATGTTTAGTGTAGTTTGTGTGCTAGATATCAGTCGAGTCCCAAAGAGTCTTACTTAAAAGTTGTGAAACGTATTTTAAGATATATTAAAGGCACGTATGAGTATGGTTTATTTTATCCACGCACCGATAATTTTCAACTTTTGTCATATAGAGATGCAGATTTTGCCGGTAGTAAAACTGACCGAAAAAGTACTAGTGGAACATGTCACTTTTGGGACATTCCCTAGTATCTTGGTGCAGTAAGCAGCAAAATTCGGTATCCCTATCTACCACATAAGCTGAATATATCGCTGCAAGTTTGGCTTGTGCCCAAATTTTGTGGATGAAACAAACCCTATTAGACTATGGTATTTCATTTTCGAAACCTACTATAATGTGTGACAATACCAGTGCCATTAACTTATCTAAAAATCCGGTTCAACATTCACGTACAAAACACATTGATATTAGACATCATTTTCTATGTGATCATGTTTTAAAGGGAGATATTTCTTTAGACTTTATTTTTACTGATAAACAGGTAACAGATATCTTTACTAAACCACTAAAGGAAGACACATTTATCACTTTAAGAAGAGAACTAGGAATTTGTAGTTTTCATGATGTTTCCTGAAATTTTAACTTTGGTAAGTCGACTTAAAACTTTATTACAGTCGACTGACCAAGTATTTTTCGTTATATCTATTTTCCTGAGTCTTTATGCTATAGAAATTCGACTGTGAACAGTAATCCAGTCGACTGCCAGTTATATTTTTTGCTATTTTCGTTTATCTACTTTTTCTCTCGACTAATTCGACTGCCCTAACCGTACAGTCGACTGTTGCGAATCAGTTTTCTTCAGATTCGAAATTTGGTACTTCTTTTGAGGCGACACTTTTACCCTATTTTCACCTTTGGCCAATCTCATCCCTCGATATTCTCCATATTTGATCTTAGCCGTTTACCCTTGTGTAAAAACCCTAACTTCTACCTCTTTCTTTTCACTTTACCCTTCACCGTCTCTCTCCCTTCCGAGGTCTTCTAGTCGGCTGGTGCTACTGCTCTTTGGCGATTTCAGATCTTGAACCCAAATCAGAGCCCTACTTCAGTGGATTTCCCCATTCCGAAGTCCTCTTTCCTAAGATCAGTGCCTCTATTTTACTCTCTTTGTTGGTATATCTTCTTAAACTCTTTCCTTCTCTTTATTTCTAGAGTTTTTGCGTAATGGCTCCTAAAAGGTCTCGTACCTCTAATGTAGAGGAGGGACAATCCTTAAAAGACTATCTTCAGTACTTAAGAAGCCCTAGTCTTATTGATAAATGGTATATTATTTGTTCAATTATCATTTTTCCGGGTAGATTTGTAAACTTTTCGGATCTTGATAGGTTTCCTCAGCCCCATTGTTTGAACAATGTGAGTTATTTGATTTATTGTATTTAGTAAACCAACCATCTTACTACCCTCACCTTATATATTTGTTTTACACAAATATGAAGGTTGTTACATCGGAGGATGGTAGCGAGATATTTATTCTATCTTCTGTCAAAAATAAACACATGAGAATCACCCCTGCTAGATTAAATCTTATTTTGGGTCTGTCTGATGAAGGGGTTGATTTAGGAGATGTTGAGATGAATGATGACACCATATTGTCAAAAATTTATTTGCCAACTCGAGGTCCTCCTATGACAAATCAATCAATTACTCCTATTGCTAAGTTAGTTGCACGCATACTGTCATATAACATTATTCCCAAAATAGGGAGTTATGGCCAGTATTCCCATGAGCTGCAACTAGCCGTTTATGCAATTTTTGGCAATATAAAAATAAATTGGGGTCAAGTCATCTTTAATCATCTTAATAAGACTCATTCTTCATTTCTTCCTTTTGGTGGTTTACTCACTCACATCTTCTCCGCTTATGATGTTGATCTCGATTCGGAGACGAGTGTTGTAAAACACTGAGTCCTTTGATCGTGCAAGCCTAGCACATATGAAACTTCTCACATTTCCACCTCGTAGGAATACACCTCCTATTCCCTTAGCCATTTCAGCTCGTCGGTCTTCTGCTTCTAGTTCATCTCGTCCTCGTACTGATTTTGATGATCCTATGAGTCTTTACACTTCTATCAACTATATCATGGATCGTCAAGACGCTCTTGAAGCCAATTTTTCCCATCTCACTCACTTGTTCACCTCTCAGTTTTCTCCTCCTTCTCAAGGTGCACAAGATGACGATGAAGAAGACTGATTAGTTGCATTTTATTTTTTTGTATTTTTCTACTTCTTTTGTATTTTCTGTTTTTATGTAGTCGTTTGAACAATGTATTTCAAATTTCTATGTATAACTTTGCTTTTTCTATGTGTTTATTATGTTGCAAATGCTCCTTTGTGTTTACTATTTTTTTCCTCCAATTTTTTGTTGATGACAAAGGGGGAGAAAAATAGCTGTCTGTGTATGTTCATGTATTTGGTTCATGTTTGTGTATTTGGTGCATATTTTTCAACATATGCATATGGTAGATTAGTTAGAGGGAGCATTGAGCATGTGTACTATTTCTATTATTGTAAGCTATTGTGTTGTCATCATCAAAAAGGGGGAGAATGTTGATTCTTGGTTTTGATGATTACAACACAATGCAAAGTTGTTGTGCTACCTCTTATATATTGCAGGTTGTATCAATACCATGTATACACAAAGGCAAAGTGTTCAAACGAAGCTCTCAAAGCAAATTGAATAAGAAAGCTACAAGGTTCTAAAAGCTCAAGATTGATCAAGCAAGCTTCAAAGACAAAGGCTAAAGCTCCATCTCAAGGCTCAAGACTCAAGACAAGACCTATGCTTCAATGTGTTATATTACATGTCTTGTAAAACAATTGTAATTTTCCTTTTTTAAGTCATAGATTGATGTAACAGCCTTGTCACACACACACACACTCACACATCTTTATAATTGAGTGTTTTTCAAAAGATTAAAGGTCAAAATAGTTTGAATTAGATCAGCTATTGAGTACCAGTCGACTGCCTTATGGCACCAGTCGACTGTATCAGTACGAAACTGTAACTCCCTGTCCCAGTTGTACGTATTTTACTACGTAAATTTTTGTACTTCAATTTTCAGATCAGTTTTATTTTTCTCTTTGGACTCTTTATCTAAAGCCAGAATATTTTTCTGATCAATTCTATAATTTTGTGATTTTTCGATTAGAGTTTAAATACAAATTTTAAACCGTGATTAATCCTAATCCTAATCCCAATCCTGCCTAACCCCATACCTTATTTTCCACCACCACATTTTTCTACGTCTAACTCTTGACTTCTCCTCCTTGTTCATTTTTTTCACACCTAACCCCTTTGATTTTTCTACACCCCCTATCACTTCCTTTCTATATACACACACACACACACATGCAGAGCTCCCACTTCTTCTTCTCTTCTCTTATCTTCATATTCCCTTCTTTTCTTCCTCTGCCTCCTTCATACCCGAGAGCAAGCAACGCCCAAGCTCCACTTCACATTCCACCTTCGAGCCAACGACTCCGCTTCTACGATCCCGTGAATTTCGAAAAACAACCCGACGCCGCGCAACCTTATTGTTGTCGTCGCTCACCGTTGCTACCGTTAGCTACTGTCTTACCACCATTCTTACCGCCGTTGTGCCGCCACCCGTTGCCCACGTCGCTTCTTTCCGTGGTTAACACTACCACCAAAATCGTCACGTTATAAGGCAAGTACCTTGTACACTATTTTTGTTTTCGTACAAGCATTTTCCTTGGACTCGTAGCAAGTAGTCTAGTTATCATCATATTTTATTGTCAAACTCTGTTCTAGTCACTTGTTTCATGTTATATCAACTCAAGAGTGAACCGTTAACACATTTCGAATCGTGTTATCGAATATCGAATATTCAACCTTACTATCTCTAAAATTTCTTGACCTTGCACTAAGAATTCGACCATGTTTCCAATACTGGATTGAAGATTTTCTACGTGGAAATCGTAGCCCATCGAGTCCCGAATCCAGAACATCTGACGGTTTCTCAATCGGATGTATAGATTGTGAGATATCGCGATTTTAGTACTGACATATCACGAATTCCTGAACCTGCACGGGATTACTAACCGGCATCTCGTACTGAGAATTTGACCATGTTCCCGACACTGGATCGAAAAACTTTCTACATGAAAATCGTAGCCCTTCGAGTCTAGATATCCGAAACATCCAAAAATTTCTCAATCCGATGTATAGATTGTGAGATATCACAGTTTTAGTATTGTGACTCCGAATTTCCAGAATGTGCGCGAAACATCGAAACCAGTGAAGAATGAATTTGTACGCATCGCTAATGTCTTTAGAATGTATCGTGTGAATATGCGTTAGAACCAGAAGAGAGTCTACTTTCTAGAATCTCTGACGGAATTGGATTTGCTTTTCTGTAACAACGGGAAAGTGAATTTGAATGCAGATATGTCAAGTTGTCTAAAAATTCATCTATACATTTTTGCATATAAACCCTTTATTTTTCATAATTAATGAACTGAATGTATTATTGTTCTTGTAATAATAACTTGCATGGATATAATAGGTTGATAGAATGTATTTTATACCACTTGATAATTCCATAATAATTACTCTCGATACATGTACTCGTTTTACGTCTTATGTCCATGATTACTGCACCTGATATTTTTCTAGATTAACTATTTGATTACACCGTTCCACTAGTCGTACCAACTGCATGTTCATAATTAATTATAAAAGAATAACAAGCCGGGGTTATAAGGGTACGGCTTAATAGTGGACAATATAGGGGAGTATACTCGGAAGGGGGCCCGTGTTTCCCGAAATAATGATTCTTGATTCTTGATTCTTGATTCTTGGTTACACAATTCTTGATTACATAATTCTCGATTACATGATTCATGATTACATGTCTTGATACTATCACTGGAATACCCGAGTACATAATCCTATAGAATTCACTACTTAAGTCTAAACGTCACATGATTGATATGCACCGAACGTGTGGTATGGGACACAGGATTGTGTGCATTAGATAAGTTAATAAAACAGATAAACTCGAGATTTCCACTAAGCATGATTCTTGATTTCAAGATTCTTGATTATATGATTCTTGATTACATGACTCCTGATTACATGACTATTGATTACAAGACTCTTGATTACATGACTCTTGATTACAAGACCCTCGTTACATGACTCTTGATTACATGACTCTCGATCCTTGATTACATGATTATCGATTAACTGAGCCTAGGTTATCAATTACTTTTATTTTGAAGTCTAGAATACACTAGTTATAGTTATTACTTACATGATCATATTGTCCCAATTCTTTGCTTACTTCCATATTGTATTTGTACTTCTACTTCTTGTTTCTTCCATGTTATATCTTGTTATATTATCCCTTTTTTTCTGCTTGTTGCTACTTGCTGCCCGAAACTTGCTCTAACGGGAACTTTTCTATTTTTCTTTGAGTTGATAATTATACAGGTACTGATGGACCAGACGAGCAGACTCTCTAGACGATTGTTGCTGCATTATTACTACTTCATGTTGTTTCAGTCGCTATTTTATCTAGTTGTTATAGCGAACTGCTTATCATATTATTTTAATTCTGGCACCTTGTACTCCCGGGCATCTTGACACGATGTTGATGTATTATCCAAATGATGGTTATTCTATTTTCAGCTCATGTGATCATTATATTTGCCTGCGTGATTGTGTTATAAAGATCTTGTTGAGCTTATAATTGTACAGCTTATGGATGATATATATCATTCGCTGGGCCTCAGTTGCGTGCCTGTATTTCCGTATAGTGGGAAGCGGGGCGTGACAGGTTTTTAGTGGTATCAGAGCCTAGGCTTGAACCATGCTAAGCTCAACAATATACACATCACGTGGATCACATGAATGTTAATAAACAGCTTGCTATCTGGAGATTTACCCCATTCGAATATGCATTTCAGACTATGGTTCACGGAGGCTCTTCGACTTCTACACCAAGGGATGAACTATCGGAGATCGTCGCCATCCTCCAGGAGATGCAACGAATGATGGAGCTACAGCACTCTATTCCTTTTCTTCTTTTCTGCTTGTTTCTTGTTCTTATCTTGCTTAATTTTTCTCTCTTCCTAAACCTCTCATTTTATAGAAATGAGAGATGAGTAACTGACAAATTCTTCATTCATGTTTCTCCCATTTTTCTTTGCGGCACAAATCTTGCCACAATTTTTCAACATTGTTTGGTGGGTGTGGACCACTTTACCAAATAAGTTTGACAACCAATATCTTCGTGTTACCAATCTCTTAATTCTTCTCAATTCATCGATCGCTATCACGTGATATCAGCATCTAAAAACATCACGATCAGAGTGGCGCAGCGGAAGCGTAGTAGAGTCCCTTATTGATTTGTGGAATGAATATCAAAGCAAACTTCAACGTCATCAACAACTCAAGGTTCGATGTTATATTTGGAATAGATAGGGGCCGAAGTGCACATACTGATCATAGGCCGGTTATAGGGGGCGGTGCATTAATGAAGAAAAGACGAAAAGAATAAGAAAT
This sequence comes from Hemerocallis citrina, assembly GCA_017893485.1. Classification (NCBI taxonomy): domain Eukaryota; kingdom Viridiplantae; phylum Streptophyta; class Magnoliopsida; order Asparagales; family Asphodelaceae; genus Hemerocallis; species Hemerocallis citrina. Next base: position 331,680,975 of record CM030359.1, on the reverse strand, counting down.
AAAAAGAAAAGAAAGAGAGAGAGAGAAGTCAAAGAAAGAAGAAAGAAAAAAAAAGAAAGAAAGAAAGAAAGAGGAAGAAGAAAGAGAGAGAAGTCGGAGAAGAAAGAGAGAAACAGAGAGAAGTCGGAGAAGAAAGAAAGAGAGAGAGAAGCTGGGGAAGAAAGGAGAGAAGAGAAAGAAGAAGGCAATTCGGGAGCAAGCTTCGAAGAAGAGAAAGAGTGAGAAGCCGGTAGCAGAGGCGGGAGCAAGAAAGCAAGAGAGAGAATAGTAGCTCGGATTTTCTTGGCAAATGGAAGGAAAAGATTAAGAATCGGTGGTAGGGATGAAGAGAAAATCGGTGGAAGAAGAAAGTGAAGCAGGGAGGAAGATGAAGCTTTCTTCATCTTTATCGAGATTCGGCAGGATTTGTGTATTTTGTGGCAGTAGCTCTGGCAAAAGAGCTAGCTATCAGGAAGCCGCGATCGGGCTCGGTAAGGAGCTTGTAGAGAGAAATATCGATCTCGTCTACGGTGGTGGGAGCATAGGATTGATGGGTCTGGTTTCTGATGCTGTTCGTACTAGTGGCCGACACGTGTTGGGAGTGATTCCCAAGTCGCTGATGCCGAAAGAGATTACTGGGGGAACTGTAGGAGATGTTAGAGTTGTCTCTAACATGCACGAGAGGAAGACTGAAATGGCTCGAGCTGCTGATGCTTTTATAGCCTTGCCCGGAGGTTATGGAACACTTGAGGAATTGTTCGAGGGGATCACTTGGGCTCAACTAGGGATCCACAGCAAACCGGTGGGACTTTTAAATGTTGATGGATATTACGACTCACTGCTATCCTTCGTAGATTCAGCTATGACCGAGGAGTTTATATCCAGTAAGGCCAAACGCATCTTGATTTCAGCTTCATCGCCTAAGGAGTTACTAAGAAAATTGGAGGAGTATGTGCCAGAGCGAGATGAGCTTGTGACTCAGCTGAACTGGGATGTTAGCGATGTCGGTGGTTCAGATTCTGAGCCTAGACATTAAATTGTTGATTCCTCCAGTTGAGGATGCACAATTTGTCTTTAGTTGTATTCGTGCATTTTTACTCTTTGTTTCTTTTATCTTTTGTTGTACTCTCCGTTGAAGAGTATTGCATTCTTAGCTATCCTATATCTCGCCTAAGTAAATTTCGAGGACGAAATTTTTTTGTAAGGTGGGTAGGATTGTAACTCCCTGTTCCAGTTGTACGTATTTTACTACGTAAATTTTTGTACTTCAATTTTCAGATCAGTTTTATTTTTCTCTTTGGACTCTTTATCTAAAGCCAGAATATTTTTCTGATCAATTCTATAATTTTGTGATTTTTCGATTAGAGTTTAAATACAAATTTTAAACCGTGATTAATCCTAATCCTAATCCTAATCCTGCCTAACCCTACACCTTATTTTCCACCACCACATTTTTCTACGCCTAACTCTTGACTTCTCCTCCTTGTTCATTTTTTCCACACCTAACCCCTTTGATTTTTCTACACCCCCTATCACTTCCTTTCTATATATACACACACACACACATGCAGAGCTCCCACTTCTTCTTCTCTTCTCTTATCTTCATATTCCCTTCTTTTCTTCCTCTGCCTCCTTCATACCCGAGAGCAAGCAACGCCCAAGCTCCACTTCACATTCCACCTTCGAGCCAACGACTCCGCTTCTACGATCCCGTGAATCCCGAAAAATAACCCGACGCCACGCAACCTTGTTGTTGTCGTCGCTCACCATTGCTACCGTTAGCTACCGTCTTACCACCATTCTTACCGCCGTTGTGCCGTCACCCGTTGCCCACGTCGCTTCTTTCCGTGGTTAACACTACCACCAAAATCATCACGTTATAAGGCAAGCACCTTGTACACTATTTTTGTTCTCGTACAAGTATTTTCCTTGGACTCGTGGCAAGTAGTCTAGTTATCATCATATTTTATTGTCAAACTCTGTTCTAGTCACTTGTTTCATGTTATATCAACTCAAGAGTGAACCGTTAACACATTTCGAATCGTGTTATCGAATATCGAATATTCAACCTTACTATCTCTAAAATTTCTTGACCTTGCACTAAGAATTCGACCATGTTTCCAATACTGGATTGAAGATTTTCTACATGGAAATCGTAACCCATCGAGTCCCGAATCCAGAACATCTGACGGTTTCTCAATCGGATGTATAGATTGTGAGATATCGCGATTTTAGTACTGACATATCACGAATTCCTGAACCTGCACGGGATTACTAACCGGCATCTCGTACTGAGAATTTGACCATGTTCCCGACACTGGATCGAAAAACTTTCTACATAAAAATCGTAGCCCTTCGAGTCTAGATATCCGAAACATCCAAAAGTTTCTCAATCCGATGTATAGATTGTGAGATATCACAGTTTTAGTATTGTGACTCCGAATTTTCAGAATGTGCGCGAAACATCGAAACCAGCGAAGAATGAATTTGTACGCATCGCTAATGTTTTTAGAATGTATCGTGTGAATATGCGTTAGAACCGGAAGAGAGTCTACTTTCTAGAATCTCTGACGGAATTGGATTTGCTTTTCTGTAACAACGGGAAAGTGAATTTGAATGCAGATATGTCAAGTTGTCTAAAAATTCATCTATACATTTTTGCATATAAACCCTTTATTTTTCATAATTAATGAACTGAATGTATTATTGTTCTTGTAATAATAACTTGCATGGATATAATAGGTTGATAGAATGTATTTTATACCACTTGATAATTCCATAATAATTACTCTCGATACATGTACTCGTTTTACGTCTTATGTCCATGATTACTGCACCTGATATTTTTCTAGATTAACTATTTGATTACACCGTTCCACTAGTCGTACCAACTGTATGTTCATAATTAATTATAAAAAAATAACAAGCCGGGGTTATAAGGGTACGGCTTAATAGTGGACAATATAGGGGAGTATACTCGGAAGGGGGCCCGTGTTTCCCGAAATAATGATTCTTGATTCTTGATTCTTGATTCTTGGTTACACAATTCTTGATTACATAATTCTCGATTACATGATTCATGATTACATGTCTTGATACTATCACTGGAATACCCGAGTACATAATCCTATAGAATTCACTACTTAAGTCTAAACGTCACATGATTGATATGCACCGAACGTGTGGTATGGGACACAGGATTGTGTGCATTAGATAAGTTAATAAAACAGATAAACTCGAGATTTCCACTAAGCATGATTCTTGATTTCAAGATTCTTGATTATATGATTCTTGATTACATGACTCCTGATTACATGACTATTGATTACAAGACTCTTGATTACATGACTCTTGATTACAAGACCCTCGTTACATGACTCTTGATTACATGACTCTCGATCCTTGATTACATGATTATCGATTAACTGAGCCTAGGTTATCAATTACTTTTATTTTGAAGTCTAGAATACACTAGTTATAGTTATTACTTACATGATCATATTGTCCCAATTCCTTGCTTACTTCCATATTGTATTTGTACTTCTACTTCTTGTTTCTTCCATGTTATATCTTGTTATATTACCCATTTTTTTCTGCTTGTTGCTACTTGCTGCCCGAAACTTGCTCTAACGGGAACTTTTCTATTTTTCTTTGAGTTGATAATTATACAGGTACTGATGGACCAGACGAGCAGACTCTCTAGACGATCGTTGCTGCATTATTACTACTTCATGTTGTTTCAGTCGCTATTTTATCTAGTTGTTATAGCGAACTGCTTATCATATTATTTTAATTCTGGCACCTTGTACTCCCGGGCATCTTGACCCGATGTTGATGTATTATCCAAATGATGGTTATTCTATTTTCAGCTCATGTGATCATTATATTTGCCTGCGTGATTGTGTTATAAAGATCTTGTTGAACTTATAATTGTACAGCTTATGGATGATATATATCATTCGCTGGGTCTCAGTTGCGTACCTGTATTTCCGTATAGTGGGAAGCGGGGCGTGACAGAAACTGTCTGAACTCTTTCAAACTCTAGCCAGTTGACTCATCATGGCAACCCAGTCGACTGTTCATGTCGTTTCAACAGTTTTCTGATTTCAAAACTTGTTTTTTGATTTTCAAAAGATTATATTCATTCTAAATCAGTTTTATAAACTGATATACAACGTTCAAGGGATTCCTCTCTATAAATAGAGCCCATGAATCACCATTGAAAGGTTCCAAGCATTTGAAAGAATGTTTAAGTTTATTGCTTTCAAAAGAACAAGTATTCAAACTAGCACTCTAATCTTCTAAGTCTTGGTTATCTGATTTTCAGTCCAATATAACATTGAATTCGTTTCAAACTGAATTCAGAAGTTGACCGAATAGCCACTTACAAAAATCACCATCACAAAACACGGCTATAAGTTGATTGTAACTTTTCATTGTTTTTCTTTTCACTCTCGGTAGTGAGAGTGGTCCTCTCGGTAGTGAGAGTAGGGCTCTAGGTTGTAGGGTCAGGTTTTCACTCTTGGTGGAAGAGTGGGTTTGCTCTCTCTAGTGGTGAGAGAGGTCTACAGGTTGGACAAGGTTGTTGTCTAAATGCCGTAGAGTATTCTTGTATTTTTTCAAGAATAGTGAAAAATCTCAAATGGGTTGCTTGGGGACTAGATGTAGGTCGGGAGGACCGAACCAGGATACATCGTGTGTACTCTGTGGTTGTATTTCTCTGAACTTGCATTTTCTTTACTTGCTTTTTAATTACTCTGTGAAACTTGTCTGGACAGTCGACTTCCTCTCTTATTTAAGTCGACTGGTCAGACTGGTATAACATACTCTTCTAAAACTTGTCTGGCAAGTCGACTGATTTCCGCTATAAGTCGACTAATCAGACTTGTCTAAAATACTCTTGTAATCTGACGGCTCAGTCGACTTATTTCTCTTTTCAAGTCGACTGAACAAAAGAAAAAGTTCAATTTCGTTTTTTATTTTTATACAACACTATTCACCCCCCCCCCTTCTCTCCCCTAAATATAATGGTTCCCTTGCAAATCATTCTATGTTGCAATTTGCAGATGACATATTGGTCTTCTGCATGAGAGAAGAGCATGAAGTGATTCACTAGAAACTACTACTTTATATATTTGTAGAAGTATTAAGACTATATATCAACTTTACCAAGACCTCAATGGTGAACTTTGGTGCATCAAGGCTCAAGCAAGCTGCATTCTCAACTATGTTGCCCATGTCTAGGATTCCCATTAACTTGATGAAGCCCTTGGAAGAGAGAATAGTTGCCAATCATCAACAAGATTGAAAATAGACTTGCTTCTTGGAAGTGTAGATTTCTCTCCAAAGGTGGTAGACTGATTATGATCAACTCAATCCTCACCTCTCTACCTATATTTTGCTTCCTTTTTAAAGCTTCCTAACTAAGTCCTCAGAAGAATAGACAAAATCAGAAGCAAATTTCTTTGGAATGGCTCAGACATTGACTACAGAGGCAAAGTGTAGCGCCCCAAATTTCTAATATGAGAGCTTAGAAAATAAGTGGCGAAATCCCAGCAATCCACTTCAATACAACAATAAACACCAACAACACCACTAAAATTTTTCTTCTTTATTACAACAATTATTACAATTACAGCGGAAGTCTAAACATCTCAACACAAATTAATCTTTATTTACAGCTCAATAATGATCTCAAATAAGTCTTTACAATTTCACAACAAACACTAAATAATCCAATAATCTCAAATTTGCCCACTCAAGCATCCAACCTCCAATCTAAGCAGTAACCTGCAACAAGTGAGGCTAGAGTTGAACCCTAACCCCCAAACTAAAGGGGTCAGCCATAAAAATGGTGTGAGTGGCGACTAATCAAAACAAATAACATAAATGAACTTAGAACATAATATCCAACAAATAATAATCAAACACTAAAGTATGAAGTACAACAAAAGAATAAGGGGTGATACCAAAACCAAAAGCCAAGTGTGTGCCGAAAACAAGAAATCCAAATGCATAAAAGTGATTCAAGAAAACATCATGACTACATGCTGACAACGATGACTACTAAGAGATGAAGATAAACTATGATAATTTGCCCATGCTTGATCATTCCGGAGATTGATCCCACATCACAGGTATTTTCCCTGGATAATTCAGGAGATCATCCCACATCTAAACATAGACTCATAATCACAAGAATACCCCAAAAGCGTCGCCTCGACTCCGATCATTCCGTAGTTCAATCCCACATCTCAAGATAATTACTTGGATAATTCAGGAGAAATACCTCACATCTCAGGTTAACTACCTGGATAATTCCGGAGATAAATCACACATCTCAAGTTAACTACTTGGATAATTCAGGAGACTAATCCTACATCAAAAGTCATACTGAGGTGCATAACTCAAGTTCTCATTCGTCATGACACGACTAATGCCTGTCCTTATTAGTTTGGGTTGCTGAACAAATCTCCTAGAGTAGTGTACCCTACCGGACTAAAAATCTGAATAACTGAAAATTCGCCTCAAAGGGCCTCAACAAATGACTGAACAAATACCGGTATACTAGGGCCACGTACCTCTAGAGACTCAAAACAAATATCTGAACAAATTCCACTTAACAAGTGGCTCAACAAAATATTTCCAAAATCATGTTCTTAATTGAACATCTCAAAAACCAATACTTAACTGAACATCTTAAAATCAAACACTGAACAAATATCTCAACATCAAATACTGAACAATATCTCAGAATCAAGTACTAAACAAATGTCTCAAAATCAAACACTAAACAAAATATCTCAAATCAAATACAAAGATCCTACAGGACCAGTCGACTGTACAATAGACCAGTCGACTGTCCAGAGGACATATCCCAACATTTTACGAAAATGATCTAAGGCATGACCAGTCGACTTACCCAAGAAGTCAGTCGACTGCCCCGAAAGAACTGAACAAAACCGCAAGCAGAGGGTCAGTCGACTGACCACAGTCTAGGTCGACCGTCCCGAACAAATCTCAAGACTCAAAAGTACACTGTAAGCTCGTACCAGTCGACTGCACATCAGATCAGTCGACTGACGGCTACAGATCTGAACACAAAATCATCTTGAAGTTTTCTAAAGAGTTACTGATCATAAAGTTAATTTATATTCGGGCAAATGAACAATTCTCAACAATCTCTATCATGGTTACATTACTCAATCAATCAATTTCTCCAATCTCATATTCTCATGATCTAAATTCTCAATTCTCCCATTAGGGTTTTCTCAACCTAACTAAATGTCTTCCTCAACACATAATCAAAATTGGTTTGCAATCACTAGATCCAGATGTTTAATATCCAAGCTTAACATAATCAGTTCTAAATTTGCTTTCTAACAACATGATCTCATAAATCAACATATCCTCAACAAATCTAAATCTTTTCTCATCATAGTCCAAATATCAAATAAAAGTTCTCATCATCCATATTGAATTAAAGATCCATGTCCTACATACAATGGGACTAACAAAGAATGGTATAATGATCACAAACAAACATAACAAAGATCTCACGTCATCTTCCAATCAAAACAAACAAAACAAAGCAAAATAAACAAACCAACTCACCTGATTTGAAGAAAAGATCCACAAACTTTCTCCTTGCTAGATCCAAGAATTCTCTTCTTGTTCCTCAAAGAAATCTCAATATTCTAAATATTGTGAATGACGGCTGGGAAAGGGATTTCCCTTATATATGCCGGATTAAAAATATTAGGGTTTTCACCCAATTTGCAAAATAATCCTTTTAAGAGTACATCTTACATATATAATTGTATCCTTGAAAACTAAATCAAATATAATTTAAATTAGGGTCTAATAGAAAAATATGTTTCTAGACTTCAACAAATACTGATCGGAATGCCCAGAAATTATAATTTGCATTTTAACCCTCGAAATTGTCGATTTTGCAAATAAGTCCTTCTTTTCTCAAAAATTGCAAATACGCATAATTAATTTCAGAAAAATCTGGGAAAAATACTAAATAATTCTCAAATAATAAATAATGATTTTTCATAAAGAAAACTTAATTTTCCAAACTTCTAAAAAGTCATTTGCACGTGTTTTGCACGTGTACCAAAGAATAAATTTCTTAGAAAACATTTATTAAATCCTCAAAAATCATTTAAATTCATTTTCAAATAATCAAAATAATATTTGAAAATACGGGGTTCTACACAAAGCCAATGTCTCCAAGATGAAAGTTTGTCTCCCCAAAGGCTCTCGTGGTTTAGGAATCCTTAATTTGCAAATTTTCAACCAAGCTCTTATGATTAAGTGGTTGTGGAAAGTAATCTCAGATAGCCAATGCCTTGTATCTGAAATTTTGAGATATCTGTATTTCAACTACAGTTTAGCAACCTACCATGCTCCTCTCGGTTCCTCTGCCTTATGGATAGACTTGTTTAGCCCCAAGCACAAATTCTTCTCCAACCTCTATTGGGAAGTTAGAGATGACTCATCCATTCTCTTATGGTAACATAATTGATTGGTGGCATCTGCATCATGAACTCCTTCCCATCCTTGGCAAATGCTGCATGGAACATCCAAGCTCCATTACTCACTCAGAGTGCATGGACTGAATCAAGAAGGAAATGGAGACCTAGACTCAAGAGGGTACTGGTAGGGGACATTGCTGTAAAGAAAGTCAAACTGCTAAAAGTTGTTAGCTCCATCTCCCCCTCCCAAGAAGTGATATACCAAGATGGAAACACATAACAACTGGGATTTATACCATAAAGGCAACCTACAAATTTTTCATTGATGGTGGAGTCAGATCCCCTTTTATAGCTGCTACTTGGAGGAATTTTGCACCTATCAAATGCAAACTTTTTTCATAGCTCCTTAGTTGGGATAAGCTTCATTCAAAAGCAAACTTAGCTAGGAAGGATTGCTTGGAGATGAAACATGCACAGCTTGTGCATGTATCTCTGAACCCGATGGGCCCTAACAAATTTGTGCATATGCATATGTATATTTATGTATATATCATGTATATTTATATATAAGTTTCGTTTAAAGTTTATAGAGAGAAATTATGTCTTATATATAGTTAAAATACAAATAAACAAATTAAATATGAATTATACAAAAATTTGTAGTATTCCTATTATTGTTATATTTTTATCGTATATTATTCTCGATGTAGTTTTGTTTTATTGGAAAATTATATATTAAAACATGCATAAGTAGTTGGGATCTAGGTCCGAACCTATTTTTTGGGCTTAATTCGGGTATGGACTCATGCCAAAGCTTAATTCGGGTATGGACTCATGCCAAAAAAATTTAACCCGAAGAAAATTCAGGTCAGGCATGGGGCCCATGTTTTAAACTTTGGGGCTGGGCCCAGGGCTATAGGCCCAAACTCGACCCATTTCTAGCCCTAGTTTGAATTTTCAGTTGCCTTAGAAGTTTGTTCATACTTCATGAATATCTTCCACCTCACTAATTTACCGGTTACTACTGGAGTGCTTCTCCTCATGGATCTTTATGTTGGATTTTTTGTATTGCATAATATTGAGTTTGATGAGAAGAAGAAGATGAAGCGAAGGAGGTCGAAGCATCGATGGAGAGAATGGAAGAAACAAGAGCAACAACATCATGAAAGGCAGTCGACCGTCAAAACTCTCTGTTTGAGAGTTATTGATTGCGCACGACTGCCCTTGTCGCGCAGTTGACCGCCAACTACGGGAATCGGCTTGATAGGCTGATTCTAGGGGATTCTTTTGGGCCTAACTTCTACTCCAAGTTGGATCGTACGACTTATATCATATATATGTCTTTATTCAAGATCTATCAGAGAGCTAATGTATCAAGACTACAACCTAGAATTTCTCTAGATCTCTATATATTATTGTATTATCCTCCTTGAGAGGAAAAAGAAAGAAACAACACTTCATTAATGTAACACCCCACAAAATTGAATTATGACAATTTGCCCCTCGCGTGTTACGCACGTATATTTTGTACCTTTACGGGTAATATCAGTAACGTATTTCACTACGTATTTAGGATTCCGACTATTTATGCATTTTCCATTTTCTAAAAAATCTTTTTATCCTATTTGAGCCAACTCAAATATTAAATTTCAATCTTTATATTTTTACTTGCATTGCACGTGTTATCGATGCACGTGTCAATTATGTATAATATTTTCTATGTGTTACAATTATTTATTTATGACTTATTCGATTTCGTTTTATAAGCAAAAATTTAATTTTCTTCTATTTCGATTAAAATATTTTTATACGTACGGTGCATGTGTTTTTTTGTGTACGTATTGATTACACTACTGTATATGTATAACGAAATAAATTTTTATATGTTACATTCCGATTATTTATAAATATTTTTCCGTTGATAAAATCGAGTTCATATTTGAATATTTGTTTTACGTGCGGCGCACATGTTTTCAGTGTACGTATTAGTTGCATTCTCTTTCAAAATAAAAATTTTGAAGTATGCGTGTTTATTTGTATTTGTGCATGAAAAATCTAATTTTTTAATTAAATTAAAAAAAATTAATTAAATTCATAACATATATTATAACATATGTTTTAAATTAAATTAAAAATATATATAAATAAAGGGTGTGCACATGAAGTGCACGTGCACATGCTGGTGTAAGGAAGAAGTGGTCGGTTGGGTTTGTTGACTGGGTAAATGAGATGATATGAGAGTGGGGTAGTGGAGGTGGATTAGTGGGAAAGTAGTTTTATAACCACCTAATCACATCCTACTAATACTCCTAACCTAAAGTTAATTACTACCCAATTTCATTAATCAAAAATCAAATAGAAACCAACAGAGAATAGGTAGGTTTTCGGAAGTGGCTTGCAGTAGATTTCGGTGGAGGGATGTTGGCTTGATTTTTGTGGATTTTTGGAGTTTTGTGAAGGGATTTGCTTCTACTACTTTTTTTTTAGGTGAGTGTTTCTTTATACTCTCTAAATTGTAGAGTGATTGCATGTGTAGGTGTTCTAAAGTTAAATTGTAGATGTAGAATTGTTTAATTTATTCTCATTGATTGTGATGCATGTGGTAGGAGAAATTCATTAATTTTGAGTGAAGTTCATACTATTTGTAGTAGATTTACGAAATAAAAATTTAGAAGTTGTGCAAGTTGACATATGAAATATCAGAGTGTGATTATTTTTTTGAGTGAGTAGATTTTTATAAATAATTCGTGAGAGACATTGATTGAGTATGAATTTAATTGATTCTTTGAAGAAAATTCTCATATTATTAGTTGTCATGGAAAAAGAAGAAAAATATTGTTATGTGATGTAGATTAGTATTTCGTATATTCTTGTGGTAATTAAGTTGTTCTATATGTGTTAGAAATTTTTATCTTGTGTAGAATTATTGTTGCAATGAAATTCAGTATTGTTTGCCTCCGATATTATAGAATGTGTAGCTTGATCGCATTACGAACAATAGAGTTTGAATAGGTGTATTTTTTAAAAGAGGGAAATTAACCGAAACCAACTATTTGAGGATTTAAACACTATATTGGTTGTGAATCTGAGCTTGACTCAGTGGGTAGGCGATTGGTCGCCTCTCTGTTGGTTTTGGTTTGAGGCCTGGGTCTACCGTTTGTGGGAGAAAACATTTTCATATTTTTTTTTAAAAAAAAAGTCAGAGAAGGGTTGTTTTGACACTTAAAGATATTAACTCCATACTATATCAGAATTGAGCCTTGGGCTTAGTGGCTAGAGCGGCGCTCTGGGGTCGCCACGTGGTGCGAGGGGGTGTGGGGTCTCGGGTTCGAGCCCTTGATGGGTTTGTTTTTATTTTTATTTTTTAGAGTTCTTTTATATTTTTGGAGATTTAAAAATCCAGAAAAATTATATAAGTACTTTTAAATATTGTGGGAACAACTGAAAATATTCGTTTTGATGTTTAGATTATATTTTTGGAATTTTAAGAGTTTTATTCATGTGATAGATAAGATTGATATACAAGAAGGATGTATATAATTAAGCTAATAAGAATTGATTTGCGATAAAATGAAAGTGATGAATTTTGGTAATAAATTTCTAATGATGAGTCTCAAAGAGTTGGTGTTTAATTCTTAGAAATTGTGTATTGAGAAAATGAATCTGATAAGAGCTTTTTTGGAAATGAAAAGTTTGAGATTGTTATTCATGTTTGATAAATACAAGAATAAGATGAAAGAATTAAATAAGATGTGAGTAAAGTGAATTGGAAATATGAGTTATAAGGGTATGAGTACCCATGATTTTGGAACATGAAAGGATGTGACCTAGAGGCTTAGTGAGACCCAGGTACTGGCAAATGTTGAAAGAATTAACTGATTTGAGAATTGGCTATATGGGCTGTCTCGGTATTCAGGTAAGAGGGGAAGCTAACTTTAGGTGGTGTAACTTATTCATGTTCAAGTATAAGGATTATGCACTAAGTGGAAGATGTAGTAAACCTCGGCAAACGTAAGTGGGTTGTCTCTATATTGTCTGACGGCGGACTCTGGGACTATAGACCCAGTTTGACATTGGACTCCGGGACTGTGGTTGCTTGCGATGGAGGCGAGCCTTAATTAAATCCGGGATTATGACTAGTTTGTCGGTGGACTCCAGGATCATGAATAGTCGAACTTTCAGTGAGTCGTCCGTCACTCTGATCTTCAGGCGAGGCAATCGTCCCGAACTACCCCCTCGCGAGACCTCAGAGATAGCCCTTCGAAGATGTGCTAACTCTAGACTCTTCTCGAGCACCACGTTCTTTAACTCGTCTCTCTCGGATCTCGCCTCGAATAAGGAGTGACTAAGGAACTTGAGTCTCAAGCCTTGGCTGATGGCCATCGAAGGGAAGGACTCCTCGCCTTCGGGTGGCACTTCACAAGTCCTCTCCTCAAGGAGCCTCATCTCAATGTCTCGACGAGCCAGGGTCACCCTTAAATGACCTGCCTCCAGCTCTGCTTTATAAAACATCTCTCGAGCCCGAGCTAGCCCCAACTTGACGACGCCAAGGTCAGAATGGAGACGTGGCACCTCACTATCCTGAAAGTCAACAAAAGAGAAGCGTAAATCTCTTTAATCGAAACAAATCCAAAAAGACGATTCTATGTTCGGCTAGAACTACAAGATAGTCCTATGTTTGAATAAAAGCCACAAGCTGTGTTGCAACAAAAAAGAGTTTTTCATTACTGAAGTAGAGATACAAAAGTGGTGGCCAGTCCGCTATTAGGCATCGCTACAACCCTTCAAAATAGAAAATAACAACAAAGAGCAAAAGAAGCAACGAGGGAGGTCAGATGTCCACCTCGGCGGATGAACCCAAGGGGGGTGTAGCTCGCGATCGCTCCTCTCGGCCGCCTCCGGCACTATCACTATGGCCGTCTGGGGGTTCGCCACAGCGTCTTCCTCTTCCTCCTCGCCATATATCTCCCCCCTACTCGCCATCTCCCTCCTCGTCAGGAAACAAGTGATACTCCGAGCGATCAAAGTCAGGGATGCGCTCGCCAACGTCGTTCAAAGCCTTGGAGTATGCTTTCTGCATGTTCTTCTGCAGGTATTCGATGGCCTTCTTCTCTGTCGTGGCCTCTGCCTCTCGCACGACTGCATCCTTCTCCCGAGCCGCTTTCTCAATCTCCGTAGCCCTCTCTTGAGCGACTTCTTCCCCCTTCAATTCAGCGCTCTCCTTTGCCTTCGCCAGCACCGCCTCCAGCAGAGTGATCTGAGCGGCTTGAGACTCTGCTAAGAGGGCAGCCGCTTCAGACTCCTTCTTGGCTGTCGAACACTCGATTTTCTCTTGATCTTGCATGGCCTTCAACTCCTTCTCATGCTCCGCCACTTGCCTCAACAGGTAACTAAAGTGGCATATCGCCTACGGGAATGCAAAGAAAGAAGTTAGCGAGGAAGTTTACAACATAAAGCCTACACCGAAACTGTAACACCAAAAACTTACCATCATCTGTGCCTTTGCAATCTCCAAGACCGAGTCACCCGCATTCCCATGCTCCATCGAGGCCTTGTCCTTCGACGTGGCCAAGTGATGCATAGCGTCCATGCAACTCACCGAGTCCCAAAGAAAGCCATCATGCCTCCACACTTGCCAATCAAGGACGAAGATTCTCTTCAGCTCATCGGTTAAGATCATCTCGGCCGTCGCTGTAAGGGGAGGAGGTTCAAGAGCTAGAGTCACCGAAAGAGGCAGATCTCCCGCCGAGGGGACAGTCGGAGCAACGGGTGTGGACTCTAAATCCACGACAGGATTAAAATTGCCCTCGCTCCTAGTCGCCTTCGACGACGACGATTGAACGACTGTCCGCTTCCTCTCATCGACTCGCCTACCACTCAGGGCCGAACGCCTATTCATGATGTCGTCAAAATCCATGCCTACGTCTCCTACAAATAAAAGACGAGAAGTGTTAGAAAATTTGAAGAGCTTTTGCGAACTAAGGAATAATGATTAAAGAAAATTTGTACCAGGGTTCATCCGGCTAAGCTCCCCCCCCCCAAAGAGACTATCTTCTGAGATATATCTCCAGTGCAATGTCGGTCGATCCAAAATAATTCCGACCATCCTATCTTCTTCAGGGATAGGAGACGGCTCCACCTTCGCCCTCTTCGGCACGTCCTCCCTCCAAACCGTTGGGATGTCCTACGGCTCCTTGATCAGAATCAAAAAATACTTATCCCTCGAAGACTTCACTGAGTCTGAGTCGGGGATATCGACCAAATTGACGCTCTTTCGAGCGGTAAGATAGAATTGGTACTCCGTCCGCGTCTTCTGATGAATCTTATACAACCTACGGAGAACATTGAGACAAGGCTCGATCCTCGCAGCCTGGTAGTGAAGCACGAACCTCGTAACGTGCCTCCAAATGTTCGGCATAAGTTGAATCGGACCTACACCGTACCATCACAACACATCTCTTACGAACGGATGAAGAGGGAGGCGGAGCCTCGCGTGAAAAGCGTCGAAGGGAAACACGCATAAATCTGGGGAGATCGAAGAGCAAGATCTAACCCGGGGACCAGGAAGGATGAGGTCGAACTCCAGAGGAATCATGTAGCACCTCCTAATAGTGAGCAGGTCCGCCTCCGTAAGAACGGAGACCACATCGTTCGCCTCGGAGCGCTCTCGGGGCTCGTTCTCCTCATAGAACCTACACATGCCATGCCCAACATGCCTCAGTTCTTCGGCAATGTACTGGCGAACCCCTCCCAAGTGAGACACGGTGATCGATTGCCTTCCGAACTCTCCCATCCTCTGATCCCTCTCCACAACTGTTTCCACCACCGGCGAAGGCAGAGCCGCTACACCCTTCCCCTTGTCGACCCTAGAATCTCTCTCTACAAATGTCTCCAACGGTAGAGGCAGAACCATGTCGACCCCTAGAAGAATGGGGGGGGGGGGCTTCGACCCGACCAGAGGGGGAGGCCTCCTCGCAGGAGGATACCCTAGACATCTTTTAAAATAAAAATAAATTACTTTCTGATGTGATGTTCACGGTCGGAAGTCTCGCCGGAGAACGAAAAAGATCACCGGAATCTCGCTTTAGCTCTGGAGTAAGAAAATTTTCATGTATGGTAAAAAGAGAGAGTGAGGAGAAATGAGAAGGGGGGATTTATAGTAAAACATTGGGGGGCTTGGGCCGGAACGTAATGGGCCTCTTAGGAAGCCCAAGAGGCACAAAATCCTAAGAGGTCGGAAGTCAAACCGTCAAGGAAGTCAAACCAACAAAGAAGATAAACGGTCGAGCAAAGTGGCATTGACCAGTCAACGGTCTAAAGCCACGTGTCGCTCATCTGTAGTTCGACGAACGCTCGCCAAGCTCGCCTCTTCGTTTCGAACAGAGCTGTTTCCAAACGAAATATAGGCAAAGTGGCGTTGACCAGTCAACGGTCTAGAGCCACGTATCGCTCATCTGTAGTACGACGCACGCTCACCAAGCTCGCCTCTTCGTGTCGAGTAGAGCCGTTTCAGAATGAAATATGGGCAAAATGGCGTTGACCAGTCAACGGTCTAGAGCCACGTGTCGCTCATCTGTAGTTCGACGCATGCTCGCCAAGCTCGCCTCTTCGTGTCAAACAGAGCCATTTCCGAACAAAATATGGGCAAAGTGGTGTTAACCAGTCAACGGTCTAGAGCCATGTGTGGCTCATCTGTAGTTCGACGCGCGCTCGCCAAGCTCGCCTCTTCCTGTCGAACAGATCCTTTTCCGAACGGAATATGGGCAAAGTGGCATTGACCAGTCAACGGTCTAGAGCCACGTGTCGCTCATTTGTAGTTCAACGCACGCTCGCCAAAGCTCGCCTCTTCGTGTCAAACAGAGCCGTTTCCAAATGGAATATGGGCAAAGTGGCATTGACCAGTCAACGGTCTAGAGCCACGTGTCGCTCATCTGTAGTTCGACGCACGCTCACCAAGCTCGCCTCTTCATGTCGAACAGAGCCATTTCCGACCGAAAAACGGACAAAGTGGCAATGACCAGTCAATGTTCTAGAGCCACATGTCGCCCGCCTGTAGTTCGACGCACGCTCGCCTCTTCATGTCGAACAGAGCCATTTCTGAACAAAAAAGGGCAAAGTGGCGTTGACCAGTCAACGTTCTGGAGCCACGTGTCGCCCGCCTGTAGTTCAACATTTGCTCGCTTGTCGTTCGACGCCCGCTCACCACGATCGCCGCTTCGTGCCAAACAGACGATGTTCCAAACGAAATACGGGAAAAACGCAAGCCTCTGATTAGCCGTCTGATCACTTGAAAATTGGCGCCAGCAATATGATCAATGCTCTAGATTGTGCCACGTCGATATTCCCTGATTAATTCTTTTGTTTTTATTATTAAATCGAATTAATTATTTAAAAATTGCAAAAAATAATTAAAAATTCAAGAAAATTAATTAAAATTCTAAAAAATAATTATAAATCCAGGAAAATATTTTTGAACTCCTGGATAAATAATTATTAATTAGAACGATTAATTAATACTTTTTGAAAACATATTGTTACTTCGCAAAATTGGATAAATAATTCAAAAAACAATTTAAAAATTAGAAAAAATCCAGAAATTTTCCAAAATCATTTTGGGCACTTTACAAGTTCAGATTGCCACCGTTACACCTCGAGCAAGATTCAAACTCCCTCAAGAACTCTGATAAAATCCTGTACGCCTTTAGAATAATAAAACTACTCCTCAAATGCTGTTATGCACAGTCTTTGGGAGTGGGGGGCACGTGATATGGCTAAAAATAGGATTAAATCGGCACTGTTCAAACCGGGCATGGATTTTAAAGCTCTCAGGGGTAAAATAGTAATTTCACTTACAAACGGATCCGAAATGGGAACAGGGTCTCTCTCCTCAAAGCCCAATAACCCAAGAACGGATCTGTCTTATTGGGTATGGATAACAACCTGTTACTAACTAGCTCATATACTTAAAGATTAATTCAAATTCGTGATTATCTCTAAGAGGCGGTTTTAACCACTACTTATCACGAAATGAGTTTAAACACTCCACCTTATCCACAAACATGGGGAAGTAGAGATAAATCTTTATCTCGAAACTGGTCCCTAAGGCGACTATAAATACCCCTCCCCCCCACCATAACACAGTAATCAATCTTTATCCACCTAAAGCTCTTTCATAATCTTTCTGATTACTGACAAAAGCATCGGAGGATTCATCGCCAGTATCTATCCCAGTGTATCGAACTTTTTGCAGGGCAGCGTCAAGAAACCAGTCAAAACGCCGGTGAAAGTCGACAGGTTTGCTTATTTGTTTCCTTAAAGAATCCACAAATTCATCTGTTTGCCCCCACACCAAAATCAGCAGCAACATAAATGTTGCCTATAATACCAATAAATGTAAGGATGTTTATAAGTAATGTTTTTGATTATTTGGAATTAATATAATGAAGACCATTTTATAAGGTGCAACAAATATAAAGCTACTTGAGATATGTTAATTTAGCCCTGGTATTGACCTAAAAAACCCTATTAACATATCTGGCTAGCTTACCAATTCCTAGATGGTCATTCTTTTTCCAATTTAGTCTAGGTATCTATATTGAGCATCGTCTGTGATTTGTCTATACTATCGAGCATTGGCTCAGATTTATCACTACTATCGAGCTGTAATATCCCGGACGGATATTAACGTAAATAAATTATTATTTTATTTTTATTTTATTATTATTTTATTTTAATTCCAAAATTAGAATATTTTGGTGATTTTCACCCGGTTGGTCCATAGAGATTATCTGTATCCAGATATCGGTCAGTATATATCCGTATTGTACCAAATTGATACCGTGATCTAATAATAAAATTTATTTTCAAGATTTAATTATTTTTATACGGATTATGCGAAGATTTTCCGGTATACGGACATATATGCGCACGTACGAGTAGTATGTCGATTAGTGCATTATACGAATTGTGTGTTGTGTATTTTTGGACTAGGTGTTTATCTTGTTATAACAACCTAATTAGAGGGTTAGGGCTTGATTAGGAGGCTTAATCTAGGGTTTTTTGTGCATAAGAAGATTAAGTAAAAAACCCTACTAGAAACTATCTCTCCCACACCACACCTCCACCACATAACACCTCCCTCCACCTCACCCCTACCTCCCCTAGGGTATGGTCGGCCCCCATGTTATGGGGGGGCTTATGTACAAATGTGTGAGTGCATATTTACACTTTTCACCCTTCCCTCCTCCTATAAATACCCCCTCCTTCTCCTCCTTCTCTCATTTTAGAAAGATCAAAAAGAAAGAAAGAAAGAAAGGAAAAGAAAGAGAGATCACCATGCTAACTTGAGAGTTTTTATTTGTAGGTTTTGTTAGGAGTTCTTAGAAGCTAAGGGGAAGGAGAAGGAGTGCTAGGCAAGTCCTTCCTTCAAAGGAAACTAAGGTGGGGGTTCTCCATTGTTTCTTTGGTTGTTTGTTTGTTTGTTTGTTTGTTTGTTTTGTTGTTTGACTTCTTCTTCTCATCTTCTTGTTTTGTTTTCTTTTGTTTTGATGGGTGTGTTGTTGTGTTGTGAATGATAAATAAAAGAAAGAAAGTAGTAGTAGTAACTACTAAGCATATAAAGATCAAACCTTTATTATTGTGGTTGTTGTCTATGTATGATTGTTGGACTAAAAAGACATATTGCATATGACATTGAACATACAACCGATTGGGGGTTGTAGGACTTGTAGGACTTGGTATACATAAGCATATGAACATTTTTTACAACCATTGTTGGTTGTAGGACTTTGATTGAACTTGGACTAATAATAATAAGCATATGTTCTATTGTAATTTTCTTTCTTTTGTTAATCACTAGTTGTAGAAAATAAAAAGATCTTTTCTTTTGTTAACCACTAGTTGTAGAAAATAAAAAGATATTTTCTTTTGTTAACCACTAGTTGTAGAAAATAAAAAGAGATCTTTTCTTTTATTAATCACTAGTTGTAGAAATAATAAAAAGATCTTTCTTTTATTAAGCACTAGTTGTAGAAAATAAAAAGATCCTTATTATTCACTAGTTGTAGAATAAAATAAAATAAAAATGATCTTTTCTTTTATCACTAGTGATAATAAAGACCAATAGGCAACTAAGTAGTAGCATGTTAAAATAAAGTAGTATGTTGATTAAATGAAGTAGTAGTAGTATGTGGATTAAATAAAGTAGTAATGGTATGTTGAAGAAGTAGTAGTAAGTAGTTATAGATGTTTTATGTCCATAAAGTAGTAGATAGTTGTATGTTGTGTTCTTAATAAAGTAGTAGTAGTGGTAGATAGTTGTGTGTTATGTTTTTGATTAAAATGGAGTAGTAATAGTAGTAGATAGTTGTAGATGTTTATTTTGTGTTCATAAAGTAACTACCATGCTAAGATTATATTAGATTAATTTAGATATGGTTAGAATATTGTAAGATTTCTTCTAAAAATATCTAGCATGCTTAATGATGCTTAGAATGTTGTAGGATTTCTTCTAAAAATATCTAGCATGCTTAATGATGCTTAGAATGTTGTAGGATTTCTTCTAAAAATATCTAGCATACTTAATGATGCTTAGAATGTTGTAGGATTTCTTCTAAAAATATCTAGCATACTTAATGATGCTTAGAATGTTGTAGGATTTCTTCTAAAAATATCTAGCATGCTCAATGATGCTTAGAATGTTGTAGGATTTCTTCTAAAAATATCTAGCATGCTTAATGATGCTTAGAATGTTGTAGGATTTCTTCTAAAAATATCTAGCATGCTTAATGGTGCTTAGAATGTTGTAGGATTAATGCTAAAATTGCCTATCACATGTAGGAATGACATACATGTTATAGGATTCGTTCTAAATTTTCCTATCATGCCTTATGCTTAGAATGTTGTAGGATTCTTTCTAAAAGTTTCCTACCATGTTTAGATTAATTTAATTGTGCTTAGAATGTTGTAGGTTTCATTCTAAGAGTTTCCTACCATGTTTAGATCAACTCATTTATGCTTAGAATGTTGTAGGATTCAATCTAAGAGTTTCCTACCATGTTTGGATTAATTTTATTATGCTTAGGATGTTGTAGGATCCATGATAAAATTACTTACCATGCTAGTTTAATTGTAGGTACGTGATATACCATGCTAGTTTAATTGTAGGTAAGTGATATACTATGCTAGTTTTAATTGTAAGTAAGATCTATGCCATGCTAGCTAATGGCAAGAAAGTTGTATGCCATACTAGTTTTAATTAAGTTGTATGCCATACTAGTTTTAATTAAGTTGTATACCATGCCAGATTAAATGAATACTCATGTTACTATGATATTCATGCTTAGATTAAAGAAACTATCCATGGTTAGTTGTAGTGATTTTTATGTTATGTTCTATACCATGCTAAGTTTAAATACATGCTTAGAACGTTGTAGGAGTAATGTTAGAATACCAACTATGCCTTGGAACGTTGTATGTTTATATTAGTTATCTATCCATGCTTGGGTTATGGTGATTAGTCAAGATAAGTAGTAAGCTTTCACGCTCGCTTGACTATAGTGGACTTCATGTCTAGGTCGTAGTGATTTTTATGCTTAAGCTCGATGTAAGCACAAACGTAATCATATTCGTACTTAGGAGTGTGATGGTGAGTGGTTCTGTTTTATAATTAGATTGCCGTAGGAAGATGCTTGCGATTGTATGCCATGCTTAAGGCACTATAGGTTGAAGTAATAAGATTGGGAAGACCACTAGTAATAGTTAGTTGATAAAGGCTGTTATGTCGCCTTCGGTTCTTCCCTAGTAGAATACCGACCATAGACTATTAGTAAATTCTTCTGTTGCTGCTAATAATAGAAGATCGAGTTTGCTAGTAAGCACGTTTGGTTGCTTTTAAGATTGATTACCTGTATGATTGTTTGCATAGGGTTGTTGTCTCGTACGCGGCTCGATTGGTCGTACGTAGCTGTGAGTCTCATACGTAGCTTATTTGGCTCGTATGAAGGTTGTTGTCTCGTACGCGGCTCGACCTGCCCGTGCGTAGCTGTTGGTCTCATACGCGGCTTATTTGGCTGGTATGTATGTTGTTGTCTCCTACGAGGCCCGCCTGGCTCGTAGGTAGTCATTGTGTCATACGTAGTTTATTGGCTCGTATGTGGTTGTTACTCGTGTATAGCTTATTAGCTAGTACACAGTTCGTTGTGCTCGTCTAGGGTGATATTACCACCCTAAGGGCTATCGACCATCAAGACATAGGGTAGCGACTTGCATGTATATTCGCACGGCCGAAGTCTTGGATCGATGAGCCACGAACTGGATCCTGAGGGGTTCTGGTAAGTCTAGGTTGAGCAGCCTAGTAGAGTTGTCTTGCGAAGCCTAATTTAAGGCCTAGCATGTTATGTTATAATATTATCGTCCCTAGGATCGTCGAGTCAGGGACATCATTAGGGTAGTGACTTATAAAGGTCATTTTGCTCAGACCCTTGCCGAAGAGAGAGGAGTTGGTTGTAGGGGGCACCTTACGACCAACTTGTCCCTCGAGGGAGGCCTTAGGTGGTGACATTGGGTTGTACCTTCCCGTCAAAGGGATACGTACGGTGGCGTCTCACAAGTTGGGAGCACGGGTTGCGTATCTCGCTCTGTTAATTCCTGAAATACCGTGGCTGGGGTGCCACAGGATGCATGGTGCAGTCCTGCGCTTGCTAGACCCCAGAAGGTGCCACAGGGTAGGCTTCGCGCTACCCTGCGCTTGCGAAACCCTATAGTTTGATTTTGGAATGAGGCCCAATACATTGGGATCGAGTGAGGTCCGGCGTGCCGGGTAGTAGTGGAAAACGGAGACACCATAAGCAGACTGCATAGGGGGGACTTGACCCCTTCTGCAACCTCACAGAGTCATGGAGTATTGTCAGGAACAGGTTGTGTACAATTAGAATTCATAACGTGGGTTCAAATCCCTATATATGGAGAAACGGCTTGAGATGGGGTCGCATGTAGTATGGGATGCATGTTGACTTCGGAGACTTGCTAACATTAGAATAGGAAGCATCCTAGTTCTACCTTCCCGTCAAAGGGATACGTACGGTGCCGTCTCACAAGTTGAGGACACGGGTTGCGTATCTCGCGCTGTTAATTCCTGAACTACCGTGGCTGGGGTGCCACAGGATGCATTGTGCAGTCCTACGCTTGCGAAACCCCAGAGGGTGCCACAGGGTAGGCTTCGCGCTACCCTGCGCTTGCGAAACCCTATAGTTTGATTTTGAAATAACGCCCGATACATTGGGTTCGTCTGTTTTGAGAGAGGTCCGGTTAGCCGGGTCGCAGTGGCAAACATAGGCACTACTGGCGAACTGCATTAGTGGGACTTGACCACATCTGCAACCTCATTAGCCACGTGTGAGTGTCAGGAACAGGTTGTGTACAATTAGAATTCATAATGCGGGTTGAAATCCCCATATATGAAGAAACGGTTGAGAAGGGTCGCATGTAGTATGGGCTGCATGTTGACTTCGGAGATTTGCTGACATTAGAATAGGAGCATCCTAGTTCTATTTAAATATCGCATTAGAGTCTAGTCATAGCAGTCACGAATACTTAAACTACACCAACACCATTGCTATATTTTGTATATTGTTTGGGAGATTCGCTGCTATATGATCAGCCTTTAAGCGTCAGTGAATACTGACGTCCCCACTTCCATAGGTACTGGATTGCCGAAGTACAAAGGCGAGATTCAGAAGGACTCAAGGCAAGGAAAGCAAGGAGTCAATGTTATGTTTAGTTCCGCTGCAGTATATGTATTGATTATCTATTAGCTGAGAAGTACTCAAGTGAGAGTTACCAAGTGTTGTTCTTCATTTCATGTACTCTGATGTAATTTGTTGAAGGTTGTAATACTTGGGATTGTGAAGGTATCATTGTAACACTATTGTAATGTATTGCAGTTGTATGATATTCAGGCTTGTAATACATTGTGTGTTGAATAAAAAGTTTTAAATTCTCCTATTTTTCTGTGTATTGTGACTAATTGAAGAAAAGATCTTGGCTCGTGTCACGATTTTTCAGTATATGAAAATCGGGGCGCTACACGAGCATAATCTATGTATACTATTGAACATCTCAGTATTACAAAAGCTTTGATACCAATCTCATATACCAATTACAGTCGCACTAAACTCTTCTTTTCTTTAATCAAATCATCAATTTTGAAAATTGAATTAGCTATTGGATTGGTTAATGTTAATTGCCATTTATTCTAAAATCCAACTCACACCAAAAGAATTAGAAATTTCCAGAATTTGTTACAATCAAACTCTTGCCTGCATAGTTATGTTTCTCATGTTCTCACTTTCTATTCTCTTTCTCATTACCAAATTTATTGGTAAAAACCCAATGAAAATCCACTAATTGGAACCCCCTAAGAATCGAATCAAATCTGCATCACTAAGAAAGATCCAAGAAATCATTTCAAGTGAAAAAGTGTGAATTGGAACCCTTCAGTCTCTCGCAGAATGTAGGCACTGAAGAGAAGCAGAGAGAGAGAAAGTGGTTGTGAACTCTGACGAGGACATTTCTCAAAAATGTCCTAAATGTCTGAAGAAGGAAGTTGAGTTCTTAAAGAAAGGGCATCTTGACATCTGAACCTTGTTTGCAATAGGTTTTCTTGAAGGAGTATAGGTGAAGTGTAAGAAAGATAAGCTAAACTTTTGTTTCTTTTCTTCGTTCTTTGTTATAATATTAATAATTATTTTTGTTCATTAATTTTAATTTTGATCTATGATTTGTTTGTTATTGGAGCGGAGGGATCTCTTCCATAATTGCAGGGCTAAATTTGAAATAATAATAATAATAATAATAATAATAATAATAATAATAATAATAATAATAATAATAATAATAATAAAATTAAATTAAAAAAAAACTACTTGAACTATTCCTTTTATGCAGAAAACCTCACTGAATTTTTTTTTGCGCAGAAAACCACGCTTAAGTATTGTCATGCCCTACTTCCCATTATACGGAAAACATGGGCTTGTAACTGAGGCCCAGCGAATGATAACTACACATGTAAGTTGGATATGATTTCTTAGCACGGTTTTGAATTTTTATTTTATGTTACAACTAATATAACAAATATGTCATGTTCGTATAAGTTGTTGGCCAATCATCTTCATTTACCGATGTTGGCCAGACATCTTCTTCTTTCGCTGCACTTGGAGGTCTAGGTCCAAGAGAACCTATACTGCTGACGCTGCAACAAAGTCATAGATCTCAGTCTGTGTGGAACAGTTCATCGAAGGAGCGTACTTTCTGTATGCACACGACATTGCCAAAGCTGTTACAATTTGGTTACAAAATTGTTAACAGTAAACGAAATTTGATTTAGAGACACAAAAACAGAGAAGGAAACGGAGAACAAAACCAACAAATAAAAAGAAAAAAAGAAATGAAATAACAAAATTACAAAAGCAAAAAACCAATTTGTGTCGAGGCTTGTGTATCACATAATCTCCTTGAAACATATTCGCCTCATCCAGGTGCTGGAGCTTACGTAGGCGTCTGTCACGCAGAATGCAATGAACGAAGAGTGCTGACACAGGCACCACGTCACAGCAGAAAAAACCATTTCTGAATTTTAAAACATGAATAAATGGCAGACAAAATCGTTTCCATATTTATTTCGGCCGTTACAGATCGAAAAAACAAAACTGTAGCAAAAAGAGGCTCTGCACGGGGCGAGGCTCAATCGGTCTGACAATCTTGTCCGCACACCACTTGTAATCCTATCCGAGATTTGCATCCCCCCTCTGCACGCGCGAGAGAGAGCTTTTTGGCTTGCTATCTTACAATGCCAAGAAAAAGTTTATATATACCCTTCTATTTTCTTTGATTTTTCCGATATGGGACTAAAGTCCCTCAACTCATTTTCAGAAATGAAGTGTCCCACTTTAAGAGTCAATTTCTCATTCACCCGATAACCGTTTTGAGCAAATAAATATATGATTTTGATCTACTCACGAAGGAGAACACAAATTCATCAAGATCCCTCACTAACTTATAGAGGATCATACTTAAAAAATTGCTCAAAAACTAGTTCGAAATGTTGTTAAGATACCCATTTTCTAGCATTCCCTACATGAATGAAATTGACAACCACATACACGACATACTTGGTGATAGAATTCAGCAATTGAAACCTGCATAGGATAGGTAGGTGTTACCCTTTGAACATTACCTCATAAAAATATGTTTACTTTACTAACTAAACAGTAGACGCAATGTCCTTGAACTGTTCTGTCATTTGTGTAAACGATGACATATCTCACACATGAATCTTTCTAATGCATTTAAGTTCTCACTATTATGTTAGTTTTGGTCATGAACGTACGTCTGGTTCTGCAAGAGTTTAACATGAATGTTACCCTACACTATTCCCTTGGAAGCGGTCCTTCTTCTCTCTCACATAAGTGATTTCTTAGTTAAGGATAACATGCATTACTCTGCTTGGATTTTTTATGCATAAGAATCATTAAAAGCCTAGCTTAACCTCTTACCTTACGAGTATCACTGTTTCATCATAGGAATGGATACGGGAAAATCCCCACAGTGATCCAACATGGTATTTATAATTTAGTTGTCCCCTTGAATCTAGATCTTGGGATCTCCGGTCAACTAGGTGGGTGTCTGTTATGTCGACTTATTCTTTCATGGGTTTTGTCCATCTTGGAATATCCTCAAGGAAATGGTGTAACCATTCATCATCTTCCTCACATTTGTCCAGTGCAATAAATTCAAATTCCATCATGGATTTAGCGATCACTGTTTGTTTTGAGGATTTCCAAGAAACTGCTGCACCACCTAGTGTAAACACATAGCCATTTGTGAATTTTGAATTATCACCAGATATCCAGTTCACATCACCATATCCTTCAAGTACAATCGGATATCTTGTATAATGCAGGCCATAGTTATGAGTAAAACGTAAGTACTGCAGTACTTTTGTAATCGCTTGTCAATACTCGCTTCTAGGATTACTCGTATATCTACTTAGCTTACTGTCTGCATAGGCTATGTCTAGTCTTGTACAACTCATCAAGTACATTACTGCCTATGATTCTAGAGTATTCTACTTGAGAAATACTCTCATATTTATTCTTGGAGAAATGTAAAGTTAGATCTATTGGAGTTCTGGCAATTTCAGAATTATCTTTATCAAAATTTTTATGAATATTGTCAATATAATGTGACTGGCTTAAAATAAACTCATCTGATGTTCTTGTGAGTTTAATTTCCAATCTAACATTAGCTAGTCCCATGTCTTTCATGTCAAACTTTGAGTTCAACAAGTTTTTAGTAGATTTAATCATCTTATCCAACAATAAACATGTCATCTACATACAAGCATATTATGGCATATCCACTTTCAGTGTATTTGACATATACACATTTATCACATTCATTGACCGTGAAACCATTTGTCATCATGACATTATCAAATTTCTCATGTCATTACTTTGGTGCTTGTTTTAAGCCATATAATGACTAATCCTGTTTACATACTTTCTTTTCTTGTCCTGGAGCTGAAAAACTCTCAGGTTGTTCTATGTGGATTTCTTTATCTAAATCTTCATTAAGAAAAATTGTTTTCACATCCATTTGATGAACTTCAAGATTGCGCAAGGCTGTTATTGCACGTACCATTCTAATGAAATTTATTCTCATCATATGAGAATATGTATCAAAGTAATCCAGATATTCCTTTTGTCTATATCCTTTGATAACAAATCTTGCCTTGTATTTATCAACTAATCCATCAACTTTCATTTTTCTCTTGAAAATTCATGTGGAACATAAAGGTTTACTACCTGGTGGAAAATCCATTAGTCCCCAAGTAAGATTTTGCAAGATATAATTAATTTCACTCTTAATGGTTTCTTTCCATAGAGAACTATCACTAGAGTTCACCGCTTCTTTGAAAATATGAGGTTCACCTTCAAGCATAAAAGTCAAGAAATCTTAACCAATTTTTTTTTCCGTTCTTGTTCTTTTACTACGTCTACGTTCCTCCTCAACTTCTTCACCTTGGTTTTCACTATCTTCATTGACAATCTCATGTGTTCGTTTGGAAGAACTTGGTTTTTCCTTAGACTTACATGGAAATACATATTTAAAGAACGATGTATTTTTTGAATCAATTATCGTGTTCTTTAGTATATTAGAGATATCGGATTTGTACACCAAGAACCAATACATGAAAATACATATTTAAAGAATGATGCATTTTTTGACTCAATTATCGTGTTCTTATAGTTTATTAGAGATATCGGATTTGTACACCAAGAACCGATAAGCACTACTATTATGTGCATAGTCAATGAAAATGCAATCAACCACTTTTGGTCTTATTTTCACTTGTTTAGGTGGAGGTATTGTCACCTTGGCAAGACATCCCCACATTCGCAAGTAATTGTAAGATGACTTTCTTCCTTTTTATAATTCATATGGAGTTTTCTCTTCTTTCTTTTTGGGCACCTTATTCAAAAGGCAGTTAGCTGAAAGAATAACTTCTCCTCACAAGTTTAGTGGCAAACCAGATTTTATTAACATTACATTTTTCATTTTTTTCAAAATACAATTCTTTCACTCAGCAACACCTTTGGACTGAGGATAATAAGGCGCTGCAATTTCATGTATAATCTCATGCTTAGCACAAGTTTCGGCAAATGGCGATTCATTCTCTCCACCTCAGTCACTTTTTAACGCCTTAATTTTCTTGTTGAGTTGATTCTCAACTTCATTTTTATAGAGAACAAATTTCTCTATCGATTCGTCAATACTTTTAAGTAAATACACATAACAATATTTTGTGCCATCATCAACAAAGGTAATAAAATATTTATTACCACCTCTTGTTTGTATCATTTTTAAAATCAAAAATATAAGTGTGTGAATAAAATCAAGAGGTTCAATGTTTCTTTCAACAATTTTAAACGATGGTCTTGTTACTTTTACCTCCACATAAGTTTCACACTTATGTTTGGAGTCAATTTGGAATGTTGGTATATGATTCAAGTTAATTTGTTTATGCAAAGTATCATAAATAACATGTCTTAATCTACCATGTCATAAATTGGAAGACTCAAGCTAGCATATAAGTAGAAGAGCTAGCTTTATTGATATTCTTGACCATGGTCATTACATTGAGTTTAAACATTCCACCACTCATGTATCCTCTACCAACATATTTTCCACTCTTCGATAAAGTGAATTTGTTTGACTCAAAGACTAAA
The DNA here is from genome assembly GCA_017893485.1 of Hemerocallis citrina. Lineage (NCBI taxonomy): Eukaryota > Viridiplantae > Streptophyta > Magnoliopsida > Asparagales > Asphodelaceae > Hemerocallis > Hemerocallis citrina. Next base: position 331,652,225 of record CM030359.1, on the reverse strand, counting down.
TGAAATCCGTTATTATTAAGCTACGAATCAGATACCGGGTTCTTACGGATTTCAGGAGTTCCTTCCCAGAAGTCATCTTCAAGATCACTTTGCCTTGGCCCTTGATTTCTGAATTGGTCGAGTTTCCCATAAAAATATTCTCATCATTCTCTAATGGTTCGAAAGTGGAGAACATACTTCTATTAGAGCGCACGTGTCGAGCAGCTCCAATATCAATCTATCATTCCTTAGGGTTTGAACCCATCAAGTTCACCTCCGAGACCACAGCTGAGAGGTTGATATCAGAAATGTCTTCATCAATGCCTTCAACTATATTTGCTTCTTTGTTCTTGTTCTTCTTGGGTAGTCTGCAATAAATAGACTTGTGACCTAGTTTGTCACAGTTGAAGAACTTGCCTCGAAACTTCAGCTTCTTGGAGATTCCTCCCTTATGCCCCAACTTGGATCCCTTATTGTTGTGCTTTTTGGAACGTTGACTATGTTCCACCACATTAGCCTTGGCCGCATGATTGATGGCTCCAATTTTATCAGATCCTCTATTGTCTTCTTCATACGAAGCCCAACAATGAGGTCCTCAATTCTCATTTTCTTTTTCTTATGCTTCAGGTAGTTTTTGAAGTCTTTCCAACCTGGTGGCAATTTTTCAATAATACAAGCAACTTGAAAACTTTCACTTAAGTTCATACCTTCAGCATGTATCTCATGCAAGTGTTAGGTTTCTAAGGCAATCATAGATTAAATACATAGCAGAAAAATTACAAAATAAATTGAAACCTAGCAATGGATCCATGCGAAAACCATAAATCGTGTTTAGAAGTTATACCATAAAGATGGATCTGCTGTCTCCATAGTATGCCAATCATAGCACTACAATATTGCGGTGCCTATACGGTATCCATACGAACGGAATAAAAAATGGCTCTCCCTCAGATCGCGGTTTTAGCTGCGAGAAGGGGATGTTCCTCCTCACGATCTCTCTCTCTCTCTCTCTCTCACTTTCTATGACGGCTAGGATTTTTCACATGTGTCTTTTCTACAGATACTTATCATATATATAGGTGCAGAAAATCAAAGCTAAGAGAGTAATGAGGCTGTTGGGCTCACAATTTGATCTGGATCAGATTAGTGTGTAGGCCTTTAAACTCTAGTTAGCCCATTTAATCTAATTAAATGTCCAACCAATGTCAGGAGTCCAAGTCTTATATGAATTCCTAATTAAATTCATCTTATGAATTTAAATCCCAATTCGATCCATTCTAAGTGTGTGACCCTGTAGGTTCCCATTACGTTGACAGTAATACTAAAATCATATTAGTATTACAAATAGTGAGCGGTATCTAGCAATACATCACTGCTACTCAAATAACAGGAATGTCATAGATTTGACAGAACCTATCCGTGACAAATGTTATCATATAGTCTAGTCCATTTGTCCAGATATCTGAATTGACCACAAGGCATAGAGTGTGTCACCATTGTATAGTTCAATATTTGGTTTCTTGATGTCTGAGCAGACTTACTAAAACAAATGAGCTCAATATCTCATATTAACTCATTTGAGCACGACCATGTATTTTACAGTCTCACTCAATTCAAGGGACCCGTAGATATCGCTCCTGTTATGTAAGAGAGACAAATCCTATCTAAGTCACTCACAACCCTCTACATGATTTGTAGTATATCCAATAGTTGTTTTTATAATGACCTTATTACAGACAACGTTTGCCGACATTAAAATATATAACTTCTCATGTATGAAATCGTAGTGACTTCAAGTTAAAGGGCTACGTACATCATGGTCACTGTGAGAACCGCTTATGATACTCATGTAACGATCCATGCAGCGTTCTAATAGTGGGTCAGTCCAGTACATTATTACTCTAATATGTACTCATGTGAAGACTTGATAACTCATATCCATGACTCGTGAGAATGGTCATCAGTCTATGCACACACTAGTCTCTATGTATTATCGTTGTCCTAATTCAAAATAATACTTGACTAGGAAAGTTTAAGAATAGTGTTCTGATTTCAGTTAATAGGATCTCACAATCAAGTCACGTACTTGATATCCCATGGTATTGAACTTATTATTCTAAGGAATTCATTATGTTCATTTAATTCTCAATAAATAACACAATAAATAAAATGCTGAAATATGAAATAAATGTCATGATACAATATAAACTAGTAATGTCAATGCACAACTGGCCTCTAGGGCATACATCAATAGCAAGATCTGTTGAATTTCTTGAACCTGGCTGATTACTATTTTGGAATCTACCATTTTATAGTATAGGAAGCGGCCTATAATAAATTTCTTAGCGCTGACATCCTCAGTTTTATATTTATGGTTTAGGGATTCCCAAAGTTCTTTTGCTGTTCTTTTGTCAATATAAACATTATCTAACGAGTCAGCTAAACCGTTCATTATGTAGTTCCTACATAGGCAATCGACACTCTTCCAAATATTTACAGCGGCGATGACTTGGTTATCGTGCTCATCATTCTTAAGATTTGAAGCTGCTTCGTTTAAGAATCTTGCGAGATTCAAAGTGGTCAAGTAGAACATCATGTTTTGTTGCCACCTCTTGAAATTCTTTCCGTTGAACTACTCAGGTTTCTCCCCATAGGAGACCGAGACAGGTGCAACGGTAGGCATATGCACTCGTGCCACACCAGCAGTAGGCAATTGGACTGTTTTAACAATCGTCAATTGGGTCGTTTCAGCCACAACAACATTCTCCGATGAAGTTGTCATTTTTGAATCTGAAAACACACAACACGAGTGTAAATTTTCAGAATGAAAAAATAAAATAGAAAGAATGCCTAAAAAATCAAGGAAATAAAAATCAAAGAAATGAAAACCTGTTTTAAGTTTGTTACAATTTGGTTACAAAATTGTTTGTAGTAAACAAAATTTGATTTATATGCACAAAAACAGAGGAGGGGGAGAAGAAAACCAACAAATAAAAAGGAAAAAAAATGACAACAAATTACAAAAACAAACCAATTTGTGTCGAGGCTTGTATCTCACATAATCTCCTTAAAACATATTCGCCTCGTCCGGATGCTGGAGCTTGCAAAAACGTCTGTCACCTAGGAAGCAGCGACCAAAGAGTGCTGACGCAGGCACCATGCATGTCATGCTCTCGAACTGAACATCGATTGAAACCTATCACCGAACGATCGGACAATGGAAGCAGAAGAACAGAACATAAGGGGAAAGAAGAATTTCTGGTGTGTGTTATGAGGAGAGAAGATACCTCTATTTATAGGGTCAGGGTAAAAAACGTAACGGCAGACCTCTCCTTGAATACATATATGTAATGACAGACAAAACCGTTTCTACATTTATTTCGGCCGTTACATATCGGAAAAATAAAACTGTAGCAAAAAGAGGCTTTGCACGGAGTGAGGTTCAGTCGGTCCGATATTCGTGTCTGCAGGACATGCGGATGCACACAAGCCGCATGTAATCCGGTCCGAGATTTGCACCCCATCCTACTAAGTGAAACCCCTTGCTATCTTCAAGTACCCGGTATTGGAGAGCTAGCTCTTGAATGTACAATGTTTTGTGCATTCGACTACATTATTAAACGCTAATCACTATAATGTCTATTTCCGAGACATGCCAATTTGGAATGGAAAAGTAAGTGCTAGATTCATTTATGACTCTGGAAGTTACATCATACATGCTCCTATCTTGTTTGACAGTACAGGTTCTTCGGAGGCATGGAGATGAATTTGAACGTAATTCCATAGGTTACTATAAGGCTCATGGTCGGGCCGACACAATGAATCTTGGAGGCATTAAGGTAGCTTTCACCAAAACATTCTTTTATGCAAAATCGATGGTCAAGTAATCTAATTCATTAGTATCATAAATTAATGTGTAGTAAAGTTCAGTCGAAATTGAAAGGGTATGTAATGCAGTTGATGATGATATCCTCGAGGCGGCTGCAATTGGGTTGCCACCATCTAGTAGTGGCCTAGAGCAGTTAGTGGGTTTTTTATTTTTTATTTTTATTTTAATAATTAACGAAATATAAAGTATCAAATATTACAATTAAAGTCCAACTCTCATCTACTACATCAAAGTGCTATAAAAATACATAAAAAACATACTGAAAAATATGCATAAATAACTCAAAACGGCGTGAACCTTCATCTTCTTAGCGCCCTACTCCTCCCGAATTGAAGTACATGCAAATGCTTCTTACTTCTCTATTCCGCCTTATTCATGCATAGCCTCTTCCTCGCTCCTAGCTAGCCTTCCAAAACATCAATAAGAGCTAAAACTTTATGTAACATCAAATGAAATCTACAGTTTACATTGCAAAAGCAACCTCAATCCTATCAAGCCAGATGATCCATGTAATAGCCGCTACTGTTATATCCCACACAACTCTGTAATCTTTCCTAATCCATCTCACTCTCTAACCCCCCCAGATATCCTCAATATTGCTAAGGAATATCAAGGATATCAAAACCCAGACTCATAACTTCCCATGTTAGTCGAGCTTTCAGACACATAAAGAAAATATGGTTTGCATCATCGTCATCTACAAAGCATCTAGGGCATTTATATCATTATGTTACGTTTTCTAATGCTTAACTTGGACAGGATATCATTATTCCTAACCAGCCATAGGAAGACTCTAATCTTGTTTGGACCATGGACTTCCAAATTATGTTTGTATCTAAGTTCCCTATCCCGTCGTCGTTCATTCGGTGATACAACAGTCTAACTGAGAAAGTTTTGTTAGATTCCAGCCTCCATTCCCTTACGTCTTCCTCTCCATTCCCTTACGTCTTTCTCGAAACTGAATTCTAATTCTCTCATCTCTCCCCACATTCAAAACTAGCGCATCATCCTTTATCGTCTCCTTAACTAATTGTGGGAAGAGTGCTTGTAGTGAATTATCCTCACACCACTTGTCCTTCCAAAAGTTGATGTCTTCCCATCCCCCAGTCTGCATATGGTATTTGCGTGAAATAGTTCACCCACATTGGCAATACCTTTCCAAAGGCATGAAGCATTCCCATGGGTACTACGTCCCCCATATCTAAAAATTTTCCGTCTACGATAAATTGCAGAAGATTTAGACCAGCACGATTTTGTGCTGATTTTGCATTTTCCACCACCATTTGTAGAGTAGTGCTCTATTCATGTCTCTGGGATTAACTATTCCCAATTCCCCGAATTCTTTCTTTTTACACACCTTGGCCCATCTCACTAGGTGAAATCCCTTGCTATCTTCAAGAGCCCATTTCCACAGGAATTCCCAGAAAGACTTGAACCAACTTAAAAATGCTTTTAACTCTTTGTTGCAGAAGAAATTGAATTTTTGTTCAAGGTACTATCTTCATTAAAAAGTTCTGTAAAGATAATTATAGTTGAGGATTATTGACTCATCTTCTTGTTCTTATTTTATTACTATTATATTATCAAAGTAGGTTTCTTTGGTTGTGATCGAATGTTCCATCACTGCCTCGAATAGCTTCAAACACAGTTAGGAGAAGAGTTTTACGTCAGAAACTCTTCCGATCTATGCCACAGACTAAGTTGTAAATCGTGTATGTTCCTTCCTCACAAGTATTAAACATTTAAAATTCCATTCCCAGTCTCTTGCGTCAAATAAATTGCCATTTCTTATATACCTTGTTAGATATTGTATTATATATAGTCCTATATCGAATATGTATCAGTTTTGTATTTGGTTCTTTCCTATAAATAGGAGTCATTGTACACAGTTATATTTGATTCCAATAATCCAATCATATTTTTCAGTCTCTCTGTTAACCTTATCATGGTATGAGAACAAGGTTATACAAATTTTTCTTTCTTATCAAAACTTTAGAATTTCAAACAGCCAAAAAAAATCGCAGAAGAAGAAGAAACAGTCTCTCCGACTGCATAATCATCATCAAGAAGTAGAAAAAACCATATCCCTCACCATCATCATCATCAAATGCCCCAAACTCCAAACCCTCAAGCAACTTCGGCATCATCCCGACGACCCAAACTCCATTCAAACTCTGACTGCATCATCCCGAAGACCCAAACTCCGTTCAACCCCGCCGTCCAAACCCTCGCCCGCTGAAGAACCAACTTCAGCAGACCCCTGTTCCCATCGACGTCATCGTTTACATCCCATCGATGCCGTTCAACCCCACCATCCAACCCGTCGTCGTCACCAGCACTCTCCCTCAACCAACTGTAGCTGCTACCCCCGAAACCCTCCTACCCAATACTTAAAACCCTAACCCTAATCCTCCTACCCGAAACCAAACCCTACCTTATATCCCAAATTCGACCTGCTTCCAACTCTAACCAAATACCTGTTTCCTCCTTTTTCCCAAAAATAAAAAAAAATCAAAAAAAATCAAAAAAAAAAATAAAAAAAAATCAAAAAAATCAAAAAAATCAAAAAAATAAAATAAAATCAAAAAAATAAAATAAAATAAAGGTTAAAAAAATCTAAAAAATCTAAAAAATTAAATTTTTTTTTGCAGGTACTCTTTCTTCTCTAATAGAACATCAGTCTTACCATTCAGACACATGCAGTATTGCCATCATCTTGACTTAGGTCTCCTACCTCCTCCTTCCAGCATCATCCCTCACCATGCACCAAAACTACTTCCGCACCCGATAGCACCATCCACCTCCCGATCCCGACACCAGCAGCAGTTCTGCTCTCATTTTTATCTCTACCACAGCGACATCAGTCTCATTCCTTCTCGCAGCACTTCTTCCCTTACATCCTCGGCCATGACCATTACTCCAACCTTGTAGACTCCTGCTGATTGGGCTAATCTCCAGTATCACCTCGCTCAGCTGGAACTCCAGCTCTTGGGTCAGTCTATCACTACTAGCTCCTCTGCCCCTGCATTCTTGTTAATTCCGGTATGAATTCTTCATGGATTTTGGATTCTGGTGCTTCACTTTATCTTACTAGTAATTATACACTGCTCACCACCAACATTACACTTCCCTCTTACTCTCCATCACTATACACTGCCGATGGCTCAAACCTTCTCACTACACACTCCGGTTCTATTAGCTCTCCCACTCTCACATTGCCATATGTTCTTTATGTTCCTCATTTATCCATAAACCTTATTTCCATTAGTGCACTATGAAAGAGTGGTCTTGTCGTTACATTTGATTCTGTCGGTTGTTCTATTACTGACTCTCATACGGGTCAGGAGTTTGGGCATACTAGTCGACATGGTCGTCTGTATTATTTAGATTTTCTTCATGCACATAGATCTCATCAGCATTTCGCTGGTGTTGTACACTCTGATGCTGATCTATGGCACATATGTTTATGGCATATTAGTGCATCTCGACTCAAGACTTTAGCCTGTAGTGGTGTCCTTGGTTCTCTTTCATTTACTTATTTGTCTGATTATCAGGGCTATCATTTGGCCAAACATATAGCTCTCTCCTGTAATCACAAAAGTACCTCCCAAACCACCCATCCCTTTCAACTTATTCACTATGATATATGGGGACCATCTCCTACACCTTTTCACAAAGGTTATCTCTACTATTTTTTTTCATTGATGACTTTACTCGATACACATGGATGTTTCTTATGTGCCAACACTCTGAGATACCCTGACATTTACCAGTTCTTTACAAACTTGGTTCACACTCAGTTTGGTGTGCATATCAAAACCTTTCGCTCTAACGGTGCTCATGAGTATAGTTTCACTGCTATGAGATCAATCCTTCAATCTCATGGTACACTTTTAGCAATCATGCCCTTACACTCATGAACAGAATGGTGTAGCTGAACATAAGCATCGTCACATTCTTGAGACAGCTCATGCTCTTCTACTCTCCTATTCTGTTCCTCGTTTTTTCTGGGCTAAAGCTGTCATGACATCAGTCACGCCCTACTTCCCAAAAAGGAATACGAAATACGGTACGCGACAAAGTCCAGCGAATGATTTTCACCATTCATGAGTTGTAAGGATCTTTTCAACAATTCATAGGAAATAAACAAGAAGTAAATAGGAAATAATCATCCACGCATGCATGAAACAAATTAATATAATCAACAGAATTACTTGAAAACAAAATACTAAATTCTCAAATAAAACAGATCTGGAAACAACCAGTAATAAGTTCTGGGAGAAAAATGCCCAATACAAGTTTCAAGTAGCAATAAATAAAAATAATTCAATTCGGAAATGATTCAAGCGGGAACTTCTAGCCAGCTGTTCACCGATATCTGCAAATTTAACAATTTGCAAGAAGGTAAAACAGAAAACAATACGCCCGTTAGTACAAGTTACGGGCCGCATGTAGTACAAGCAATAAGTACGAAAAACAGATAAACAAAATGCAGAGTAGCAACAAGAAACAAGTGCTGAATAAAACATGGAAGGAAGAGTGATAGTAAAATAGGGCAATTAACTCTTAAACCAAGAAATAGAATCAAATAATATGATAAGATAACAGGGTGCAGGTAGCATGTAACAAGTATCAAGTAGCATGAAAGCAACTAACAAGTAACAGGTGTCAAGTAACATGTACAAGTAACAGGAATGTGCAGGTGATCGTGATGTTCTCAAGTCTTGTATTTAATCCTATCCAGGTAGCACTTCATGCGTTCCAAATTTTACTACATGGTTGCTACATTCAGGCAAGTTGCGTTTAGATTTCTTAGTGGATTATATAGGGCCGTGTACTCAGATATCAAGTATCAAGTATTCAAGTATCAAGTAGGACCTACGGTCCCCTCCGAGTACACCTCTCCTATAAGAAAGTATGTAGTCGGGTAAGCAAGTGGAAAACACGGGCCTCCTTCTGAGTACACCTTCCAATAGAGAAGTATGTAGTCAGATAATCACGTAAACAATTAATTAGGGTCAAGCATCAAGTAATCAGATAATCATATATTTATGTGGAAAACACGGGCTCCCTTCCAAGTACACATTTCTATATTTTCCACTACTAGATCTTTCCCTTAACCCCGGCTTAATTACTTGTTATAATTATTAAAGAAAGCATGAACGTGCACAAACAGGGCAAGAAAAACATGACAAGAAATAAGGAACAAGTTCAACTTGGATGGAAGACATGATCGGGTGACAGGCAACTTATAATAATTAGAACAACGAAACTTTCAATTCTGGAAGGCAAAACATTGCTGCACCAAAATCTGGATTCCCATTGTCACAGAAATGCAAACCTGGATTCGTCATAAATTCTAAAAAGTAGACTCTCTTCCAAATCAAGATCATATACACAAGTCATATAACAGACACAACAATTGGGTTCAAAACAACGTTTTATACAGAATTCAAGTTCAGCCAGAAATCACAAAGTTTTATTTATAAGCATGAAAAATGTATAAAACACCATAATTAAATCTAGAAAAATCTGCAGGGTTCCCTAGCATGTCTAGTCTCAATATATAAAATTTCATAAAATTCCAGTACAGATAGCATGGTCAATTTAATTTGAAAAATAGAATGATGTAGCAAATTTATGAATCTAAAATTTTAGATACAGCAGTACTAAAACAGTGATAAATCACAAAATACAACTCGGAATTTAAATCCATCAAAAGAGTTGTAAAATAGACATACTAGGCTACATTTCATATTCACAAAGATTTAATCAAAAGTGACTGGAATCAGGTTGAAAACAGAGTTCTTTACTGAACAACAAGCAGTTTGGAAATTATATGATTGGTTTCATAAGCATGAAATAAGTTATAAAAGTCATTAAAAAATTCTACAAAAATTAGAGGTTGATCCAGTCATGTCTAGACATATCCAGATAAGTCCAAATTTTACTTTAAACATCAGTTTTAAAATAATAAAACATGCAGCGATCTCATAAATTAGAATATGAAAATTACGACACAGCTATAGTAAAACAGCGATAATTCACACATCAAAAATCGAAATTTCGATCCGTCAAAAGTTCTGAAAAATAGACATCGAGGCCTATAAATCATGTTCACAAAATAATTTTTTTACTGACTTTAACAGGATCTAAATTATTGTACCAAATCAGGGCAGCAACAAAACAAAATTTCTTTCATGCATTTAATCAAAAAATTCATCTAAGATAGATTCAAATTAGAATGTAATGCAAAACATGATTGATATGGATAAAAATAGGATTAAATCGGGACCGTTCACATCGGACACGAATCTTAAAGCTCAGGGGTAAAACGGTAATTTCACTTACTAACGGGTCTGAAATGGGAACTGGGTCTTTCTTCACGACCCAATAACCCACGAACGGATCCACATCAACTGGGTACGGGTCCCAACCCGAAACACACCCAGTCCAGAAAAGATAGAATTAGGGTTTCTGATTAATCCTAATCAACGGCTCTGATTCACATCTATCTTTTCACCGGAAATTAGAGATTACATTCCTAATCTGATTACGAGGATTTTATGCCTTATCAGGTCACAGGAATCACATTCCTTATTTGATCCCAACGGCGACTATAAATACCCCACACCCATCTCCATTAAGAGGTAATCAATCTTTTGCTAGTTAAATGCTCTTTTATAATCATTTCTGGTTACTGACTTGAGCGTCGAAGGGTGCGTCGCCGGGATCAACTCCGGTGTCTCGCACTTCTTTGCAGGTGAACGGCGGGAGTCAGCGGTCAAACTCAGGCAGAACAGGTTAGGTGTTTTCTATTCAGGTTTTTCAAGAAGTCACAAATACTATCTATTTGCCCCCACACCGAATTTAGCGGCAACAGATTGGCGCCGTCTGTGGAAAACCATACGAATAGCTGCCTCTCCTCTTCCCGTCGACTAGCTCTTCTCCAGCCAGGCCTCCGAGGAAAATCAGGTCCAGAGGGTCCAACCGTGGGCCCAATCCCGCCGATCAGCAAGAGGTAGTCCTCGTCCAACCCGCTCCGCAGCAGGGACAACCCCCGCTTCAAGTAGAGGACCCTCTTCAACAAGATCAGCCTCTCCCTCAGAATCAAAAACCCCCCAAGGGTCCTTCCGGTCCACAGAATTCCGGTGCGGGGGGCTCCCGCATGAAGCAACCTCTCCGTCAAGACCGCGTCTCCATACACAATGCCTCTACGGATTCCATGGCATCCCATAATCCTCAAAATCGGCAGAAGGAAGAGGACCTGCGCTACCGTCTGGACGAGAAGCGGGCCCGAGAAGGAGCCTCCCGCCAACAACGTCCGGGTGAGCGGTCCTAAATGGCTCTCTTCCAGAGCCGACCTCTTCACTCCGCTCACCGCCGAAGCGGACCTCTTATCAACGAGTTCGGAGCTACAGCTCTCCCCTAGAGTTGCTCTGCAAACTCATCTCACAAATGGCTCTCTTCAAGAGCCGAGCTCTTCCCTCTGCTCGCCGCCGAAGCGGACCCCTTATCAACGAGTTCGAAGCTACAGCTCTCTCCTAGAGTTGCTCCTCAAACTCGTCTCCCAAATGGCTCTCTTCCAGAGCCGAGCTCTTCCCTCCTCTCGCCGCCGAAGCGGATCCCTTATCAACGAGTTCGGAGCTACAGCTCTCTCCTAGGGTTGCTCCTCAAACTCATCTCACAAATGGCTCTCTTCCAGAACCGAGCTTTTCCCTCCGCTCGCCGCCGAAGCGGACCTCTTCTCAACGAGTTCAGAGCTCACAACTCTCTCCTAGAGTTGCTCCTCAAACTCGCCTCCCAAACGGCTCTCTTCCAGAGTCAAGCTCTTCGCTCCGCCCACCTCCAAGGCGGACCTCTTCTCAACGAGTTCGGAGCTCACAACTCTCTCCAAGAGTTCCTCATCGCACTCGTCTCACGAACGGCTCTCTTCCAGAGCCGAGCTCTTCGCTCCGCCCAACTCCAAGGCGGACCTTTTCTCAACGAGTCCAGAGCTCACAACTCTCTCCTAGAGCTGCTCCTCAAACTCATCTCACAAATGGCTCTCTTCCAAAGCCGAGCTCTTCACTCCGCTCGCCTCCGAAGCGGACCCTTCTCAACGAGTTCGGAGCTCACAACTCTCTCCAAGAGTTCCTCCTCACACTCGTCTCACAAACAGCTCTCTTCCAGAGCCGAGCTCTTCGGTCCGCCCACCTCTAAGGCGGACCTCTTCTCAACGAGTTCGGAGCTTACAACTCTCTCCTAGAGTTGCTCCTCAAACTCATCTCCCAAATGGCTCTCTTCCAAAGTCAAGCTCTTCGCTCCGCCCACCTCCAATGCGGACCTCTTCTCAACGAGTTCGGAGCCCACAACTCTCTCCTAGAGTTGCTCCTCAAACTCGCCTCCCAAACGGCTCTCTTCCATAGTCAAGCTCTTCGCTCCGCCCACCTCCAAGGCGGACCTCTTCTCAACGAGTTCGGAGCTCACAACTCTCTCCAAGAGTTCCTCCTCGCACTCGTCTCACAAATGGCTCTCTTCCAGAGCCGAGCTCTTCGCTCCGCCCACCTCCAAGGCGGACCTTTTCTCAACGAGTCCGGAGCTCACAACTCTCTCCTAGAGCTGCTCCTCAAACTCATCTCACAAATGGCTCTCTTCCAGAGCCGAGCTCTTCACTCCGCTCGCCTCCGAAGCGGACCTCTTCTCAACGAGTTCGGAGCTCACAACTCTCTCCTAGAGTTGCTCATCAAACTCGCCTCCCAAACGGCTCTCTTCCAGAGTCAAGCTCTTCGCTCCGCCCACCTCCAAGGCGGACCTCTTCTCAACGAGTTCGGAGCTCACAACTCTCTCCAAGAGTTCCTCCTCGCACTCGTCTCACAAACGGCTCTCTTCCAGAGCCGAGCTCTTCGCTCCGCCCACCTCTAAGGCGGACCTCTTCTCAATGAGTTCGGAGCTCACAACTCTCTCCTAGAGTTGCTCCTCAAACTCATCTCCCAAATGGCTCTCTTCCAGAGCCGAGCTCTTTGCCGCGCTCGCCGCCGAAGCGGACCTCTTCTCAGACAGTTCGGAGCCCACAACTCTCTCCTAGAGTTGCTCCTCTAACTCGCCTCCTAAACGGCTCTCTTCCAGAGTCAAGCTCTTCGCTCCGCCCACCTCCAAGGCGGACCTCTTCTCAACGAGTTCGGAGCCCACAACTCTCTCCAAGAGTTCCTCCTCGCACTCATCTCAGAAATGGCTCTCTTCCAGAGCCGAGCTCTTCACTCCGCTCGCCTCCGAAGCGGACCTCTTCTCAACGAGTTCGGAGCTCACAACTCTCTCCTGGAGTTGCTCCTCAAACTCGCCTCCCAAACGGCTCTCTTCCAGAGTCAAGCTCTTCGCTCCGCCCACCTCCAAGGCGGACCTCTTCTCAACGAGTTCGGAGCTCACAACTCTCTCCAAGAGTTCCTCCTCGCACTCGTCTCACAAACGGCTCTCTTCCAGAGCCGAGCTCTTCGCTCCGCCCACCTCTAAGGCGGACCTCTTCTCAACGAGTTCGGAGCTCACAACTCTCTCCTAGAGTTGCTCCTCAAACTCATCTCCCAAATGACTCTCTCCCAGAGCCGAGCTCTTCGCCCCGTTCGCTGTCGAAGCGAACCTCTTCTCAGACAGTTCGGAGCCCACAACTCTCTCCTAGAGTTGCTCCTCAAACTCGCCTCCCAAACGGCTCTCTTCCATAGTCAAGCTCTTCGCTCCGCCCACCTCCAAGGCGGACCTCTTCTCAACAATTTCGGAGCTCACAACTCTCTCCAAGAGTTCCTCCTCGCACTCGTCTCACAAACGGCTCTCTTTCAGAGCCGAGCTCTTCGCTCTGCCCACCTCCAAGGCGGACCTTTTCTCAATGAGCCCGGAGCTCACAACTCTCTCCTAGAGCAGCTCCTCAAACTCATCTCACAAATGGCTTTCTTCCAAAGCCGAGCTCTTCACTCCGCTCGCCTCCGAAGCAGACCTCTTCTTAACGAGTTCGGAGCTCACAACTCTCTCCTAGAGTTGCTCCTCAAACTCGCCTCCCAAACAGCTCTCTTCCAGAGTCAAGCTCTTCGCTCCGCCCACCTCCAAGGCGAACCTCTTCTCAACGAGTTCGGAGCTCACAACTCTCTCCAAGAGTTCCTCCTCGCACTCGTCTCACGAACAGCTCTCTTCCAGAGCCGAGCTCTTCGCTCCGCCCAACTCCAAGGCGGACCTTTTCTCAACGAGTCCGGAGCTCACAACTCTCTCCTAGAGCTGCTCCTCAAACTCATCTCACAAATGGCTCTCTTCCAGAGTCGAGCTCTTCACTCCGCTCGCCTCCGAAGCGGACCTCTTCTCAACGAGTTCGGAGCTCACAACTCTCTCCAAGAGTTCCTCCTCGCACTCGTCTCACAAACAGCTCTCTTCCAGAGCCGAGCTCTTCGCTCCGCCCACCTCTAAGGCGGACCTCTTCTCAACGAGTTCGGAGCTTATAACTCTCTCCTAGAGTTGCTCCTCAAACTTATCTCCCAAATGGCTCTCTTCCAGAGTCAAGCTCTTCGCTCCGCCCACCTCCAATGCGGACCTCTTCTCAACGAGTTCGGAGCCCACAACTCTCTCCTAGAGTTGCTCCTCAAACTCGCCTCCCAAACGGCTCTCTTCCATAGTCAAGCTCTTCGCTCCGCCCACCTCCAAGGCGGACCTCTTCTCAACGAGTTCGGAGCTCACAACTCTCTCCAAGAGTTCCTCCTCGCACTCGTCTCACAAACGGCTCTCTTCCAGAGCCGAGCTCTTCGCTCCGCCCACCTCCAAGGCGGACCTTTTCTCAACGAGTCCGGAGCTCACAACTCTCTCCTAGAGCTGCTCCTCAAACTCATCTCACAAATGGCTCTCTTCCAGAGCCGAGCTCTTCACTCCGCTCGCCTCCGAAGCGGACCTCTTCTCAACGAGTTCGGAGCTCACAACTCTCTCCTAGAGTTGCTCCTCAAACTCACCTCCCAAACGGCTCTCTTCCAGAGTCAAGCTCTTCGCTCCGCCCACCTCCAAGGCGGACCTCTTCTCAACGAGTTCGGAGCTCACAACTCTCTCCAAGAGTTCCTCCTCGCACTCGTCTCACAAACGGCTCTCTTCCAGAGCCGAGCTCTTCGCTCCACCCACCTCCAAGGCGGACCTTTTCTCAACGAGTCCGGAGCTCACAACTCTCTCCTAGAGCTGCTCCTCAAACTCATCACACAAATGGCTCTCTTCCAGAGCCGAGCTCTTCACTCCGCTCGCCTCCGAAGCGGACCTCTTCTCAACGAGTTCGGAGCTCACAACTCTCTCCTAGAGTTGCTCCTCAAACTCGCCTCCCAAACGGCTCTCTTCCAGAGTCAAGCTCTTCGCTCCGCCCACCTCCAAGGCGGACCTCTTCTCAACGAGTTCGGAGCTCACAACTCTCTCCAAGAGTTCCTCATCGCACTCGTCTCACGAACGGCTCTCTTCCAGAGCCGAGCTCTTCGCTCCGCCCAACTCCAAGGCGGACCTTTTCTCAACGAGTCCAGAGCTCACAACTCTCTCCTAGAGCTGCTCCTCAAACTCATCTCACAAATGGCTCTCTTCCAAAGCCGAGCTCTTCACTCCGCTCGCCTCCGAAGCGGACCCTTCTCAACGAGTTCGGAGCTCACAACTCTCTCCAAGAGTTCCTCCTCACACTCGTCTCACAAACAGCTCTCTTCCAGAGCCGAGCTCTTCGCTCCGCCCACCTCTAAGGCGGACCTCTTCTCAACGAGTTCGGAGCTTACAACTCTCTCCTAGAGTTGCTCCTCAAACTCATCTCCCAAATGGCTCTCTTCCAGAGTCAAGCTCTTCGCTCCGCCCACCTCCAATGCGGACCTCTTCTCAACGAGTTCGGAGCCCACAACTCTCTTCTAGAGTTGCTCCTCAAACTCGCCTCCCAAACGGCTCTCTTCCATAGTCAAGCTCTTCGCTCCGCCCACCTCCAAGGCGGACCTCTTCTCAACGAGTTCGGAGCTCACAACTCTCTCCAAGAGTTCCTCCTCGCACTCGTCTCACAAATGGCTCTCTTCCAGAGCCGAGCTCTTCGCTCCGCCCACCTCCAAGGCGGACCTTTTCTCAACGAGTCCGGAGCTCACAACTCTCTCCTAGAGCTGCTCCTCAAACTCATCTCACAAATGGCTCTCTTCCAGAGCCGAGCTCTTCACTCCGCTCGCCTCCGAAGCGGACCTCTTCTCAACGAGTTCGGAGCTCACAACTCTCTCCTAGAGTTGCTCATCAAACTCGCCTCCCAAACGGCTCTCTTCCAGAGTCAAGCTCTTCGCTCCGCCCACCTCCAAGGCGGACCTCTTCTCAACGAGTTCGGAGCTCACAACTCTCTCCTAGAGTTCCTCCTCGCACTCGTCTCACAAACGGCTCTCTTCCAGAGCCGAGCTCTTCGCTCCGCCCACCTCTAAGGCGGACCTCTTCTCAATGAGTTCGGAGCTCACAGCTCTCTCCTAGAGTTGCTCCTCAAACTCATCTCCCAAATGGCTCTCTTCCAGAGCCGAGCTCTTTGCCGCGCTCGCCGCCGAAGCGGACCTCTTCTCAGACAGTTCGGAGCCCACAACTCTCTCCTAGAGTTGCTCCTCTAACTCGCCTCCCAAACGGCTCTCTTCCAGAGTCAAGCTCTTCGCTCCGCCCACCTCCAAGGCGGACCTCTTCTCAACGAGTTCGGAGCTCACAACTCTCTCCAAGAGTTCCTCCTCGCACTCATCTCACAAATGGCTCTCTTCCAGAGCCGAGCTCTTCACTCCGCTCGCCTCCGAAGCGGACCTCTTCTCAACGAGTTCGGAGCTCACAACTCTCTCCTGGAGTTGCTCCTCAAACTCGCCTCCCAAACGGCTCTCTTCCAGAGTCAAGCTCTTCGCTCCGCCCACCTCCAAGGCGGACCTCTTCTCAACGAGTTCGGAGCTCACAACTCTCTCCAAGAGTTCCTCCTCGCACTCGTCTCACAAACAGCTCTCTTCCAGAGCCGAGCTCTTCGCTCCGCCCACCTCTAAGGCGGACCTCTTCTCAACGAGTTCGGAGCTTACAACTCTCTCCTAGAGTTGCTCCTCAAACTCATCTCCCAAATGGCTCTCTTCCAGAGTCAAGCTCTTCGCTCCGCCCACCTCCAATGCGGACCTCTTCTCAACGAGTTCGGAGCCCACAACTCTCTTCTAGAGTTGCTCCTCAAACTCGCCTCCCAAACGGCTCTCTTCCATAGTCAAGCTCTTCGCTCCGCCCACCTCCAAGGCGGACCTCTTCTCAACGAGTTCGGAGCTCACAACTCTCTCCAAGAGTTCCTCCTCGCACTCGTCTCACAAATGGCTCTCTTCCAGAGCCGAGCTCTTCGCTCCGCCCACCTCCAAGGCGGACCTTTTCTCAACGAGTCCGGAGCTCACAACTCTCTCCTAGAGCTGCTCCCCAAACTCTTCTCCCAAATGGCTCTCTTCCAGAGCCGAACTCTTTGCTCCGCTCACCTCCAAGGCGGACCTCATCTCAACGAGTCCGGAGTCCAACACTTGGTTCGATTCTACTTCGCAAGCTCGCTCCTAAGCAGGCTAGAAGAGGGTCACCATTTGGAATTGCTCCCACGACCGTTGAACAAATCTAACAATGGTTCGGAGTCCAACACTCGGCTCGACTTTACTTCCCCGGCTCGCCCATAGGCGAGCCAGAAGTAGATCGCCGTTCGGAATTGCTCCCACAGCCGTTGAATGGTTCGGAGTCCAACACTTGGCTCGATTCTACTTCGCAAGTTCGCTCCTAAGCGAGCTAGAAGTAGTTCGCCATTCGGAATTGCTCCCACAACCCTCGAACTAATCTGACAATAGTTCGGAGTCCAACACTCGGCTCAACTTTACTTCCCCGGCTCGCCCATAGGCAAGCCAGAAGTAGATCGCCGTTCGGAATTGCTCCCACAGCCATTGAATGGTTCGGAGTCCAACACTTGGCTTGATTCTACTTCGCAAGTTTGCTCCTAAGCGAGCTAGAAGTAGTTCGCCATTCGGAATTGCTCCCACAACCCTCGAACTAATCTAACAATGGTTCGGAGTCCAACACTCGGCTCGACTTTACTTCCCCGGCTCGCCCATAGGCGAGCCAGAAGTAGATCGCCGTTCGGAATTGCTCCCACAGCCGTTGAATGGTTCGGAGTCCAACACTTGGCTCGATTCTACTTCGCAAGTTCGCTCCTAAGCGAGCTAGAAGTAGTTCGCCATTCGGAATTGCTCCCACAACCCATTAACTAATCTAGCAATGGTTCGGAGTCCAACACTTGGCTCGATTCTACTTCGCAAGTTCGCTTCTAAGCGAACTAGAAGTAGCTCGCCATTCGGAATTGCTCCCACAGCCATCAAACTAACCTAACGATGGTCGGGGTCCTATGGCTCGACTTTACTTCACCGGCTCGTCCTTAAACGGGCCGAGGAAGATGGCCATTCCGAACTGCCCCCACGACCACCGAGCCGAGCTACCCATCTACCGAGAAGCAAAGTGGCAGGAAATGTGCCTCAAAATCCATGCTCGGATCTGCCGAACAAGATGCATCTGCCGAGCAGCAAAGCAGATGAAGAGCAAGAAGAAAAAGAGGCTAACAGGTCAGGGTCGGATCCAATACCCACGGTCCGACCCATACCCTTCTTAGCTCCTTCATTCTTCTCCTTCTTCAGTCTTCCCGCCAAAAGTACCCAACACTTCTGCTCTTCTTCACTGTGCGAAAGAACGAGGCAGAGGAGAGAACCCGAATGCCTCTCCTCCCCTTCCTCTTTCTTCTCAGGGCCGAGCTCTTCACTTCGCTTACCTCCAAGGCGGACATCTTCTCAATGAGTTCAGAGCTAAAACTCTCTCCTAGAGTTTGCTCCTCAAACTCGTCTTCCAAATGGCTCTCTCCCAGAGCCGAGCTCTTCACTCCGCTCGCCTCCAAAGCGGAGCTCTTCTCAAAGAGTTCGGAGCACAACTCTCTCCTAGAATTCCTCCTTACGATCGTCTTCCAAATGGCTCTCTCCCAGAGCGGAGCTCTTCTCCACGAGTTCGGAGCTAAAACTCTCTCCTAGAGTTGCTCCTCAAACTTGTCTCTCAAATAGCTCTTCTAATGCCGAGCTCTTCACTCCGCTCGTCCCCAAAGCGGAGCTCTTCTCCATGAGTTCGGAGCTAAAACTCTCTTTTAGAGTTGCTCCCCAAACTCGTCTTCCAAGTGGACCTACCCTAGAACCGAGCTCTTCGCTCCGCTCGCCTCCAAAGCGGACCTCTTCTCAAACGAGTTCGGAGCACAACTCTCTCCTAGAGTTGCTCCTCAAAACTCGTCTTCCAGATGGCTCTCTCCTAGAGTCGAGCTCTTCACTCCGCTCGCTTCCGAAGCGGACCTCTTCTCAATGAGTTCGGAACTCACAACTCTCTCCTAGAGTTGCTCCTTGCACTCACTTCAGAGAATGGGTCTTCCCAGCACCTCTTCCTAGCACCTCTTCTCCTAGGAGTGGAGCTCCTCTTCAAAAATCTCCAAAACCAAACAGAATAGAGGCAGAGCTTCAGAGCCCCTCACCTCTCCCATATGCCGACCCATCCTACCGAGCCGAGGAGCAGAGCTTCATCGACCCATCCCCTTCATCAACTCACCGAGCTTCTCCTCACGCTCGAGCCGTCCGAACTTCGAGCTCCACTACACTGAGCTAATACGGGCAGAAGGTGAACTACTGAGTCACCGAGCCGAGCGGACGAGGAAACGACCCTCACATATGGAGAAAAATGCTGCCGAGCCATCCCACCGTTAGATCATCACCAGATTCGCACTCAAACGTGATGGACGGATCAGATCGTGCCACGTCACCACAAAACGACAAGATAACATTTTCTCGAAACTCGTGCCTCTTGTCTCGTGATTCGCACCACGATCATGATCAACCGTCCAGATTGAGCCACTTAGCTTGGATCTGCCAATCTACCAAACTGCGGAGCGGCGAAAATGTACCTCAAAATCCGTGCTCGGATTCGCCCAACGAAGCAAGCAGATGAAGAGGAAGAAAGAAAAAGAGGCTAACAGTCGGGGTCGGATCCGATACCCACGGTCCGACCCATACCCTTCTTAGCTCCTTCATTCTTCTCCTTCTTCCCCAACACTTCTCCTCTTCTCCACTGTACGGAAGAACAAGGCAGAGGAGAGAACCCAAATGCCTCTCCTCCCCTTCCACTTCTCCTCTTCTCCACTGTGCGGAAGAACAAGGCAGAGGAGAGAACCCAAATGCCTCTCCTCCCCTTCCTCTTCTCCTCTTCTCCTCTTCTCCACTGTGCGAAAGAACAAGGCAGAGGAGAGAACCCAAATGCCTCTCCTCCCCTTCCTCTTTCTTCTCAGAAGAGCTGCCGATCCGAGGTGCCGAGGTACCGACCCTTGTATATGGAGAAAAATTCGACCGATCCCATCTCACCGTCGGATCGTCTCAAAATTCGCGCTAAAACATGATGAACGGCTCAGATTTTGCCACGTCACCACAGAACGACAAGATAACGTTTTCTCGCAATTTGAGCCCCTTGTCTCGCAATTCGCGCCACGATCGTGATCAACCGTCCAGATTGAGCCACGTAGCTCGGATCTCAAATCCGAGCTACCGACCTACCGAACAGCGAAGTGGGAAAAAAAATTCTCCTCAAAATCCGTGCTCGGATCTACCGAGCCAGATGCATTAGCCGAGCAACAAGGAAGGAGAGAGAGAGAAACAAAAAAAAAGGGCACAAGGGGCCGGGTTCGGACCCGTTAAGGGGATCCGACCCGAACCCCTTTCCATCTCCTTCTCCAATAATCCTGGCGCCAAAACAAAACCCAAGCAAAAACAAAACAGTTCGTCAACTCCATCTTCAACGACGAACTCACCCCCTCCGTCGTCTAGCTCCGGCGTCGAGCTCTACATCCCGAGCTCACTTCCAAACCCAACACATGCCGAGCTCCATCGCCATGCCGAGCACCTCCTCCAACGGCTAGCTCTACTCCGTTCGACGAGGTTGTTCGCCGTGCCGAGCTCCGCATCCATCAATGTAGCGCCTTCTTCCCCGCGCTCTACTGTCGAGCCACCTCCATCGTCGAGAACCCAGCCGCCTCGCCAATACTGAGCTGAGCTCCCACTCCCGAGCTCCGAGCTGCTTCTTCGACGAACCCATTGCTGCCACTGTTGAGCTCCGCGCTCGAGCTAGCGACCAAGCCGCGCCGCAATGCCGAGCTTAAAAGATTCAAGCTCATCCCCACTACATTCAAGCCTCGTCGAAACTCTCATGGTCGGCGCTCGAGCTCCACACAGTCGTCGCCGACGCCATCACGTCAGAATCGGAGCGTGAAGGTTCGCAGTGATGGCCGAGAGTTAGCGGCACCGGAGCTCAAACGAGAAGAAAGCTCCAACTTCATTCTTCGCTGAGCTCCGACGATCTCCCCTCCATTTCCGACCTCCTTCGTCGAGTTCCCCCCGAGCTCCGTGTCCAACGAACTTCCCCACCTTCGCGCGAGCTCGACCTCGCCAGCACAAGCTCCGAACCCACCTTCGAGCTTCGCCACCTTCGCGCGAGCTCGACCTCGCCACCGCCAAGCTCCTCCATCGAGCTTCGTCAAGCTCCAACCCAACTCCCCACCAGCACCGACAGCTCCAACTCCGAGCTCGTCTCTTCTCTTCGTCGAGCACCGAAGCATCGAGCTCGTCAAAATGCCGACCCACTTCGCCGAGCTCCTCGACCATGCCGAGCTCACCATCGGAGCTCCCCACGCTCGCCTCTTCTCTTCTTCAAGCACCGAAGCATCGAGCTCGTCAAAATGCCGACCCACTTCGCCGAGCTCCTCGACCATGCCGAGCCCACCATCGGAGCTCCCCACGCTCGCCTCTTCTCTTCGTCGAGCACCGAAGCATCGAGCTCGTCAAAATGCCGACCCACTTCGCCGAGCTCCTCGACCATGCCGAGCTCACCATCGGAGCTCCCCACGCTCGCCTCTTCTCTTCGTCGAGCACCGAAGCACCGAGCTCGTCAAAATGCCGACCCACTTCGCCGAGCTCCTCGACCCTGCCGAGCTTCACCATGGCCGAGCCCCACGTTCGCCACCTTCTACTTCCAACGCCGAGCTCACAAAGCTCCGACCAAAGCACCGAGCTCCTACCTCCCATCATCTTCTCCTCCTCCAAGCTCCACGAACGAGCTCCGAGTGCAATGTCGAGCCGAACCCATCAACTCAGTCACTGCCGAGCTTTCCCTCTCTCCGAGCAACGCCGACTTCGAGCTCCCACTCTCGCCAAGCTCCCTCCGTCGCCGAGCCGAACCCATCACCTCTACAAGCTCCATCGTCGAGCTCCAAGCTCCTTCGTCGGAGCTTCCTTCCACGCCGAGACGAAGACGGAGGAGAAAAAGAAGGGAGAAAGAAACGAAGAAGGAGAGAAGAAGCAGAGCGGAGAAGAAGAAGAAAGAAGCAGGAGAAAAAAAAAAGAAAAAAAAAAGCGCCACGTGGCATCTAGCCGAGCCGAGGTGCCTTCGCCGAAGCGCCGAGCCGAGGTGCCGAAGCACCGACCCTCGTATATGGAGAAAATACTCGCCGACGCACACGATCCGTCCGATCGTCTCAAAATTCGCATCGCGACACGATCGACGCTCAGGAACGCGCCACGTGTCCCGATCGTGATCTGCCTCACGATGCGCGCAGATCTGATTATGATGGACGGCCAGAAACGCGCCACGTGTCCAGATCGTGATCTGCCTCACGATGCGCACTCATCTGATCATGATGGACGGTCAGAAATGCGCCACGTGTCCAGGTAATATTTAAACTTATTTATTTATTTATTTATTTGTTTTTTTTATTTAAAAAATCCGAAAAAAATATTTAAAAATCGAAAAAAATTAATTAAAAATTCTAAAAATAATTATTAATTCAGAAAAAATTATTTTTAAATTCTGAAAAAATAATTATTAAATTAGAATAATTAATTAATACTTTTGATAATTAATTATTTAATCCGGAAAATGAATAAAAAATTCAAAAAAATGAGAAAAAATTCAGAAAAAACTGGAAAAATCACCAAAAATCCAGAAAATTCTGAAAATATTTTTGGTTATTTTACAAGCCCATAATAACACTGTTACACCCCGAGCAAGATTCCAAACTCCCTTAAGAACACCGATAAAATCCCGTACGCCATTAAAACAGTAAAACTACTCCTCAAAGGCTGATCAAACTCAGTCTTCGGGAGTGGGGGGCTCGTGATATGGCTAAAAATAGGATTAAATCGGGACCGTTCACATCGGACACGAATCTTAAAGCTCAGGGGTAAAACGGTAATTTTACCTACTAACGGGTCTGAAATGGGAGCTGGGTCTTTCTTCACGACCCAATAACCCACAAACGGATCCACCTCAACTGGGTATGGGTCCCAACCCGAAACACACCCAGTCCAGAAAAGATAGAATTAGGGTTTCTGATTAATCCTAATCAACGGCTCTGATTCACATCTATCTTTTCACCAGGAATTAGGAATTACATTCCTAATCTGATTACGAGGATTTGATGCCTTATCAGGTCACAGGAATCAAATTCCTTATCTGATCCTAACGGCGACTATAAATACCCCACACCCATCTCCATTAAGAAGTAATCAATCTTTTGCTAGTTAAATGCTCTTTCATAATCATTTCTGGTTACTGACTTGAGCGTCGGAGGGTACGTCGCTGGGATCAACCCCGGTGTCTCGCACTTCTTTGCAGGTGCACGGCGAGAGTCGGCGGTCAAACTCCGGCGGAACAGGTTAGGTGTTTTCTATTCAGGTTTTCCAAGAACTCACAAATACTATCTGTTTGCCCCCACACCGAATTTAGCGGCAACAATGATATATTGGACATCTAAAACAACATGGCATGGGTATTAACAAGTCTACAACAAAATAACACATCTAGCACACCAATCACATAAGAAAAATCCACAACATACGATAGATCACGAACAAGTATATATATTTCAAGAATCTAATTAGATCTAATTTAATTTCGTGTAGTGCGTGTGTATGACAAATTATTGTGATTGATCATGACTACTAATTTATGGAGACGGATCAAGCAATGAGACCAAGATTTTCAAGAGATTATCATGAGGACGAACACAAAAGTGAAACCAAGACCACATGCAGTATTTGTACTTGTATAAAGAACAAAAATAATATACAAGCTACTTGCTCAACGAAGATGACGAATCTGACGAGAAAGAATAACGGGAACGGATCCCGGGCAACGAGCACGAACACGACGATCATGAACAAACGGGAAGATTGCGGGATTGAGATGACGACGGCTCGGATGGCGGGACGGCGGCGTGGTCGACGGTGATGGGAGCACAGTTGGAAGAGGTGCAGGATAAGAGGCTCGGGAGGTTCGGGATGAGGAGAGATGCGGGGGTGTTCGGGCGGTGGGACGTCGACGGTGATGGGATGTCTGGGCGACACAGGGAGCGCGTGACAGCGAGGTGCGACGGGGTGGTTAGTAGCCGGCTCCGTTCGACGGGCGGAGTGAGCACCTGGAGAGGGAGAGAGAGAGAGATTATTTAGGAGATAATGACTGTAAGGGAAAGAGAAACAAATTTGGTTAGATTTTAATGAGATTTTTGGTACGTTAGAATTTTAGGAATCAATGGGGAAATCATGGGGGAAGTGATCTACTTGTTACGCAGAAAGAGGTGAACGTGAGAAAAGATTTGAGGAAGACTGGGTAAAAGAGGGTATTGGGTAGCGGGTTTAGGGTCCATTAGGGTAGATTATAGGGTTTTGGGTCTCAATAGGATAGATTGGGTTAGAAATCGGATCCAAAAGGATAGAAATCAAATAATAAATAATTAGGCCATGAAATATATGATTTTAGACTTGAACAAAATCATTTAGAGATAAATAATTAGCAGAAGAAATTAAATCAGAAGATTGAGTCACAGAATTGAATGACGACAAATAAAGATAGTTATTAGGAACGAAGAAATTAATACACGGTTCGGAAAGGACAAAAGATCACAACTAAAAATAAATACCCAGGAAAATAAATACATACAAAAAATACAAGAAAAGGGACACAGGGGTTACAACATCTGTCAGTCTCATTAACATCACCCATTCGTCTGCCCTATCTGGCACGTCACCTTATGAGGCTCTTCGACACTCACCGTTGGACTACAATGTTCTCCGTATTTTTGGGTACACCTGTTATTTCCTTCTCCCTCCCACTGATCGCACGAAACTCACCGCCTGATCTACTATGTGCGTTCACCTAGGTCTCAGTCCTGAACATAAAGGATATCATTGTTTTGACCCTGTGGCAGGTCGTATTCGTATTTCCCGACATGTCACCTTTGTAAAAGACTATCCATACTATTTGACCTATCATGAGGATGCTAGTTTTCTTGACTCCTCTATTGTTGGGGCTTCTTCCCAGGCCAGACCTTCACACATTCCATTTGATCCCACTCCTTTAACTCCTTTCCCACCGCATACTGTCGTTCCACCTATTCTTCCTCCTACATAAACAACACCTGCATCTCCACAGCATCATGCCCCCTCACCACCTACATCTTCATAGGTGCATGCGCATGAACAACCTATCTCACCTCCACACCCTGTTCATCCTCAACCAGTCTGTCAGTCTGCACGTTCTACCTCGGGCATCACACCAGCTCGTTACATACCTGATGCCACTAGTCCTTCTGACTAGTTTGGGTTTGCCACCCTAGCCTCTTACTCACCACAGTTTCATGCATATCTTACTGCCATACACTCTACACGTGAGACCAGAACTTACCAGGAAGCTATTTAATATCCTGAGTGGTGGGAAGTTATTGCAAAGGATTTCAGTGCATTTGATCAGAATGACACTTGGAATGTTGTTCCACTACCTGTGGGCGTCCATCCCGTTAGCTGCAAATGAATTTTCAAGGTCAAATATCGACCTAATGGTTCCATTGAGCGGCACAAGGCTCGTCTTGTTGCCAGAGGATTTACTTAGGGGCATGGTATTGATTATGATGAGACTTTTGCCCCGGTTGCACAGATGACTATTGTTCGCACTCTCCTTGCCGTTGTCGCCATTTGTCAGTAACCGTTATATAAGATGGACGTGAAGAATGCTTTTCTTCATGGTACCTTATCGGAGGTTGTTTACATGCATCCTCCTTCTGGTCTTACCACTCCTCCTCGTCATGTTTGTCATTTGCGATGAGCTATATATGGTATGAAACAGGCCCCTCGAGCCTGGTTTGAGTGTTTTCGCAGTGTTATCACCCAGGCTGGTTTTAGTCAGAGTTCACAGGACCATTCTTTGTTTATGCGGTCATCACCGCAGGGGAGAGTCTATCTATTATTATATGTTGATGATATGATTATCACTGGGGACGATTCTGCAGGCATTGCCTTCACATAAAAGTACATTCACCAGTAGTTCCATATGAAAGATCATGACAGATTATGCTACTTTCTGGGCCTAGAGATTGCCCACGGGTCTTGGGGGATCCTCATTTCTCAACAAAAATACACATCAGATATTATATCCGCTGCTTGTCTATCTGACAGTCATTCGGCCGGCACTCCCTTAGAGCTTCATGTGAAACTTCGTCCCACGGATGGTGAGCTCCTTTCTGACCCCACTAGATGCAGAAAGATTATTGGACAGCTTGTCTACTTATGCATAACCAGATTCGATATTGCTCATGCAGTTAGTATTATTAGTCAGTTTGTCTCTGCTCCTACATCAGTTCACTACGGGCTCTTCTTCAGATCCTCAGATATCTTCGGGGCACTATCACTTGCTCATTATTCATGTCTTCCACATCCAACCTAGAGCTCTGTACATATTCTGATTCAGATTGGGTGGGTGATCCTACCACCAGACGGTCTACCACAAGTTTCTGTCTATTTCTTGGTGATTCATTGATCTCATAGCAAAGCAAGAAACATGCAGTTGTAGCATGTTCTTCAACCGAAGTTGAGTACAGAGCAATGATAGTCACCACTAGAGAAATTTTTCATGTTCGCTGGCTCTTATCAGATATGGGTGTAACTCTCACAGGCGCTACTCCTCTTCATTGTGATAATCGGAGTCATTGCATATTGCAAGCAACCCGGTCTTTCATGAGCGAACAAAACACATATAGATAGATTTCCACTATGTTCGTGAGCGCTTTGAAGCAAGGACCATTTTATTTCACTCTGTTACTTCTTCACAGCAGACAGTAGACTTCTTCACCAAGTTCCATACTGTCCAGAGATTCTGTTATTTGGTGGGCAAACTTCCACTGTTCGACCCATCGTTTGTTTGAGAGGGAGTGTTAGATATTGTATTATATATAGTCCCATATCAGATATGTATCATTTTAGTATTTAGTTCTTTCCTATATATAGGAATCATTGTACACGGTTATATGTGGCATGCATGTGATACATTGGACAACTAACCCTTTTAATGATTTTCCAATCACATGTATGCCACATCATCAATTGCTTATTTACTAAATGAGCAAGTTGCTCATACCCCTTTTTCCTTATATATATATATATATAACGCACTGTAGCGTGCGAACGTGTGCGATCCAGTGAAGCCGTTGTTTGAAACAACGGTCTAGAGTATAGTGAAGCCGTTCAGGCAAAATAGCGTTTACACGCATTTACACGCTACAGTGCGATCGGAGCAGAAGATTTTCCTATTTTTGACAATACCAATCTATGTTGTTTGTCCACTTTGTAATGAGCAAACTACATCCTTGTCATTCTTTCCTATTCATTTTTTTTTTCTTCTTTGCAAGTGTATCGGTTGTCTTTGTTCTTGTTACTCTAATTATGGTCCATCGTGAATGTCTCTTCCGTGTCTGCTTCATTTTGCTTGTCTTATATCTACTCTGTTGAGGCTGTTAGGTCCGGCGATACTAATACATGTTTAATAATCAATAATTTTGTTTATATCTCCTATAGAATTTCTATAGGTCCTGCGTGTACCAGGTATGCCGGATATTTTTTGCATAACTGTGATACTGCGCTTTGAGACCTACGTTTTGCAGTAGTAATTATATACTTGTGACTTCTTCACTATATCCCAATTATGACACCCAATTATGACAGTGAAACCAAAAGCACTTTAATTTTACTTCACTCATAAGTGTGTGGGTATATATATATCACTCATAAGTATGTGTGTATATATATATATAAATCTCTCTCTGTGTGTTATGGAATAAAGAGTGGCACAATCAGGACCCTCTGATTTCCTCAAAAATTGTTTTCCTGCGATCAATAGGTCCAGCATCAGGTTGGGCTTCAATGAGTTCAGGCCCATAGGTAAATGGGTCCAACCCGGCCTGGTAGGATCTCAGACCTGTTTACCCCTATCTATAAATACCAGCCCCCCTCCTCACTTCTAAAGGGAATAAACCTTTTCCCACCTGAACCTTAGTTACTGTTGCTTTCTCAGTGACTGACTAGATCGTCGGAAGGCCTGTCGCCGGGACTTCTCCCGGTGTTTCTAGGCAGTGTGTAGGTACACAAGGCCGAGCCGAGCTGAGCTACTATACCTGAGCTAAGCTACTTCATTCAACACCAACAAGTAGATCCGAGCTGAGCGCCCAGCCTCTACCTCTCCCCTGCTACTCCTGATCTGGTCTTACACCCTAGGATCGAATCGACGTAGGTGCCACAGCTTCCTCTTCACAAATTACAAGAAATCACACCTGCTGCCCCCACATCCCAAAAACAAACAACATCAGGTTGGCGCCGTCTGTAGGAAACACAGGTACTGTCGCCAGTCCGAGCTCAGCTAGGAATGTCCCCTCAAGTTCGTGCTCTTCCACGGCTCCCAAAGCCAGAAGGGTCGTCACCTCGACACGACACCCGGACCCTCCACATCACAGCCGCACGGACGCCCAGGTTCCAACCAACCACGGGTCAACGGCATGGCCGAACACGGCCCAGGTGCTTCCCACTTGAACGCGACTGATTTGTGACGAGTCATCTTGAATCGGCAGGCCAGCCGGACAAGGGGAGAGGCCGCTTCCAACTCGGTCTCGAACCATTGTAGACGACCGTCCATAGAGCGCGATCCAGGACACAACCACTCTCCCCGTGGACCTCCATCCCCACAGGACCCGGTGGGGCAAGCCCCAGTCACGAGGGTCGAGTTCCAAAACTTTCGGGACGAGGTCCTCCAAGCAATCCGAGGCGGCCATGGAATCGAGGTCCGCAATAACTCTGACCCTCGGTCAGGGGAAAGGGGAGGCGAGTCCTACGGATCGGCTAGTCCCACGGAACAAGAGGACGTGTCCTCCGGTGCTTACGGGAGATGGAGAACCGCCTCGACCATATCGGCGAGGGCGGACCAATGCTGGGTCATAGTCATCGGCCGACCGGACCCCTATTCTCCACCAAAATCTTGGAAGTCGAGATCCCCCAAAATTCCAGGCGTCCCCAATTTGAGACCTACAACGGCAAGGGTGATCATGCTGATCACATGTAAGACCCTCATGATGATTCACAGTGCTGCGGATCCCCTCCTATGCCGCGCCTTCCCTGCTACCCTTCGCGGTCCGGCTCGGGAATGGTTCTCAAAGCTCACTCCCGGCCTAGTCTTCTCGTTCGAACAGTTGGAAGCAAACTTCCTAGCCCACTTTGTGACCAATAGAAAGGTCGAGAAGACTAGCGTGTACCTTCTGGAACTCAGGCAGAAGGGTAGGGAGTCACTCCGCGATTTCGTTCGTAGGTTCACCACCGAGGCGAGGTCCGTCTCCTCTCTTGACACGGGCGTTGCTTCAGCAGCTTTCCGACACATTGTTCGGCATGGTCAGCTTAAGGCTTCATTGGCCAAAAACCACGTGTCGACTTCCCCGACCTTCTCAATAGGGTCGAGAATTACATTCGAGCGGAAGAGGCCCTAAATCCGGAGGGGACCAAAGAAGCCACTGCCAAGGGAAAGCAGAAGGCCGACGACGTCGAGCTCGTCAAGAAAATCACGAAAGAGACAACTAGTCTCAAGAGAGTTCCTCTAGTCCCCCGATTTGAGAGGTATACGCCTCTGACCCAGAACGTTTCGGTAATCCTGATGGAGATTGAGGATAAAGGGCTTATCCGACTCCCTCCTCGAACCAGCAACAACAAGAAGCGGCACCAGAGATTCTATTACCGCTTCCACCAAGACAACGGACACGAGACGGACAACTATTGGGCCCTTAAGGAGGAGATCGAGGCCCTCATCCAGCGAGGGTACTTGAAAGAGTTCACCCGGGATAATCCGAGAGACCGGAGGGATCCGAGGAATCCGAGGCCTTCGCCTCCTCCTCGCACGATCAACCGACGGCCCGAGCGGAACCCCGAGCCCGAGGAGACCGGAGGGCAGGCCATACTACACTGCTTCCACAGGGGACCCATGGGCGGGGGATCTAATACATCCCATAAGACCTTCATCCGTGAGGTTAACTCCGTTCGGGACCATCCTTCCCCTCAGATTCAGTAGCGACCGGTATCCTTTTCTAGAGAAGACCTAGAGGGAGTCCAGCTCCCACACTGCGACGCTCTCGTCATCAGCTTCATCATGGCAAATTTCGAAGTCCGCCGAATTCTCGTGTACAACAAGAGCTCAGTCAACATCCTCTTCTTGGAAGCATTCGAGAACCTCAAGCTCCCCTGAGATAAGCTGAAGCCGGCCGAGTACACCCTGCATGGGTTCTCGGGCGTCCTAGTACAAATTGAAGGGATCGTGAAGTTGGATGTAATAGCCGGTACGACCCCCATCACACGGACCGAATCAATGGATTTTATGATAGTCAATGTCAAGGAAGCATACAACGCCATCCTCGATCGAACCGGTCTCTACTAGTTCCATGCCGTTCCCTCGGCCTACCACTTGAAGCTAAAACTCCCCACTGACCTCGGGGTCGACATCGTTAGAGGAAATCAGGAGTCTGCACGATCGTGCTACATGACCGCGGTCGAGGGCGGGGTGTTCCCCTTCGACGCAGTAGAGCTTCCACCTGAAAGAAGCCTGTCCGAGTCAGAGCATGCGAACGAATTGGAGGAGGTCTCATTCAAAGCGGAAGACAAATCCAAGTGGT
This sequence comes from Hemerocallis citrina, assembly GCA_017893485.1. Lineage (NCBI taxonomy): Eukaryota > Viridiplantae > Streptophyta > Magnoliopsida > Asparagales > Asphodelaceae > Hemerocallis > Hemerocallis citrina. The sequence goes on along the minus strand of CM030359.1, from coordinate 331,621,302 downwards.
TCCGTATGAGACGCACCCTTTCCCCCGACTTGAAGCCAGGTTTAATTGATTGTGTCCGCCGCAATATCGACCTTTTCGCTTGGACGCCGTCCGACATGCCTGGGATTTTCGAATATCTAATCATGCACATGCTAAGCATTGTCTCGGGATGCATGCCGATCCAGCAGAAATGCCGCAAGTTCGCCCAGAGAGGAAATATGCAGTGAAAGTGGAGGTGGAAAAACTGCTGTCTGCCCGGTTCATTCAAGAAGCCAGCTACCTCGAGTGGCTGGCTAACATCGTAATGGTGAAGAAGGCCAGCGGGAGCTGGAGGATCTACATAGACTTTACGGACCTCAACAGGGCGTGCCCCAAGGATCCTTTCCCCCTCCCGAGCACCGATGCCCTATCGACGCAACGTCGGGTCCCGAGCTCTTGACCTTCATGGATGCTTTTTCAGTCTATAATCAGATCCGGATGTTCCCTCCGGACATTGCCAAATTGTCCTTCGTTACCGACCAGGGCCTCTACTGTTACCGGGTCATGCCTTTCGGGCTTGAGAACGTCGGGGCCACCTACCAAAGACTTGTCAACCGAGTCTTTAATGATCAGATCGGTCGCAACATGGAAGTATATGTCTACGACATGCTCGTCAAGAGCCGCGAGGGCAAGATCATGCCGCCGACCTCGAGGAAGCTTTTTGCGTCCTCCGGTCCCACAACATTAGGCTCAATCCAGCGAAGTGTGCCTTCGGCGTCTCCTCGGGGAAATTTCTTGGGTTCGTCGTTAGCCAGCGCGGCATAGAGGCCAATCCCGAGAAGATCCAGACCATAATCGACATGGCCCTCCCAGAAATGTTAAGGAGGTTCAGCGGCTTATGGGAAGACTGGTGGCCATCGGCCACTTCCTCTCTAAGTCAAGAGAGAAGTCCATCCCCTTCTTCAAGGCCCTGCGGGGGGCAAAAGGCTACGAATTGGGTGACCCCCAGCAACAGACCTTAGACCAGTTGAAGTCCTACCTCGCCAACCCCCTGCTCTTGAGCAAACCCGAACCGGGCGAACCCCACTTCATGTACCTCTCAGCCTCGGAAAGAGCGCTCAGTGCCGTATTCGTTCGAGAAGAAGACGGTGTTCAAAAGCCTCTCTACTATGTGAGAAAAGTCTTGCTCTCGGCCGAGAGACCAGATACACAAAATGGAAAAGATGGCATACGCACTAATAACGACCGTGCGAAAGCTCCGTCCTTACTTCTAGGCCCACTCTATTCAGGTCCTCACGGAACATCCTCTGAAGGCCGTCATCCACAAGCCCGAGAGCTCCGGCCTCTTAGTCAAAAGGTCGATCGAACTAAGCCAGTACGATATCAGCTACCAGCCTAGGACAACCATTAAAGGACAGGCCCTCGCCAAATTCATCACGGAGTGCACTATCTCCGAGCCATCCGACACTCAGGAGACAGATCCGATCTGGGAAGTTTATGTCGAGGCTCATTTTGCGAGGTGGGAAGCGGCGCGGGCGTCATCCTCAAAGGCCCCAACAACTTCATCCTCCAGTATTCTCTTTGCCTGAACTTTCCTGCCTCTAACAACGAGGCTGAATATGAGGCTATGATCGCATGTCTCACCCTGGCGCACAAGGCAGGGGCCAGACAACTCAAGGCCTTTAGCGACTCCCAGCTCTTGGTCAACCAGATCACCGAGGAGTACGAGGCTCGTGACGCTCGGATGGTCCAGTACTTGGAAATAGTCCAGTAGCTCTTAACGACCTTCGATTTCTCCTCAATAGAACGGATCCCCAGGGAGCAAAATGCCTAGGCTGATTCATTGTCGAAACTCGCATCCTCATCCTTCGAGGGCCTCGACCACACCGTCTTGATCGAAGTCCTCCAGCATCGACCTCCCCGAAGCCCTCTGCCTCACCACCGAACCTCCACCAGAGGACTGGACGACTCCCATCAGTAAGTTCCTGGCAGAGGGTGAGCTTTCTCAAGATCGGGCCGAGGTGAGAAGGATCAGGGTCCGTTCAGAAAGGTTCATCATAATCAGCGAGACCATCTTCAAGCGCTCATATACAACTACCGATGGACAGCCTTACCTCCACTACCTGGCCCCCGATGAGGCCAAATATGCTATGAAAGAACTGCATGAAGGGGTCGGGGGATGCCACATGGGGAGCAGGTCGCTCGCCAGAAAAGCCCTAAATTACGGATACTACTGGCCGACCATGTTACATGACGCCCAAGACCTCGTCAAAAGGTGCAGTCCTTGCCAAAGATTCTCCTCGGTAAAAAGGCTTCCACAAGCCAAACTCCGCTCCCTGGTCAGTCCAACCCCCTTTTCTATGTGGGGGATGGACTTGGTCGGTCCTTTTCCGAAAGCGACGGGCCAAAGGAAGTTTCTGGTGGTGGCCATCGACGACTTCACCAAATGGATCGAGGCAGAGCCCCAGGTCACAATCAAGGAGCACCAAACTCAGCAATTTTTTCTGGGAGCACATCATCTGCCGGTTCGGGATCTCGCAAGTCCTCATCATAGACAACGGGACCCAATTTGCAGGCAAAAACTTTCAAAAGTTCTGCAAAGCCTTCGGTGTCTAGCAGCGCTTCTCATCCACATGCCATCCTCAGTCAAACGGCCAGGCCAAAAATGCGAACCGCCAAATCCTTGACGGACTTAAGAAGCGATTGGACAATTCACCCAAGGGGCTATGGGTCAACGAATTTTTGAGTGTACTCTAGGTGCACCGGACGATGAAGAGAATCCCTATGGACGAGTCACCGTCCAACCTAACGTACGACACAGAGGCAGTTATCTCCTTAGATATCGGCCTCCCTTTGCCCAGGATCATGGCGTTCGTCGAGGAGAACAACTCAACGGACCTCAGAGCCAACTTGGATCTATTCGACGAGGTCAGGAAAAAATCCGCCGTCTGAAGAAGCATATACCAGCAAAGCATAAAGAGATTTTACAACAAGAAGGTATGCCCCACCAACATCAAGCTGGGCAACCTCGTGCACAGGAAACTATTGGTATCCTACCCCTGCCAAAAGAGAAAGCTGGCCCCCCAACTGGGAGGGGCCATATAAGGTCTTCCAGGTGGTACGCCCTGCTACGTACCGACTTACAGACCTAGAAGGCAGAATAGTGAAGAGGCCGTGGAATGTGGAGCACCTCATCAGGTTCCTCGAAGGGGAGGATTAGTCCTTATGTAACCGACCACTTGTAATCAGCACTACATGCCACCCATTTTTTGTATGAAAAAGAATAAAGTAAATTGCCCAATTTCTTTCTCGTTTTCATTTCCAATTTTTTATATAAACCCACGCACTTTCCACAAATAGAGCGACGCTCGGCACCGACCCTAAAGCCTCGACACCTTATGGTGATCTCGAGCACATGGATAGCTTTCTCAAGCTAAGGCACCTGAGCTCGACGCTCTGTGCCGACCTTCAAGCATCGACACCTCACGATGATCTCGAGCACATGGGTAGCTTTCTCAAGCTAAGGCACCTGAGCTCAACGCTCCATGTCAACCCTTAATCCTCGACACCTCATGGTGATCTCGAGCACATAGGTAGCTTTCACCAGCTAAGGCACCTGAGCTCGACGCTCTGTGCCGACCCTCAAGCCTCGACACCTCACGGTGATCTCGAGCACATGGTTAGTTTTCTCAAGTTAAGGCACAAGAGCTCGATGCTCTGTACCGACCTTCAAGCCTCAAAACCCACAGTGATACCAAAATAAAAGATAAAAAATGAATGAATAAAATCGAAAGTCGTTTTTATTAAGAAACACCTCGGGAGTTTACGGTACAATAAAGTTATTACAAACGACTATCACCTCGGCCTAAACTATCCTCAGAGCCCCTTCGGGCTAACACGAGCTAACTCAAACCCCGCCGAGCGACTTGGCTCCGCAGCCTAGCCGCCAGAACCCATAGGAGCAGCCAAGGTAGACACATCGGCCACAGAGCTTTGAGCATTTCCCAACCTCACATATTCCAATTGCCGAATCGGAGACGGCTCACGGCCCGAGGGGCGCCGATCCCCCGAAGAAACCGACAATCCCAACATCGTCTTGTAGCGTTGAATCTCGATCTCTTTCTCCACATATCCTCGTGAAGGAGCGACTCTGAGGTAGGCCTTTGAATCGAGGCACTTGACATGGAAAATCCAAGGCCAATACCTCCCATGTCGCGGTCGGCTATCGCCTTCTTCAATTGAGCCGCCTCCACGCTCAGCTCCTTCGAACTGTTTCGGAAGTAGTGGAAAGCTGCATCGTGATCACGAGCTTCATTAAGATATCAGTCAAGGCCGGACTCCAATTCCTTTATCTTGCTTCAAAGCCATGTCACCTCGGATCGTCGAGGATTCGACTCAAGGAGGGAGGCCGACATCTGACAGAATTGAAACAAAAAATTATTCCGAGGTCCACAGTCCCTAACTTCTAATCTAAAAATGTTACAAGTCAGAATGGTCGGATAGACAAAGAAGATCATCCCAAAATCAAAGCAAAAGTCGAAGTCAAAACACTTGGCCAAACAAAAACTCCTTGTTATAAATTAGAAAACTTTTACAAAATACTGCGGTAGCCAGTCCGCCTTCGGCAAATACAATTTTTAAAAAAAGGGTAAAAGGAAAAAAAAACAACTACTGCGTTTGGTCAAACTCTCCCTCGGCGTCGGCAGCGACGACGGGGTCGACAACTGGCTCGGCTCCGGCAGCTCCGACCTTGGTCTCCCCTTCAACTTGAGCGTCGCCCCTGGGGGTCCTCGGTGGCTCGTTGATCTTTATATCATAATCGAAGCCTGCCAAGTCCATGGTTGGATAGAAGTGTTTGACGTGGCCCAGCGCCCGGTCGTACACCTCGTTCTGGTCCTCGATGACCATGTCTTGGGCTTTCAAGGTAAGCAGCCCCCTCTCCACCTCAAATGCCACCTTCAGAGCGGCCTCCTTCCTCAGTCCATCATCGGACATCATCGGCCATGTCAGCCTTCAGGGCATGCTCTCGCTTCTGGGAAGCATCCAAACCGAGTTTGAGGTCCATCATCTCGCGCTTAAAGCGGTTGGCCTGGTTCCTCTCGTACTTCAGCTCCTGGTCATGGAGCCTCATCACCTGAGCGCCAGATAGATAAGCCTGCAGCTGAGGTAAAACACTTAGCAAGCGAAGTGGAAATTGATGCATGAAAACAGAAGTACAAAGCCTCGAAACTTACCTACACGCTCACTTGAGCCCACCTCATGTAAGCCGACTCAAAGGTGTCGGCACTCATGCTCTGCCGATCCCGGGGCGTGGCCATCTTGTCCACAAACTCCATGGCGATGGGACCCTCGGTCAGGGTATCCCCCTTTAGGATGGCCCAGTCAGCGGCCCAAGGCTGAAACCCCTCTTCCTCGACCATGGTCTGGGCATCGGCACGGAGAGGGGGAACACCCCCTGCACGACCTCCGTCACCTTCAAGGTGCTGGAGCTCGGAACGACCGCAGTCTCCCGTGTCTGACTAGATTGCATCCTCTTTGCCCTCGGCTCAAGCTGACCCTCGGGAGTTGCTTTGGAAGAGGCCCCCGCCTACTTCCCCTTCTCAGATTGGTCTTTTGCCTCTTCACGGTGAGCCTCCTCTCCTTGCTCGATTCGGGGTCCATCTCTGAATGAAAATCCATTAAAAAGTGATGTGCACAAAAGAAAATTACATAAAGGAAAAACGAACGAAAAACATACGAGACGGGACGGGGCTCAGTCCGATGCAGGCCATGTGACTCTCTGTCACCTTCGACCAACTTATATTGTTACTCTTCTGGATGCGCTCTACAAAGGCCAACTCCTCAGCCGAAAGTCCGCTCTTCTTGGGGCCCTTGAAGTTAGGCTTATAGAAGTTCCAACATGCCGGAATTTCCCATGGCTCCTCGCTTCTGTTGACGAAGTACTTCTTTTATCCATTTCTTTATCGATTCAGCGTGGCCATGTACGACCTTGCCCCCACTCCGAGGCAATACGTAATAGATTCCCTCAAACTCGCCTGACGAGCTAACCGTAGCATCGCTCGGAAGATGTTCAGCCGTAGCGACACCCTTCTCTCCTTGCACAGCAAGACGAAGCTCACCACCTGCTTCCACGAGTTCGGACCGTACTCCATAGGGCATAACGAGGCCCAATTCAGTACCCCACGGATGAAGGGGTGGATTGGCAGCCTCAGTCCCGAAGAGAATGCGTCCACAGGAAAGATGCAATACCAGGGCGCCAGAGGGTCAGTAGGCCTAAGACCGGCATTGGGGACCATCAACTCGAACTCCCTTCCAATGAAGTAGCTCGCGCGAATCACCGACAGGTCCTCCTCTTTCAAAATAGTGGGGATACCGTCCATCTTGCTCTTTACACGGCTCGGCGAGGAAGGCTGTACCCCGTAATGGACCAAGTCCCCAACATCATTCAGGTACTTCCTGACCGACAATGGTTGCGGTAGGAAGGGGACCTTCAGCTTTCGAGGAGCAATTGTCTTGTCCTGACTGCTGGGCATGGTCCACTTCATCTTTTTGTTCCGAATCTTGGGAGCCTTCTCAAGCGACGGAGTGGCCACCGGCTCGAGGACAGACACCCTCTAGGAGGAGCCAATCCCCTCTGCTCATTCACCCTCAACTCTGGCACCTTCGGCAGAGTGCACCCGCTTGGCCGGTCCCCCCTCGTCATTAACTCCTTCGGCATATTGAACCTCCTCGTCCTCGTCATCGAAGATCTCAACAGGATGCTCCTCCTTATTCGAGTCACTGCTTTCTACCACAAATGGCTTGTGAGTACGAAGCGGTTGCACGACATACACATTCTCGTCCCTTTCCCAAGAAGAGGAATCTGACAGACCGGTGCGAGTGCCACTACCGGGGGTAGAGGCTAAAGAGCCGGACTGAGCCATAGACATATTAAAATTACTAACCTGATTGAAGTCTCATTGAAGATCGCCGGAAAACTCATCGACGGTGAAGAAAAACTTCTAGAGAGAGAAGCTCTGGGATCTAGAGAGAGAAGAGTGAAAGTGAGAAATAAGAAAGGGGATGTAGGATACGTATATATAGGAAACTTGCGACTCCTCGATTCTCGCAAAAACGGTTCTTGTAGCGCCTCCTCAATTCTCGCAAAAACGGTTCCTATAACGCTTCCTCAATTATCGCGAAAAACGGTTCCTATAACGGCTCCTAGAATTCCCGCCATAACGGTTCCCCCTGAGCATCGACGCTCGATTGTGATCTCGAACACAGGGGTAGCTTTCACAAGCTAAGTCGCTTAGGCTCGTCGCTCAGTGCTGACCCCCTAAACCTGGACGCTCGACTGTGATCTCAAGCACAGAGGTAGCTTTCAAAAGCAAAGTCACTTGTGCTGGTCGCTCCGTGCCGACCCCCTAAGCCTCGACGCTCGAATGTGATCTCGAGCACAGTGGTAGCTTTAACAAGCTAAGTTGCTTGGACTCGTCGCTCGACTATTATCTCAAGCACAGGGATAGCTTTCACAAGCTACGTCGCTTGGCTCGTCGCTCCGTGTTGACCCCCAAAGCCTCGACGCTCGACTGTGATCTCGAGCACAGGGGTAGCTTTCACAAGCTAAGTTGCTTGGTCTTGTCGCTCCGTGCCGACCCCCTAAGCCTCGACGCTCGAATGTAATCTTGAGCACAGGAGTAGCATTCACAAGCTAAGTTGCTTGGGCTCGTCACTTCATGTCGACCCCCTAAGCCTCGATGCTCGAATGTGATCTCGAGCACAGGGGTAGCTTTCACAAGCTAAGTTGCTTGGGCTCGTCGCTCCGTGCCGACCCCCTAAGCCTCGACGCTCAACTATGATCTCAAGCACAGGGGTAGTTTTCACAAGCTAAGTCGCTTGGGTTTGTCGCTCCGTGCCGACCCACTAAGCCTCGACGCTCGACTGTGATCTCGAGCACAGGGGTAGCTTTCCCAAGCTAAGTCTTTTGTGCTCGTTGCTCCATGCCGACCCCCTAATCCTCGACAGGGCTGTAAATCGGACCGGACAGGATCGTACAACCATATGTTCAAGCTCGGACCAAAATTCTAATCGGACGGGCTTATGTCCGGCTCGGTCTAGGTCGGACAAAATTTTTATAGTTCGGACTCGGTTCAATAAAGCATTGGACCGCAATAATACTCGGACAGACTTATTTCGGCTCGAGCTTGATAAAGATTCGGACCTAATAATTTGTTCGAGTTCGGTTCATATAACAGTTCAGACGGTCCACGGTCGGACCATTTCTTGAGCCGGACTCGGACGAACGACGGACCGTCCTGTTCATTTTACACCCCTAATCCTCGATGCTAGAATGTGATCTCGAGCACAGGGGTAGCTTTCAAAAGCTAAGTTTCTTAGGCTCGTTGCTCCGTGCCGACCCCCTAAGTCTCAACGCTTGAATGTGCTCTCGAGCACAGGGGTAGCTTTCACAAGCTAAGTTGCTTAGGCTCGTCGCTTTGTGCCGACCCCCTAAGGCTCGACGCTCGAATGTGATCTCGAGCACAGGGGTAGCCTTCACAAGCTAAGTCGCTTGGGCTTGTCGCTCCATGCCGACCCCCTAAGCCTCGATGCTCGACTGTGATCTTGAACGCAGGGGTAGCTTTCACAAGCTAAGTTACTTGGGCTCGTTGCTCCGTGTCGACTCTCTAAGCCTCGACGCTCGACTGTGATCTCGAGCACAGGGATAGCTTTCATAAGCTAAGTCGCTAGGGTTCGTCGCTCCGTGCCGACACCCTGAGCCTCGATGCTTGACTGTGATCTCGAGCACAGGGGTAGCTTTCACAAGTTAAGTCGCTTGAGCTCGCCGCTCCGTGCCGACCCACTAAGCCTCGACACTCGACTGTGATCTTAAGCACAGGGGTAGCTTTCACAAACTAAGTTGCTTGGGCTCGTCGCTCCGTGCCGACCCCTTAAGCCTCAACGCTTGATTGTGATCTCGAGCACAGGGGTAGCTTTCACATGCAGTAACACCCCGAATTCCAGAACAGACTGAATCCGGAGTTCCACAGGATCTTTACACTTCTCTTCGTACAATTTTACAAGGAATTAAAAACTTTTGTTACATCAGAGTTATATTTATATTACATATTTACAGCGTAAGCAATTTACAACAAATTACATGAATTGAAATGTACAACGCTTGAATTATTCTTTAAGCAGCATGCAACTTTAGTCTTATTAATCACTTTATCCTGCATAGAAACTGTGGGCACGTCAGTTACTTACAACCGACGAAATATTATACACGGCTATCCTCTCTATGCTGAACAGTATAATGATTTTCAAATACTTAAATAAAACACAAACTTGATCACAAATAAAACTACAAGGGACTATCCTATTGATGTCGTATTGTGCGGTGCACTTAGTCCTTAATGCAGTTATGTTTGTTACATGACACTAATGTGCACTTGTTTAGATTTTATGCATCCCATACTACATAGGTCTGAGGGCAAGTCCTTAACCGTTCTTCATCTTGTAGGGTTCAATCCATCGTCATGACTTAAACTACTACTGTAACTACGATAAGTATCTTAGATATTCTATGATTTACGAGCTCATGTCCAGATAGCCTGGAGGGGAATCCCACGTCATGTCACGATGCATCGTGAAGAACCTATGGACAATACAGCCTCCGTCATGGGACATGACACCACCCGCAGTCACCAAACACCCCACGAGCATCGCCTGCGGTACGGACTCCTGGAGACATATCCACGTCATGACATGACGCATTGTTTAGATAGCCTGTGAATATTCTTACACCGTAGCTCCGAGGCCCTCATACTCGTATTTTTCTCTTATTTTCATCACATCTTCACTATGTGTATAGTCCTTAGTTATTTGAATCATGAATAAAATCAATTCTCTAGAGTTAGCCCTTCCACTATACCGGTCTTAACCATTTATATAACATGACCCAAATCTTGGTCTTTTCATTTCGAAATTTATTTCAACATATTTCTTTTCAATGCTGGTATGAGGCTTAGCTACACTCTAGTTCTCAATTTTACTTCATAATAACAAAATTTGAGTCTTCATACTCATAATTTCTTTTTCACAATTAACATGATTTTCATTCTTTTCTATGGATCAAATCTCATATATAAAGTTCAATTTTAATTCATGTATTTCATACTCAAAATTTTATTTCAATAAATCCATTAGATTCCCATACAAGTACTTCTTTCTTTTACTTAATTCAATCAACAAAGTTGTATTTTTCATCTATCTTTAGAGTGCACACAAAACCCAAAATAGATGAATAAAAATCTATAATCAACACACTTAAATCTTCATCCATTCAAATTTCTCTTTTATAACTTAATAAAATTTTCTCATGAAAAATAATCACTTTTCATATTTATACAAATGTCGATTTCATGCAAGTCTACTCAATTTTCACTTCTAAGTCACTTTTATTTTAGTCAAATAATGCACAAGTATTTTTCATAGAATCCACATAGTTTTAGAATAATTATAGTATTTTTTTCGAATTTTTAAAAACCAAAAATCAAATTTTAAACCTCAAAAAGTCAAAATGTTTTAATCTTGCCGAAGCCAGGAATCGAACCCAAGACCTGAGACTAGCTGCTCGCCAACGAAACCCAACTGGGCTAAGGTGCAACCACAATAAGGTAGGGGTTTTAATTGATAAGAGGTTTCGATTTCGGTTTGGGTCAAGAACAAAAAAAGGGGGGGGGGGGGGGCAGAGCCCAGTTTCGAACCCGAGACCACAAGGGTCACCCGCAAGCTACAGTAACACCCAAGAACCCGTTAACCAATAGGTCTAAGTGACCAGACTAATATAGTATGAGGTTTTTAGGGGTTTAAGTTTGAGGCTCGTTTATTTCGAATTCTTACACAAATGAGTGTTTTTAAGTCCTTTCTTCTTCTCCAAATTAATTCAAAAACTCCAAAATTCATTTTCATTAAAATTACAGTAGTCCAGTAAATTAAAATTTCATTTTTGATGCAAAAGCATAATTTTGCCTTCTACTTGTATTTTACTATTTAATTTCAATTTTAGAGAAAACAAGCATATTCTTTCTACAAATTTGCATTTAAGAACATTTCTAGATCACTTATATTAATTTTGTTATCACTATACAATTATTTCAGTAATAAAATGCCATTTCACATTTTTTCCATAATTCTTCCTTCAATTATTTAACATACAAGCATATCTTCTTAATCTAGCACATAACAATCAAATAAAGCATGATAGCATGGTAAATTCTAAACTAACAATCACAATTTTTGCAATTAATTAACATTCTTTTAACATAAATTCTTACATATATTAATTTGTTTCATTTTTACATTACATGGCTAGATTAGTTATAGTTTCTTCTTAATCTTATCAAACATACCCTAGTATGATGTCTAATTAGAAGTTTAAGAAAACCACCCACCTCTAATGGAGAGAAAACACACAGATATTCCTAGGGATCTCCTAGAATGAACAAGGAAAGCATTCTCCTCCTAGTTTGAGTCACCAAGTTGCTTCTCCTCCTAGCTTGATGATGATGGAACTTCTTCTTGCTCCTTGGGAATGGGCCGGCCAACTATAGGTCGGGGAACACACACAATTTTGGCACTCAATCTTTTAAACTCACAAACTCCTCAATCTTTTGTCTCACTAATTTGTATTTATTTTCTCTTTTTCTTTTTCAATTTTATGTGCAAGGAGAACTAGTGTAGGGGGGGTATTTATACAAATTTTTAGGGTAAATGGAAGGCTAGAATGAGATCATATGGTTAAGGATCAAGGACCAAGATAAAGTAGGGAGTTGTAATAACTTCCCATGATGAAGTAACCACCCAACTATCTCATCCACTCTTCCTCTTTCCCATGCTCAATCCGGCCAACTACAAGAGTGAATATTGCACATGCTAGTGCATGCACGTGCCATTCTAGTGTCCCCCATTTACAAATTTGCTCATGTGAAAAAATTAATTGTTCATTAAATGAGTCTACATTACAAGTTAGGCTATTTAAAAGAGGATTAAGTTATATGGACTCACTGATGGGCCAATTAACCATGAGCTCTACTAATTAATTTAATTAATTAAATAAGAATGGGCTAAAAGAGACAAATAGGCCTAGAGTTTAATTAGGCTTTTAAAATAGTCTTTTTTATAAAAAAAAATAAAGAGAACAAAAAATATTTTTATAAAAGAAATTATACATATGAAATTATACGTGCAAAACACGTAAAATCACAAACTCTACATAAATAGATTTTGGGGTGTTACACATGCTAAGTCGCTTGAGCTCGTAGCTCCGTGCCGACCTCCTCAGCTTTGACGCTCGATTGTGATCTCGAACACAGGGGTAGCTTTCACAAGCTAAGTTGCTTGAGCTCGATGTTCCGTGCCGACCCCCTAAGCCTCGACCCTCGACGGTAATTTCGAGCATAGGGGTAGCTTTCACAAAGCTAAGTCGTTATGGGCTCGACGCTCTGAACCGACCCTCTAAGCCCCGACCCTCGACGGTGATTTCAAGTACAGAGGTAGCTCCCACAAAGCTAATTCGCTATGGGCTCGATGTTTCAAACCGACCCCCTAAGCCTCGACGCTCGGCTATGATCTCGAGCACATGGGTAGCTTCCACAAAGCTTAGTCGCTATGTGCTCAACACTCCGAACCGACCCCCTAAGCCTCGACTCTCGACGGTGATTTCGAGCACAAGGGTATCTGCCTCAAACCAAGGTCGCCTTGGGCTCGACGACCCAAAAACCGACCTCGACGATCTCCGCCAACCTCGGCACTCCGAGCCGACCCCCCTTGCCTTGATGTCTGGGGGATCACCAGGGCTTGGTCGTCCACACTTGCGAAAGCAGCGGCTGCTCGGCCGCCCGGACTCGCCTCGGTTCGGCACCGACCCCAAAAAAGACCCCAGAAAACTCTCTTTGCCACTCTTCTTCGTAGATCCAGACTACTCCTCAACTGTTTTTCACACCGCCCTGCAGGAGTGGGGGGCTTGCAATATGGAATAAAGAGAGTGGCGCAATTAGCACTCTCAGATCTCCTAAAAAACTGCTTTCCCACGATCATCAGGTCCAGCATCAGGTTGGGCTTCAACCAGTTCAGGCCCATGGGTAAACGGGTCCAACCCGGCCCGGTAGGATCTCAGACCCGTTTACCTCTGTCTATAAATGCCAGCCCCCCTCCTCACTTCTAAAGGTGATAAACTTTTTCCCACCTGAACCATAGTTACTGTTGTTTTCTCACTGACTGACTAGATCGTCGGAGGGCCTGTCGCCGGGACTTCTCCCGGTGTTTCTAGGCAGTGTGTAGGTACACAAGGCCGAGCCGAGCGACTTCATTCAACACCGACAAGTAGATCCGAGCGGAGCGTCCGGCCTCTACCTCTCCCCTGCTACTCCCGAGCCGGTCTCACACCCTAGAATCGGATCGGCGCCAGTACCACAACTTCCTCTTCACAAATTACAAGAACTCACACCTGCTGCTTCCACATCCCAAAAACAAACAAGATCAATATGATTTGTTACACGCGTCATGCATGAATAGTTTTTGTTCATTTATCATATACGCAACTTTAAACCATCCGTTAATTTTGCCTTGCTAAGAAGAATACAATGAACTTTTTGTGACAACACGTACATTTTACATTTACAACATATACAAATGATCTAATAAATGACAATTTAGAGAGGTTTGCTCCTTCCTCCATCAGACACTCAACATCTGCAACAAAATGTCATTCAACACGTCTACTGGACCCGGCAAACACCAATGCACACAGTCATTATACAAAACCACGTTGGCATCCGGCCAATGCCCGTATCGACTTGGATGCCCATCTGGCCGCAGTAGCATAGCGTTTGTAGCATCCAAGAGCATGTACGCTATGCCTTTCTTCTTACCTTCCTTCTTCGCTCTATGATACTCCGATATTTGTGCCTTGTATAAATTTAGGTCGTCTCCTTGAAAGTGTGTCTCGTTACGTTGAAACGGTCTAGTCCTCGCACAATCACCTCCTTTGTCCCAAGGCCCATTCTCAAAGTGGTGTGGAGATACTGACCGCAGAATGACAGTTCCTTTGAATTTATCAGATCTGTTAATGGTTTTGAAGGCAGTACGGAATGCTCTTTGGTGAGAGTAGTGCATGGTCAAGTGGACAACTCTTTCGCTAGGACAGTAGAGGCACCCAACAATTTTCCCGTTTTGGTAGAATACTGATGGCCGATTGAACCAGTTGCCACCTGAGATGATCACGTAGTCGAACTTGTCAATATGAGATGCCCATACCTCATCAATTTCGTCGAGATAGAAGTTCCATAGCCTGATCCCCCCTGTTCCTCTGGTTAGTCTAGCTCTTATGAGAAATGGTGACCAGAAGATTCGGATAGTGAAGTTGAATGCAGGGTAGTGCATTATCTTGAAGTTTTCGTCTCTGGAGGTTTCTGAGATATCTTCTTGGTAAGCCACCTGAGGAATTTAAGTGGAAGTTTTAGTGCAGATTTACATTGAAGGGAGAGAACTAAGTGATGTTGTGTATGACACAATCTTCGTTAGGCAATCAGTGATTCAGTGATAATATGATAAACTTTGTAATTAATTATACAGAGAAATTAATTCACAAATATATCACACAATTGGTTGCAGCTGCATGCAGGAGTCAGCTTACTCGCGATAAGAGGCATATCAGGGACTGCATCTGGTTTCTTGCCAAAGAGTCTCCAACGAAAGCTATTGACTTGCCCCTCATGAGCTCTAGGAACTGATTCGGTTCAAATAGAGGAAGTTCGCAACGGTCTGGCTTCCACCTCCACTTGAGGAAATCCAGGTTTGGCCTCCCAAACTTCATGCAGTTTTGGTGCTCTTGGATCGTCTGACATGTTAGGTTGGTGTAGTAAGGTGCTTGCCAATCCCGAATCCATTCCCCTTGGGAGAGATCGCACTCTCTTGTTCTTCTTCTTCTTCTTCTTCTTCCTCCTCCTCCTCCTCCTTTTGAGCGACCGTGTTTTGAAATAGAAAGAGAAGAAGAGTTTTTCTTTGAAGGAGGAGAAACAAATTCAAGAGAAGGTTGTTGTGGTGGTGGTGGAGGAGAAACCAAGTCAAAAGATGGTGATAGCGGTGGTGATAATGACGGAGGAGAAACAAATTCAAGAGAAGGTTGTGGTGGTGGTGGTGGTGGTGGTGGTGAAGGAGGAGGAGGAGGAGGAGGAGGAGAAGGATATGTTGAGTCCGGAGAATAAGAATTCAAATGTAATGGTAACGATATAATGTTGGAAGAAGAAGGGCTCGTGTAGGGGGAAGAAGAAAGAGAAGAGAAGTTGAAGAGGGAAGGGTAACTAAACAGGGGGCTTACAATGTTGTGAAACAAAAGAACGACGAGCGTAACAAGAAGAAACACCTTGAGAATGCTGAACCGGCTGTAAGGAGGCTTCACCGAAGAGGGAAGGAAAGGTGTTTGAAGATGACATTGCCAGGGGATTCTCGGCCTCAAATCCGAGGAGGTAGTGTTAGTGTTTCCTAACCCCTTGTGTTTCCTCTGTGCTACAAAATTGGTTGGAGTAGTTTTAGCCTCTGTTTCCATGTGGAGAACCACGGGCCTCGTATGAGACTCTTCAATATTGCTTATTCGAAGGAAGCCTAGATAAGAGGGAGGAGCTCAGGTTCTAAGGGGTAAGTGATGCTTGTAGTTTTTTAAAAAAACTTTAATACTTTTCTTATTTCCTTGTTCCAATTGTCACGTTGTACCTTCTCCTTAGTATGACAATTCCAAATTAAGTTGTATACTTGTATTATATCATATTGTTTTTTTTGTTATGTCAATATCATGCCAAGTCATGAATAGAAAATTGAGTGAAAACTCATCCATTAATGATGTATAATAGATGATAATTCTTAGAATATTTGGGGACACACACAGGATAGGTTGGTCAAGAGTAATACCTAGTCAGCTTGGAATTTTGAGATTAATTGTAAGCATAATTAAAGGAGTAAATCTTTTCTTCTTTATTTTTTTCTTTCTATTTTAAATTTAATTCTGAGCAAAAAACTATTATTATTATTATTATTATTATTATTATTATTATTTCTTTATAACGCGGATAGAGTCATAAGACTCCAGCCCAATATTATATAAAGGAAAAAATTTACAGCAGAATACAATTTTACAAGGCGTAAAACAAGACAAATAAATACACAGAACACAACCATCGATAGATGATTACAAGATACAAAAGATAATCTTGCCACTAAACGCGGCACAGCAAAAATCTCCAAGTAAACAACAACAGAGCTCAAAAGGTCGGGAGCAGGCTAGCTAGAGAAAGAGACCTCGACCGCCTGCGGATCAGGAACAGGGTATCATTGACCTCTAGAAAAATACCACTAGCAGCTCAAGACACCCTATCGCGCCACCTAAAGAAGTAGACAGTCTCAAAAGTCACACACCAAGCAGCGTGCGAAAATGGCAACCGAGCCAAAGCAGCAGACCGAAGCCAACCTAATAGCTAAAGGAACACCTAAACAAGAGGAAAAAAAACAGAGCATACGACTATGCTGCCTGCGGGACGAGGGAAGGCCCCAGGCTTCAAACGTCATACGAGAACTGGAAACGCCATAAAAAAGTGGCAATAGCGAAAATTACAGCACAGTTACAGACAGTGTCATCGACAAGAGAGGCAGGTCCACCCAAAATCCTGCTAACCCAGCTGAACCGCCCAGAATGAAAGTACTCAACATCATACAGGTCTGAATCCTGCATTTTAGCGCAAACAAACAGGGACAAAGACAATAACAAATGCCCCCACTCTGGTAGAACGAAAAAATTGAAGCAAAGAGCATCGGGAGAATGGCCGCAAGTTACAGTTTGAACTAGATAAAGGCAACTAAGCCAAAGCCTAAACGACCTTAAGCCCAAGCTCACCAATACATGAAACCTAACAGCGCCAAGAGCATTAGAACACAGCTCCACCGTTCGTAGGAACACATAACAACAACATGAATTAGAAAAGCTAAAAGGCACAAGAATAAAAGAGCCGATCGCAGTCAGACGATAACCCAAAAAAATCAGCAGATATAGGCAAGTAATAGAGCACAAGGGTTTAAAGAACATATAAAATTAGTACAAGAGAGATAGCAAAAAGCAAAAAGCAGAGCAGAAAAAGTAGAAGGACAGCACCAAAAACAACCAGATCAACCGCAAGCAGTGACCAAGTCGGCTACAACAAGCACTGGCACTGGGGAGTAAACCTCAACTCCCCCAAAAGAACAGCCCAGGCAACAAAAATAACAGAGATACATCAATGTCTTCAGATCCACCCTCCAAAGAAAATCAGAAGATGACAGGAATTAAGGAGAATCCAAAGCTTATAGAGAAACATTAGAGTTATAGGAACGTAAAAAGAGAGCAGCCTCATCTAAACGATGAAGTAACAAGGTCTGATCCTTGAGATGAGTAAGGTAAGAGGGCCAATGCTTCGACAAAAATAAAAATTCATCGATAATAGTGTCAATAGGTTTAGTGGAGTGATTAAAAATGCGATTATTTCTCTCCATCCAAATAACCCAAATAATGACCATGGTCGATAGAAATCATGACTCGCAAAACTCTAATCTGAATTATTATTATTTTTTAAGCAAAAGGAAAGGATGACGATTACTTTATTTATTTTATTTTATTTCATTCTATTTTATTTTAATGGTGAAGAATATACTTTTACATAAAACTCTTTCTAATCTCTAATCTCTAATTTCTAATACTATAATGGGCGAGTTGGGTTTGTGTAATTTATAGACAAACCAACTTGGTTGATCTAATCTCAACCACATATTTTTATGTGAAAAATGTTATATTAACTATTCATTTACTTAATTATTGTCAGTTACCATAATACCCTCAAAATTTAAATTTATTTACGACATAATTATTTACGAAAGTATCATTCATATAAATAAAATTTGGTGCAACTAAGGATAATTTGTAAAGAGTAACCACTGAGTTGTAGTGGGTAAAGAGAATTCTCAAGATCGATACAACATATTACATCATAGTCTTTTTTTAAAAATAAAATTTGAAAAAGTTTGAAGCTTAAGAAAAAAAGACGTACATCGCAAGTACAGATTGCTAGTCTATATATATATATATATATACCTAATTACAGGATCTGGGCGAAAATTCTGAATTTTTTGTTTTTAAAAAATAATTTTAAAATGTGAAAAGTCCTCTTTGTCTTAGGGGTTGGTTTGAATTGCGCATTTGCCATGGCGTTTTCGTCCGTCTGATTGTGATTGTTTGGTAAGGATTTCTTTGTGATTTGTGCCTATCTCTGTACGATATGTGCACTCTATTTTATTGTAAATATAACTTTTCATCATCTTGGCTGGGTGTACACTCTGATAGAACTGATCGGAAGAAAATGAAGGTGGTTATGGCGGGCAGAGGGGCTAAAATTTCTCCGACGTGATCTTTCTCTCTGTTTTTCGCTCACTCTCTCCCCAAATCCATGATGCAGCCCTAACTGCCACTGCCGCCGCATTGACCTCCGCCTCGTCGCTCCCCCCCCCCTCTCACACACACACAAAAGAAAGAAGAAATTTGATTTTTCCTTTGAAATCCATTGGCTCCTCCAGGATCAGTTCTCCTCCAAACCCACACACCTCCAAACCCACGACCTTAATCCCTTTCTCATCCTCCCCTTCCTCTTTCACTTAAAAATCTAGGTGTCCTCGACTACGATGGCAACGGCGAATACTACGAGGGCTTGCGATGAGAAGGTGTCATCATCTAAACAAGAGTTGGGTTGAAGGTGAGTCTCTTTTCCATTTATCATTCAGAATTTTTTCTTTAAGGTGTTTCATTTAGGTTTCTGATTTGAACTTTGTGATTTTTATGTATTGAATTTTTATGAAGTTTTGCGGAAAGAGGACTTTGAAAAGAGATAGCTGGGTAAAGTTGAAGAAGGATCTACATGAATCCATGTCTAATTTGGGAAAGCAAAATCTTGCCTTTTTTGTTTTTTTAAATTAAATTTACATGCTCATTTTAGAAGGATCTTACTATTTATACTTTCCTTTTGATCTCGATCTCCACGACGACGACGACGGTGGCGACGGTGAATGCTATGAGGGCTCGCCATGAGAAGGTGTCGTCGTCTACAAATATGAATCAGGTACAAAATCTTCACCTTATGATTTCAATTTTAGCATAAATCTTTCATTAATTTTTTTCATTTCGGTGCTTTTGCTGATTTTCAGGCCATTTAGGGGTTAGGAGTTTCAAAAGATGAAGTGGTGGTCGTTGGTCTGATCATTTAGTAAGTATACCTTGTGCATGAATAAAAATGGGGGAATTTATATATAGTTGGATTTCAATTTAACTATGTTTTTATATGACCAGGTTTGCTGTATGTTAAAATTTATTTTGGTTTTTAATTTCAGAAAGAACATTTAACTGGGTTGGCTTGCAATGGCGCGAGATAAGTGATACTTCTGGGGTGAGAAAGTAGTGTAAGCTACCTAACTAAATTCCATGAAAAAATTTATGTTCTCTAATTGGAATTGTGTTTGGGTTTGACTAATATTGTTTCCGTCTTCTTCGAATTTTTCTTTTGACACCTCTACATTACTAATTGACAATTTTTTTTCAATAGATGGATGACACACTAAAATCCATGAAACTAGAGTTCTCACATATATGTTCGTCTTGAAGAAAAACATTGATACGTCGCTTTTAGGACACATTGTTTTTCTTTTAGATTTACGATTGCATGATGAGTCATCTTAAAAGAAAAACACTTCAAAATTTTGTTCTTATAACTAAATCACCATTGATTTTTTCCTTGAATAGATTGTATATGCTACCTTAGTTCAAGTGACCATACAAATGTAGTCATCAGAATTTAGCACCGATTGCAGCATAGAACATTGTTGCGTCGTCAATTTCATGTTGCCATGGCACTATCACTTTCGGGTTGGTCATTACAAGAAGCTGCATAAAGTATTCTATAAATTAATATGTGTCATATTCTTTGAGTTTCCAAACTTTATGATATCGGGTTGTAGATAACTTTCTAATTTTGCGTAAATCCATGTTTTGTATATTTTATCATATTGTTCAGAAGTCTCGCCTCCTTTTGTTAATTAATTTCTTCCACCCTTGCTTAGCTTAATTATGTTGGTAACATGATAGATGTGAGACGCATATCATTCGAGTAGAATCCTTTTTTCTAATTTATACCATTAACAGGATCAAATGCATATGCCATCTATGCACTGAGGACTTTTTGAGTAATGTTTTTTAAAGTATTTGTTCTAGCAATGGTAACCTCCACCACTGTCAGTATTAGTCTCATACTTCTTTTGTTAACTTTGCTCAGCACTCTCATACCGTCACATTCTTGATGTCTTTGTATATAAAATGTATGTTTTAAGGGATGGAGTCATTATCTGTGCCATTATTGATGTTTAGTGATGATGTTACCTTCTACTAATATTGTTAATTCGAGTTCCTGCTATCATGTTCAGCTGATTTATTCAAACCCTACCGTCCTTCCATAATTTCTTGACCAACTCATATTCAATCTTTTATCCCTTGGTCATGTATAAAAGCAGTAGGGTATCAACATTACAGAAGGCCCTTTCCATTTACCATTTACCATTAACATGCAGCCATTGATATTTAGACTTGAATCAGTGACAGCATGTTAGGGCACCCAATCAGTTTTATTTATAATTCAAAATATATTTGTATTCATATATTTTTGCATGTTTCTAGATCTTTCTTGTCACCGCTTTACAACTTTGGCAACTAACTAATTAGTAGTTGTGGTTGCAACTCTTTCATTATGCATTTATAGTAGTTTTTATTCTAAAACAATTGGCATAGGTTTTTTATAATGAGGTCGTTTTCCCTCTATTTCTGACTGATGGTTAGCAACCTAACCAATTTTGAACATGATTGCATAAGATATGGAGTTCGTCAAAAGCGTGCTGATGCAAAAAAGAAAAAAAAAACTATTAAGGACATCTTCGCGTATGGAAAATCCTCAAAGTATTTTCAGGTTTGTGTTTGATTGATGGCTTTCCCCTTAAATATTTAATGGTCATGTGGCATTGATATTAGCAAATTCTATAATCTTTAGTATATCCTCACTTGAAGTGATACTAATTAGTAACCTAAATAACCTGTTATTCTGTGAAATTGCTTAAGATTCTGGGGTCACAAAGTTTTATAATAGCCATATAATTTTGCCAACCATTTGTTGTCTTACATGTGCAGGTCAATTTTAAACATTAGAAAGTGAGAATAGTGAGTGTCAATTTAATTTCTTTCCATGACAGAATTTGAGAAATGATGCAATTGATTGCATTCAGGCAATGAAACACCAGTATTTGTTTTCTTTAAAAAAACCTGTAAAAATTTTTGTTGGAAGTGGAAGTGATGGACAGTCTCAATCTTAATTCTAAACTGAAATGCAATGACAATTTAGTACATTTGAGAAGATAAAGGCAAATTAGGAAATACCATTTCATTTTGTATGGAACATTTGTATTAATACTATAAATGAAGGATTTAGATTTAAAACATAATTTGCTCTAGGGATTGGGGTTTTTGATCTTTATGAAACTTATTGATTTTTTAAAAAAGTCAATTTTAGTTTTGGATTTGAGAGTAATTTTCCCTTGTTCTAAAATCATCTACGTTGCTATGTGATGCATACCTATCATACAATGATACTGGTCTATTTGACATCTGCGCTTTTGTTAATAGGATGATGGATTTAATAGGACTGGTGAAAATAACAACCAAACTGCCAGAACTAAGAATGAAAGATCTGATAGTTCCAAACCAGGTAGTGAGTCCAGCTTTGGAAGAGGTAACCGCAAGGTGAGGTACACCAAAGAATTTCTGCAATTTTTTGCACAGTTTTTGCTTTCTTAGATGTATCCAGTGGCACATAATATTAAGAGAAAACTCGATTTCTTGAAAAGAACTGTATTGTATTATTACATGAACACCATACTCAATTATCTCAACATTGTTTTTATGTTGTTTCATTGAGTAGTAACTGTTTGTTAGAACTCGAATTTTATAAATCTGAAAATTACTAACAATAATTGTGAGGAACAGAAATTACAGGAATAAAAGAGAACAAACCCAAAGCTTTATACAGAGCCGAGATTAAAATCTCTCTCCTTAAAGCAAAATTCGTCCCGTAGTGTAACGGTGGTTGGCGAATTGCCTCCCAGGATACAACTGTATACCTTTCTCTGAAGAGCAGCACCCAAACTCCAGAGATTTAAGCGAACAGTGCCGTGATGTACTCTCAATTTTTGACACAGAGGAGAAGAAGAAGTATAATTCGGATTATCAAAATCTATCTTTCTGGCAGACAGGACTTACTAGTCTTATAGGAGAAATAGAGACTGTTGGGAAGCCCATTACTCTGCCATTACTCTGTTATTACTCTGCCATTACTCTGCTGTTACAGAGTAATGGTATCAGTTATCAAATGTGAAGAGCCTCACGAAAAAAATATATATATAGGCTGAAGCCGAAGCCGGGGCCGGGCGCGCGCGCATGTGTTTATTATTTTGGCTGAGTCTTCTCTCCACTACACGTTATTGGTAACCCCCGGGCCACGCCCTTTAGTCCAATTTTCTAGTATATATATTAGAAAAAATCTTTCCCAATTTTCGATATGGGACTATCCATTTTCTCCAAGTTTCCAAGTTAGTACATTTCGAGTACCCAATTTTGGACCAACATTTCTCATTCATACGGAATTCGTTTTCGGCAAATGAGTACACCACGGAATAGTACTCGACGAGAGGATCGCAATCCACTCATTTTTCGGTGCTGCCGGTGGCCAAAGCCCGCCGGAATCCGGCCCGAAAAACTACAAAAATTAATTCCAACATGTTTACCTCGCCATAGCATGCATAGCTGCGCTTTGCCAACCACAGCTACTTGCATACTTATATTACAATTTTTTGTTAAAATATTTTATTACAAATGTGATGGATTTAAAAATTTTGTGCTATTAAACGGTGACTGAATTCTTACAATGTCACAGAGATTGATTTTAGTTGGTTTGTATTTTGATTCAGTCTCCACATAAAATTTGAATGGTTGATCCCTGGCTTCTTTGAGCTTGTAGGATTTTAGGTGGTGCTGTAACTCAAGCTTATGCTGGTGTCAGTGTAATGGCTGGAGTTTTGTTTGAAGTCTTCACTTTTCTTGATCTCATGAGTTTGCTTCTTTTTTCTTTATTTGCTTGGTTTGTATATGTTCAACTTCTTGTGTGCGTGTAAGTTTGTGTCTGTGCATGAGCGTGTGTGTGTTTTTTCCTGTTGTCTTTGAGAGAAAATCTCGAGTCAATGTTGAACACATTATACCTCATACAACATCTATATTTGTCATCCATAATTTAGCGTTACCCACATATCAGCACAATGTTTGTTCGTGTACATGGTGCGCGGGAACCCTGCTAGTATATTTAGTTGCAGCTAGTGAGTCAACTCGAATTCGACCGAACCACCACAATAATTTAAAGACAATTATATTAACCTCCCTGCTGTCTCTAACTAAGATTAAGGCAATGAGAAATATGAATCAAAATCGAAGCCATACCATGTAGAACAAGGTACCTTTATTATTATTAATTCATACGAGAAGAAAACAATCACTCTATTCTGTATATATATAATTGATGTCAAAAGTGTAGAGATGGCATTTGCATAATAATGGAGCAGTTGAAGCGGTTTGGTTTGAGTGAAGTAAACTAGTTTCGTTTAATTAATTTATTAGACAATGATTGGTCTGTAAAAGTTGTTACTAGTTGGTACAAGTATAATCATATGAGTACCTTAAACGTGCCTTTTTTTTTTTTTTTGGTTCCTTATTGGGAATTAGAAAATAAAGAAGACTAAAATTCAGGAATAATAATTGATTGAAGAAACAAAGATTATACTACTACAACGTTGTGCTCAAAACTTAAACTGCTTTTCATTTTCCGTCATAAATGAGGAGATATTTGCTTCCTATAAGAGCATCCACAGTCGTTGAAGCCAAATTTTGGGTATTTGGCCATTTGGAAATAGAAAAAAAAGAATGTTGCTGCAGTCGTTCAAGCTATTTTCGAGCTATTTTCGATTGGTCGTTTGTTTTCGTTCAAACGACGGTAGATTATCTATCGTCAATCTTATAGGACGGTATAAGATTGCCCGTTTCTTGATTTATTTATTTATTTTTTTTTAAACCCCAACGACGGGGAAAAAACGACCGTCAATTAGATCACACGGCATATTATTCATCGTCGGTTGACTTCCTTTTAAAGTTTAAAAAAAAAAAAAAAAAAAAAAAAAACCAACAACGGTTGACGATGCACCGTTAATTCGATCACACGGAAGATTATCCACCGTCTGTTGACTTCCGTTTAATTTTTTTTTTTTTTAAAAACCACCAACGGGTGATAAAGCACCGTTAATATTGATACACGGTAGATTATTCACCGTCTGAAGCTTCTTTTAATTTTTTTTTTATAAAAAAAACCACCAACGGGTCATAATACACCGTTAATGTTATTACACGGCACTTTATTTGCCGTCGGTTGACCCCCTTTTAATTTATTTTTTTTATTTTTTATTTTTATGCACTAGAAGACAAAAAATTAAAAAAAAAAACAAAAAAAAAATTCACATTAAAGCACACACGGCAGATAAGGATCCGTCAATCTCCATTTGAAGTGTACTGACTTTAATTTTTTTTAAATTTTTTAATGCACTAAAAGACAAAAAGTTAGAAATAAAAAATAAAAAAATGAGAAAATTGGCCTGGGACGGAAGAGTATATGCCGTCAATTTCATAGGACGGGGGATTATACACCGTCGGCCAATTGCGTCGTTTTTTGAATTTTTTTTTTTAAAAATTGGTTCGGACGGAAGATTATCAACCGTCAATCTCCTTGGACGGTGTATAATACGCCGTTGGTTGAATTTTTTTTTTTTTTTTCCTTTTTCAAACGCTTCTTAATCATTTGGGTTCAGTACTTTTGTACGGGACGGCATATTATCCTCCGTTAATTAGATCGGACGGATTTTAATCTGCCGTGAGCTATATTTTCCATTTGGCCAGATCGCCGGCTATATTTGGCACGCCACTGTTCATCGTACACCCAAATTTTGGGTTTTTAGACAACGACTGCAGCTCGATTTTTTCTATATTTTCCAAATTTTGGGTATATAGCAAACGACTGTGGATGCTCTAAGTACGATATTTTCTTTAGGTCTCCTCTATATACCAACTTGTACATGTTCCCTGCAGAATCTCCTAAAAAACTGGAAAAACTGGAAGTAAAATAAATTTGTGACATGTGGTTGGTACTAAGTACAGTGATGATAGAAGGGATTTATTTTGGGAAGGGAGTCTACGCTTTGAATTCTGGAGTTGTGGGCGCCAACCATGCCATGCACACCTACTTCCTTAAAATTTTATTATAGTACTTCTAATCTGAGCGAATTTTTCTTTTTTTAACAAAAGTTCAAGATCAGATGTGGCCTCCGTCAAGGAGATTCCCTATCATCGCTGCTTTTTTCTCTGGTAGCCGATGTCTTTACCAAGCTCCTTCGGAATGCATGGAATTTGCATATGATCGAGGGTCTCGGCAGCTCCCCTCTCTTTGAGGGAGTGCTCAACCTTCAATACGCGGACGACACGATTATTTTCACCAAACCGACCACCCACTCTCTTCGTAATCTCAAACTTCTCCTTTACTGCTTTGAAATGACTTCTGGATTATCGATCAATTTCCAAAAATTCTCTGTTCTCTGGCTGGGTGGATCTCCCAACCGCCAAGTGGAAGTCTCCAATTTCTTTAATTGCCCCATTGCTTCCTTTCCGATCTCTTACTTAGGCATTCCCCTTCGCTGTGGTAAGCTGCATAGATCCGACTGGTTCCCTCTAATTGATAAAGTGGAGGCAAGGCTCAATGTTTGGTCGGGCAAATCTCTGTCTAGAGGTGGCAGACTGACCCTTATTAATTATGTGATCTCTGCCATGCCTCTTTATCTTATGTCTTTCTATTTTTTACCCTCCTGGGTGATCAAAAGGATTGATCAAATCAGGAGTAATTTTTTCTGGACTGGGACTTCCTCATTTAAACCAGGATCTCACCTATGCCAGTGGAAATTGATTTGTATTTTCAAAGAGGAAGGGGGTCTTGGTGTTTTGGACATTCGTAATCATAACATCGCTTTACTGGGTAAATGGTTGTGGAAACTCCATAATTTTGATCATTTACCATGGATTCGATGCATCAAAGGTTATCGGTCTACCTCTTCTAATTGGTGGGAGTTTCCCGAGTTTGTTTATCATCACGCCTCCCCTTTTTGGAAAGGCATCTGGAAGGCATCAGCTGCTTTTCATTGCAGTGTTTACCGTGCCTGCTATGATGGATCTAGAGCTAAATTCTGGACTGATCTGTGGATCGGCAATTCCACTCTGGCCACTACTTTCCCTTCTCTCTTTCGGTTGGCAGCCTTTTCATCAGCTTCTTTAGCGGATTCATTTGCTTTGGTCGGCAATACTCGTAATTGGTGTATACCGTTCACGATTGATCTTCCTCAATCTTTGACTGAGATCTTTAATGATCTCATTTCTTCCCTCAATAACTACGCATGGAGGCCTACTGAGGGCATAGCTTGGCGCTGGTTTTCAGCTGGCACATTTTCAGTTAAATCTTTTTATTGCTTCCTTAATTCGAGGGGAGTTCAATCGCCGGTAGCTAAATACTTCTGGGACTCTTGGGCCCCCCTTAAAGTGAAGATCACTTCTTGGCTAGCGTTTAATAACAAGTTGCTCACTGTTGAAGTTCTTAATAGAAGAAATTTAGCCTGGGGGCAGCTATGCTCACTGTGCGTTCAGCACGCAGAAGATGTTAATCATCTTTTTATCCAATGTCCTGTAATCATCCCGTTGTGGAAGATTTGCACTCTTGCGTAGGACACTGGATCTATCCCCCTAGTGTTAGCCTCTTGCTGGTCCGCTAAGCCTCCGAACGCCTCGTTTCGAAGTGGTTGGATCTTGTCGGTTCATACCATCATTTGGATCATTTGGAAGGAGAGGAATAACAGAGTGTTCCAGCATCGCAGTTCTTCTATAACTGCGATGATTGATGACTTTTTATTGCTGTTCAAACTCTGGGCTTCGGGATTGAAACCCAAAGACAACGCTTCTATTGCTTACCAAAGATTAGTCGATGCTGTATATTGTCTTTGCACTCTTCATGCTTTATAATGCTCCTTGTTTTTGACTATGTGCTTACCATATTACTTCTTCTCTCCTTTATAATTGCAGGTTTGAGTTCTCCCAAGGGGAGCGGCTGCCATCTCTGTTTTGTGATCTGTGTTCCTACTACACGACTGACGTGTTTATTTGGGCTTTGGCTTTTTTATATTTTGACGGTGTTTGGTTGCGGTTTTTGGCCTTTAATAAGCTACTTGGGTTCCTTTGGCTTACGGTTCTGTGTTGTTTTCTATCAGCAGCTTCTCTACCATAGTCTTGATTAATCTATCCTGCTGCCCTCTCTTTCCCTAGGCTGGTATCCTCAGATGTTCTTTCTTTTTGATGCTATGGGCATCTGTATTTTTGTAGACTTTGTTTTTTACTGCTCTCTCTTTTATCCCGTCTGTGGATAGTTTAATGTTATGGTTTAGCCTAATGGTTTCTTATGCTGATCATCTGTTTCACTGTGTGTGGTGATTGAATTGCTGTTTCAATGAGCTGTGATTGAGGTGGTTATTGGCACTGCCCTCTCTTTTCTATGCATAGGTGCTGTTTTGAGTTGTTTCTGGGGACATTCTTCTCCCTCTGTTGGGGCTGTCCGATTATTTCGCTTTGTGCTGTTTTATTTTATCTCAGGTCCCTTCCCCCTGGTTCCTTTCTAGCTGTGGTGGGTTGTTCATCAGGCTATCGGCGGCAGTCTGATGAGGCCCTGCAGGCAGCTGCGAGGGAGCTCGGTTAAGGAGCCGCATGGTCTCCTTGGTCTGATGAGATCCCCGTTTGCTCGGAAGTGTGCCCCGATCCAGTCGGGGTGGAGTGGTCTCATCTTCGGAGCGTTTCAATTTTTTTCGATCTCTAGAGTTTTTGTTGTAACCTTTATCGATGTCTTCTCTGTATTTTTTGCTCCATTTTACGGCTTGTAAAATTAACGTTATTATTTGCATTAATATATTTTTGGTCTGATGGCTGGGGTCGTAAGCCCCTATCCGATTCATCAAAAAAAAACAAAGGTACTAAGTTTGCTTGTGGGCAGGGGCGAAGGCACATAACATTTTTATCAGGGAGCCCAACAAAAAAATCATTTTTCTATATATAAAAAGGCATTTTCATTTTCATTTTCATTTTTTTTTGTGTGGGGGGATCATAAAATTTAATAGATATAAGTTTTTTTTTGTTTTGAAAATTCATTATTTTTTGGTAGATTTTCAAAAAAAAAATTCATTTGCTGGGGGGGCTTGAGGGCGCATGTCGACGGTACATTTTCGGAACAATGCAGGATATAAAAAGTCCTGTAAAGAGTAAAATATGTATGCAATCATATTTGATTAACAAATTACATAACTATCAGCATTTATATGCAGTACCACCGAGTTAGAAACTCCACGATAAGTTATAAAAAAAATCAGAATGTTGTAAAACAATAACATATGTATCTCTAAATTTTTTTTATATTATACAGATAAAGTCATCAAGGCTCCAACCAACTATATATATATATATATATATATATATATATATATATATATATATATATATATATATATAACTAACCACCGATATAATGAAAACATAGAATATAGTTATAGATACCCAAAAAATGATTACATGTCGATATAACTAACAACATAAACGACAACATTAGCCCCAACTCCCCAAAATAAGTATATAGAGTGATTTACACAAAACACATAAGCCCAACCATCAGGCATTCCACCAGTAAAGTGTCGTCTAACACATCAAGTATGTAAAAATATTTGACGATTAACTTTGGTGTTCTCAGTGCATTCTATTATTAAATATTAATATACTTTCTGAGATGCACACTATAATAATGTTTATGTATAATATTGAATACATTTACTTTCCAGCCTTTTGGATGCATGAACCTGAAACATTTATCATGAAGTTTATGTAGCTCAAGTTTAAATAGTAAGACAACAATTAATTGTAAATAAAAGTCCATGTTTCTATCAGCATATGTTGAAAAATAATTATAAATGGTATGTAAAATCCAATTTTTTAGAATTTTGAGGGCGCAAAATGATAAAATTTAACTTTTAATCAGATATTTGCTATTTTCAGTTTAGAGATAAAATTTACCCAAGTCAATATCTACAATATCTACATGAGTAATCAAAAGAATCATAAAAATCTCTATTTAAATCTTCCATTGTATTTGAAATCAATCAGGAAACTCATTAAAACTTTCTACATGAGCAATCAAAAGAAGCATAAAAAAATCCGACAAATCCGAAAATTTACGAACATGAAATCTGAAAATCTAAATTTATTGGTAGAGAGAGAGAGAGAGATCTGGAAAAAAATGAAGAGAGCAGAGAGATATCTCTACTACTATAATGGGAGAAGACCTTAGTGTAATTTGTCCATATCCCAACCCGTGCAATGCATGTGTAGGTAAATTTTTTTTTACCCTTTTCATCCCCCCCTCCCCCCCCCACAAATTTTCCCCACGTGCACAGCACGTGTACAATACTATTAGTAATAAAGCGAGAATGATTTTAGCTTTGGGGAAAAAAATGGGGGAAAAATATCTTTTGAGAGGGTGAATATGAATCATTGATTTTGTTTCAATCGGATGAGAGCCACTAAATAAGTTTTTTTTATTTATCAAATTGCCTTATGAGTCCGACCTCGACCCAAATTGGTAAATGATTAGTCAAAGCCCGCAATTAACCAGTTCGGGTCTAGTCGAGCCCGGGTCGGGCTCAAGGCAATTGCCACCCTTAATTTGTTATGGATATAAACATATGAAGACTTCGGCATGGCACATGCACATTCTGTATTGGTCGTCGTTCATATTATGATTTGTACTGGTCTAGATGAATTTATGATAAATTAGTCTCATGCGTTATGTGATCCAAAATAGGAAACCTCTATTGAAGTCGTTGATTCAAACTAATAACCACATACAGATTTCTGAATTTTTTTGTGAGACTATTATTGGAGTTATAACCTCAATACTTGACTCTTGATCATGTTCGCTTTTGCTAATCAATACTCCCACAAATGTCGATCATCAGCCTTCTATTCTCCTCTCATATTCTTCATCGAGGACTTCTTCACTGTTATCCATGTACATATGTACGGTCGGAGTTCCCGCGGCCTCTGCCTTTTCATTAATACCAGCGTGGTCAGTTTCAATTTCTGCTTTACCTTACTAGTATTTTACACGTGCTACGCACGTGGGGAAAATTTTGAAAAAAAATTAAAAAGAAAATAAAAAAAATTGAATTACACTGTAGACTCATTAGTTATTAACCATTACCTATTATATATGTAGAGATATATGAAGACTGAAGAGATAGAGATAGACGTACGTTGTACGGGTTGGGATATAGACAAATTACACTAAAGTCTTTTTTCATTGTAGAGACTAGTATTATACACGTGCGTTGCACGTGGGGAAAATGGGGAGGGGAATGAAAAGGACCAAAAAAAATCTAGTATTATACACGTGCGTTGCACGTGGGGAAAATGGGGAGGGAGAATGAAAAGGACAAAAAAAAACCAACACGTGCGCTGCACGTGTTGACAAAATGACAGTCAATGACAAATGACACTAAGTCCTTCTCCCATTATAATATTATTACTAGTATCATACACGTGCACACGTGCACGTGGGAAAAATTGAAGGATTAATGAAAAGGATAAAAAGAAAATAATTTTCAAACTGATCCACTTCTGAAAATATTTACCAAACTGGTTCACTTTCGAAAATATTTACCAAAGTGGGTCATTTTGTCAACACGTGCGCTGCATGTGTTGGCTTCAAAATGACAACAATGGAAGATGACACTAACCCCTTCTCAGTTCTCCCATTATAATAGTAGAGACTAGTATCATACACGTGCACACGTGCACGTGGGAAAAATTGAAGGGTTAATGAGAAGGATAAAAAGAAAATAATTTCCAAACTGATCCACTCCCGAAAATATTTACCAAACTGGTCCACTTTCGAAAATATTTACCAAAGTGAGTCATTTTGTCAACACGTGCGCTGCACGTGTTGGCTTCAAAATGACAACAATGACAGATGACACTAACCCCTTCTCCCATTATAATAGTAGAGATATTATTATTAGAGATTAGAGATAGAGATGAATATTCCAAGTAGGGCATAGAATGGGAGATGGCACTCCTCTAGAGCTTCTCCAAAGGCCCTGGAGTGAGCCCCCTCTGGAGTGAGCCACCTCTTAAGAAGGCTTTAAACTCAGTCATTATTTCCTACATTATAGTCTCACTGTCTCAGCCCCTTTACTAATTTCGTTTTTTAGAAAACTGGGTGGGCCTAGGCCCACACGGCCCATTTTCATTTCAGCTCATTGAGGTGGCCCATTTTCTTTTTCAGTTTTCTATTTTTCTTTTGTTGAGTAAATTATTTGTGATAAAAATTGTTGAGTAAATTAACTCAAACTCAAACTGAATTAACTTTCACTAGTAATATGCATAATATGCACCTGCAATGCACATCCTTTTTTCTTAAGCTCCTGCTTTTCACAAATTATCTCTAATAACATTAACTTTTATTTTATATGAATGACATTTTCATAACTAATTTTGTCGTAAATAAATTTGAAGTTTGAGTATATTATAGTAACTTACTAATTAATTAGAAATTTATGTTTATATGACTCTTACTTATATAACCATAGCCGTACACATTCCCACACTTCACCCCAAATAAATATTAAATTAGGGATTTTTTGTTGCAAGCGGAATTTGAACTCCCGACCTCTTACTCATCAGCGAAGATATTTACCAATGGACTAAATTGAGACTAGCTTTAATACTTTATTATGAGATTATTGTGAGAGAGTGTGCGTGTAGTGTACATGTGTGATTATGGCCTTCCTTTTTTGGCAAATGTCAATGTGGCTACTGGTAAGCCTCTTCGCTAGTGAGCAAAATATCAAGAGTTCGAATCTAGCGTGCACCAAAAATTTTCCAATTAATATATATATTTGGGGTAAAGTGTGAATATATATATATATATATATATATATATATATATATATATATATATATATATGGGAGGGGGGGGGGAGGTTTATTCCATTGTAAACGGGTCTGTTTGCATGGACCCGTTGTGAACGACAATCAGAGCCGTTGGATCTACATCTAACGGTTCAGATCCGTTCGCATTTTTTTGTGTAATTATTTTGCCTTAGCCCATCGTTGGCAATAACGGGCTAAGGCAAAATATCCATTTTTTTAAGACTATATCTTATCTCTATCACTCTCTCCCTTCTCTATCTATCTTCTTCCCCGATCTAAAGCAACGAAACCCAATCGAATCCGACCCCCTCTCACTCCGGCGACTCCTCCTCTCTCACTCACCCTCTCCCTCTTCGCCCTCTCCTCATCTTCCGAAGCACCTCGCAAAATCCAAAAAACCCTAATCTAACCACCTCCCAATCTCTTCCTCCCCCGTCCACCACTGCTGTTGCTCCTCTCCTCACTCACTCTCTCTCTCACTCCCAATCTCTCCTCCAATCTTCGAACGCAAATCAGGAAGTGGAAACCCTAGTTCTTTGACAGCAGCTACATTGGGGAAATTCACAGTTGTGCATGGTAATGACTTAATCATTGGCTTCGTAGTTATATATTTATGTTGTTTTTTATGTCGCTTTCTAATTAATTGAATCGATTATTATGATACGTAATTTTATAGATGGAGTAGTTTGTATGTAGTATTTTGATGATTTTAGACGGTAGAATTTTAGTCGTAGTTGTTGTTGTTGGCTCGTCGAAATTGTAGATTGAGTCGGATGTATAACTGTTTGATATTAGTAAATCCGCGTAAACGGTAAAAAAAAATTTCGAAACTCTGCGAGTGGGTCGAAATCACGACACACAAGCTATCAGAACATTTAGGAGTGAGTTTCGACTCACAGTTTGCAAGATATGGCTATGTATTGCTTTTGGTAAATAAAAATCCAAATAAAGCGATACACAACCGTATCTCGCAAACCGTGAGTCGAAACTCACTTCTACAAGTTGCGATGGCTTGTGTTACGTGAATTCGACCAAGTTGAAAAGTTTTTTAAAATTTTGATGCCGTATGTGGGGTTTTGTCACGTTTCTTGAACAAGAACAAAAAAGTTAGAAATATTTTAGTATGGTCACACTAGAAAACCCTACAAACGACCCCCAAAAATTACGAAACTTTGCGAGTAGGTTGGACTCACGTCAACTTGTAGAAGTGATTTTGGATTCATAGTTTGAGCAATACGTCCGTGTATCACTTTTGGTGAACAAGAACTAAAATAAAGCGGTACATGGCCATATCTCGCAAACCGTGAGTCGAAACTAACTTCTACAAGTTGTGGTGGCTTGTGTCACGTGAATTTGAACAAGTTGCAAAGTTTTTTAAATTGTTGATGCCATTTGTGAGGTTTTGTCACGTTTCTCGAACAAGAACCAAAAAAATTAGAATTTTTTTAGTACGGTTACAGTAGAAAACCCTACAAACGACCTCTAAAAATTATGAAACTTTGCGAGTAGGTTGGACTCGGGTAACACAAGCCACCGCAACTTATAGAAGTGATTTTCAACTCACGTTTTGAGAGATACGCTCGTGTATCGATTTTGGTGAACAAGAACTAAAATAAAGCAGTACACGGCCGTATCTCGCAAACCGTGAGTCGAAACTCAATTCTACAAGTTGCGTTGTCTTGTGTTACGTGAATTCGACCAAGTTGCAAAGTTAGTAAATTTTCTGATGCCATTTATGCGGTTTTCTCACGATACTCGAACAAGAACAAATTAAGTAAGGTAAGAAATTTTTTATTACGGTTACACTAGAAAACACTACAAACGACTTTCAAAAATTACGAAACTTTGCGAGGAGATTGGACTCACGTAACACAAGTCACTACAACTTG
This sequence comes from Hemerocallis citrina, assembly GCA_017893485.1. NCBI lineage: Eukaryota > Viridiplantae > Streptophyta > Magnoliopsida > Asparagales > Asphodelaceae > Hemerocallis > Hemerocallis citrina. Next base: position 331,587,156 of record CM030359.1, on the reverse strand, counting down.
TAGAAGTAATTTTTGACTCAAGGTTTGGTGGAGACGGTCGTGTATCGTTTTTGGTGAACAAGTACTAAAATAAAGCGGTATGCAGTCGTTTCTTACAAACCATGATTCGAAACTCAGTTCTACTAGTTGCGTTGTCTTTTGTTAGGTTAGCCCGATCCCCTCGCAAAGTTTCGAAATTGCAAGTTTGTATTTGTGTATGTTGTCTTGTGTATTTATATATGCAAATAGTATAAGTAGGTCTATATGATTACTGTGTTCATAATTGTTTCAATTTTTTTTTATGTTAGATACGGACAGTGTTGAAGGAAGTTCCGTTGCCGGAGAAAAAAAAATCGTGCTCAAGAAAGGGGTGAATTTCGGTCGCAAGTTGATGAACACCTAAAACCAAAGATAGGTATGGCCAGGGATGGAAACGGGTAGGGTCGACCCACGACCCGCCCGTTTAACCCAACTCGCAAAATGCCAGTTTGGGTTCAGGTCAAACCTGTTAACAGAAACGGGTCGACCCTGGTACTAAAATATGCGAATTTAACCCGATCAACCCGGCCTGATAACCCGCCTATTTGAACCTGACCCGCTTGCGAACCCGCGGGCCGATAACCCACCTATTTGAACCCGACCCGCTCGGGACCCCGCGCGTCGACCCGCGGGTTGTGAATCGTTCGACCCGCGCAGGTCCAACGGGTCGCTCATCACACCCGAGAGCTGCTTCAATAGCTATTGTAGCCGTTTTTTTGTGGTTTTTTTTTTTTGGTTTTTTCCCCCCTATAAATATCCCAAAAACCCAAACAAAAAATTCACACATTAATCTCTTACTCCCTCTACTATTACTACTCAATTCATTTCAATTTGTGAAAAATTGAACAAATAAGGAAGCAAGACATATACACGATCAAACGACAAATTTTGATCGTATCGAACTCAAAATTCAACTACGTCTTCAAGTCTTCAACTCTCCTCCAAGCTCTCTTCAAGTCTTCATTTTCGGACTTCTACTTGTACTTCTGTTCTTATTTTTACGGGTTCTTTTATATACGAGTATCCACGGTGAACGGAATCAAAATTTCATATCCCTCTTCTTCTATTTTTTTTTTTTGTAGTTATAATTTTTTGTATCATATTTGTTTGTTGGTTTTTTGATCTTCTCTCTCACAACCCTCTTGTTTTTTAGATTTTTTTTTGTAACTTATCGCGCCTACATTGTGTTTAATTTTTTTTTACATAAACTACTACATATCAACATGTCTTGATCATGCGGTAGCAGACATAGCCAAAATGGACAAGATTCCACCGACACTTCCCGTAGGCCTCCAATTGTCCCACAAAATGACCCGGCCGAAGACTACCCTAATCCTCTTGCGCAACAATGGGGTACACACGATGAGTTTGTAGGAGACATAGAATTAGAAGAAGAACCACAACAACAAGCCACCAAAACAACACAACCGGCTACTAGTAGGAAAATTAGAGGGGAAAGTAGTGATTGGCACAAATTTTATGATTATATTCTGGACGAAAATGTACCGGGTGTAGGTTTAAAAGTGTGTAAAACATGTTTGAAGCCATACAAATGGAAGAGGAGTGAGGGCACGGGTACAATTTGGCGACACATCCAAAATGTGCATAAATAACTTCTTGTTGACCTATCTGGCCAGTAAAAAATTCACCCTAGGACCGGTCTAGTTGATAGTCACCCTTATGATCCCGAACTTGTTCGTCAGGAAATGACCCGATTAGTAATCAAGGAAGAGTTACCATTTTCCTATCCCGAGAGTAGGGACTTGGAAAATTTTAATCAGACCGCCTTAAACTCTCATTTTAGAAGAATACCTAGGAATACTTGCAAATCGGATTGTTTTAAAATATACAGAGAAATGAGGTAAGCTTTGATTGAAATTTTATGCAGTTTAACTGTAGAGTTAGTTTAACTTTCGATTGTTGGACGGGTTGCAACAATATTCCAATGATGGGAATAACCTGTCATTGGATCAACAGTGATTGGATTCTTCAAAAAAGAATCATATCACTTGTCGCGTTGCCCTATCCCCATAGTGGCAATAAAATTACAAACCGTATTTTAGAAATTTGTGATATTTTTCATATTTGCGATAAAATTATGTGTATAAGTTTTGATAATGCATCAAACAACAATGCATCAATTAATATTTTAAAAACCGCATTAAACCCTCCATCTGACAATATTTTTCATGTTAGATGTGCATGTCATATTTTAAATTTATTTGTTCAAGATGCATTAAAAATAGCCGAACCATATATAGTTTAAATTAAAAATTGTGTATATTTTATTGCATTAAGTGGCACCATATTTCAAGAATGGAAAGCTTGATATAGGCTTAAAAATGTACCTTTTAGAAAATTTCCAAAGGATGTCAAACACCGATGGAACTCTACTTTTGATTTGCTACATGTTGTTACTGAATATAAAACATGTATAAATAATTTTTGTATTGCAAAAAATATGCCAAATTTTGAAATGACTCCCGTCGATTTGTTTTATGCCGAATCTTTGTTGAAATTTTTAGAACCTTTAAAACCACAACTTTCAAATTTTCAAAATTTTATGAATCTACTTCTAGTAGCATTTTTATTTCAATAGTTACTATGATGCAAATTTTTAAAGAAATGATCAATGATGCTTTTGTTGGTGATATTGTAAAACCTGCATACACAAAATTTTTGAAGTATTTTAAACCTCCTCCTATGTTGTATTGTGTTGCTACTGTGATGGATGCTCGTATCAAATTAGAAGGTACGAAGAGTTTCATTGAAATATTTTTTAATTTACTTGGGGATGATGATAATGAAATTGATTGCACTTTCTTTTTAGTTAAATTTGAATCGACATTAAATAACTTGTATGATTATTATGATAGATGTTTTGCTTCTAGTAGTACAACTTCTTTAATTAGTTCTTCTTCTGCTACTTCTAAATGTAAGGGTAAGAGTAAATTTGATGATAGAACATTAATTTAATTTCACAATTTCGATCAAAAGAAACCTAGGACTAATCAATCAAATGAATTATATTGGTATAACCAACAAAATTCTAAGTCTTTTAGTTCTTCACTAGATATTTTACAATGGTGGAAAGACCATAAACACACTTATAGTATTCTTAAATATATGGCTAAAGATCTACTAACTCCTCATGTCTCTACAGTTGATTTTGAAAGTACATTTTCTATAAGTGGTAGGGTTCTAACTGATTACAGGAATCGCTTGAAGCTCCAATCGTTAGAGATGCTCGTCTGCACAAAAGACTGGTTGAAGGCTGAAGATAGGACCCAAGGAAAAGCATTCGATACGTCCACAAGTGGGAGAAACTCGCCGGAAGAAGAAGAAGAAGAAGAAGAAGAAGAAGAAGAAGAACAACAACAACAACAACAACAATAGCAACCAAAATGAAGAATTCAAGACCAACAACAAGAAGTCAACAACAACAAATTGAAGGCCATCAAATTGAAAACAATTGTAAATGGATTAAAAGTTGTATTAAATCTTTGCTTGTTATTTAAAATTAGGAAAATTGAAGTAAATTGAAATTGTATATAAGAAGTTTGTTATTGTATAAAACAAATTTATAGAAAATCTTTATTTCTTATTACAATTTGTGAAACTTGTATAAGTTGAAATCATATTAATAATATATCATTTTTTTTGGCAATTTCACTCTTTCACTTATTATTATTATTACCATTTTTTATGTTTATTATTGAAATTACATTACTTTTTTTTAATCGAGCCAACCCATGACCCGACCCGACCCGACCCGGGTTAGACCTGAAAGGGTTCACGAGTTGGGCGGGTCGCGAATTGACACCTTCGACCCGGCCCGGCCTGTTTAACCCAACGACCCGACCCGAACCCACCTAAGTTGGGTGCAAACCAGGGTGGGTTCGACTCGACCAGGCCCAATAGACCCGTTTGCCAACCCTAGGTATGACATTTCATACTTTAGATGAAGCAGAGAAATTTTATGCATCATATTGTAGATGTGTGGGTTTCTCTATGTGTAAGGATGAGAATAAATAGAAGAAAACCGATGTAATAGATAAATCATATGTATGTAATAAATTCGGGGAGTCTCTGAGTCATCCTAATGATTCTAGACGGGGAACTACTTCTAGAATAGGTTGCAAAGCTTTTGTTCGTATAAAACTAAATGAACAAAGTAATACATGTATTATTTATTCATTTAATGAACTGCACAATCACGAATTTACTGCACCCGGTAGACGTCACTTGCTACCTCGAAACCGTGTAGTTTCAAAATCCGATAAAAAAAGTGATTAGTCAACTTACCGAAGCTAACATCCCTATATGCAAACGAAAGCTTTTCTTCAAAGGTGCAAGTGGAGGTCATGATAAAATTGGATTCATTGAAACCGATGTTAGAAATCTAAGGAGAGACTCGATGAAAGGTATGAAAGGATACGACGGGCAAATGCTAATTGATTTCTTTGAATCGAAAAAGCTGACCGATCCTTTATTTTTTTATGAATACCAATTAGATCCGAAGGGCGATTGTCCTATTGTATTTGGGTGGATGGTATCGCTAGGAAGAATTAATTTAGAAGTGTTTGGAGATATAGTTTGCTTTGATGCTACCTACAACACGAACCGTTACGGAATGTTATTCGTGCCATTTGTTGGAGTCAACCATCATTGGCAACCAACGTTCTTAGGCTGTAGGTTCATTCCAAATGAGAAGGCATTCTCATTTGAGTGATTCTTTGAAAAGTGGCGAGAAGCAATGAGACATGATCCGATCGGCATCATGACAGATGAGGATTGTGGGATCGGTGCTACAGTGAAGAAAGTTTCCCCTGTGACTGAGCATAGATATTGTATTTGGCATATTTTGGATAAGTTACCGCAGGAGGTGCGTATGGTAAATAATATCGATGCGTTTAGGGATACTTTGAAGAGTATCATTTATACAGAAGAATATAAAACTAATTTTTGAAGCGAAGTGGAAATTATTGATTTTGCAATACAAAGTTGAGAATAACAAATGGTTGAACGATAAATTCGAAATTTGTGAGAAATGGGCCCCTGTCTATGCAAGATATTCATTTTGGGCCGGCATGTTGAGTACCCAACGGATCAAGTCTCTACATTCATCCTTGAAGCAACACACTCATAAGGAGTACTACTTACATGAATTTGCTGTCATCTTCAACTGAGTCTTAGTAAAATAAAGATACGAGGAACTTAAAGAAACTCATCGTAATCGTGAGGAGAGACCAAAATTGAAGACCAAATAGGTTATGGAGGAACAAATGACGCGAACATACACATTGAAGATTTTCTACAAATTCCAAAAAGAAGTGCAGAGCTTATTATTTAATGTGATTTTCATTTCCGATGTGAATACGTTGGATAGTGCAGCTTTCTCTGTGATGCTCTGTGAAAATTCAGAACCGGAGAGGGTAATTTCTTTTTGCAAACACCATCAAATGGCTAAATGTCATTGTTCCCTTTATGAATTCGTAGGCATTCCATGCAAACATATTTTGGCGGTCTTCGGTTCACCAATCACACCGTACTACCGGAGCAATATATTTGTATACAATGGACCCGAGATTAGTTGAGAATAAGCTATACATACGTTCCCAATAGTATGGGTAACAATTTTTCCTCTCGATATTCTGAATTGAGTCAGCACTCAAGACAGTTGGTCGATCTTAGATGTTCTTCTGAAGGAACTTACAAATACATGCTCGACCACATGCTTAAGGGCATTGAAGGCGTTTCTCAAATTCAACCCGGAATTAGCACACATTGCGAAGGTAGTGCACAACCCTATAGTGTTGGACATGCACATGCACCGGTGGAGGACCCTCGACATTGCACTACAAAGGAAAGGCCTAGAGAGAAGAGATTGAAGTCCACAAGAGAAAGGCAAAATTACAAAAAAAACCTAGACTGTGCAGGACATGCCTTCATGTCGTATATCACGATTCAAGAAATTGTCCAATCAATTTGGCTAGGTAATAAAACTGTTTTAAGTATATATTAATTTGAATCACTCAAGCTTGATTTTTTCTTGTTGACTAACTCATTCTTCTCATTTATTTAGTGGGTCGGTACCATATGAAGAAGATCCAAGCAGTGAAGAGAGTGATGACGATGAAGGTGAAGATTCGTGCTAAGGTAAATTTATTATTCTGTATGTCATATTTTACTTGAATACCTTCATTACTAATTTCATTTGAAGATAAGACATTTATTCATTCTACAAGTTTTATGTTGTAGGTTTTGATTTGAATATGATCGAGGTGAGGGAAGGTGTTTCTCTTCCAAAAAAGTTTCTTTTCTGAATGTGTATATATGGTCATGTAAATTAATTTCCAGAAGCTAGAAGTAATTTTTTTGTATGAAATTGCAAATTTGTGTACCAAATTGTTGAATATATGAATGAGATGAGTATGTTGTTGTTGTAATTGTGGGGTGGATGAGTTTGGTAATGTGAATGAGATGAGTCTGTTGTTGCTGTAATTGCTTTCACAAGTTTTATATATATGCTGAAATTTGTGAATTTTGTGAACTTTGTGTATGTGTGCAGCTTTCAGCTGTTGTGTGTTTTTTTTCCTTTTTGTCAACCTAACCCGTTATCTCCAATAATGGGTTAGGTTGAATGAAAATTTGTAGAAAATTAATTTTCTGAAAATTAAGTTCTACCAATTCTTCCAACTTAACCCGTTATTGTCAATGACGGGTTAAGTGTGCTTAACATGTTATCAACAATGACGGATTAAGTACAATGACTTTTGTAGTGTATATGCTATTTGTGGATTAAAGATTGTAAAAAATTGAACTTGAGAAGATTAAGTTCTGCCAAAGTCATTCAACATAATCCGTTCTTAGCGATGACGGGTTAGGCTCACTTAACCCGTTATCATCAATAACGGGTTAAGTTGACTGACTTTTCCAGTGTATTTGCCATTTGCTGTCGATGAAAAATAAGTTCTGCCAAAATCTAAAACTTTAACCCGTTGCTATCGACGATGGGTTAATCTCACCTAACCCATTATTGGTAGTAATGGCTTAAATAGAAGAGAAATTTACAAAAAAATTAAAATCGAATATTTTAATAATAAATTATATGGTAAAATATATAATTTATTGAATTCTCCATATAAAATCTAAAATCTCTATATAAAAATAATATTTCTCCATATACAATGGTTCGGTTTGTTGTACTTGAGGGTTAGAGTGTTATGGTTAGAGGGTTACAACTAGGGTTAGAGAGCTAGGACGAGGGTTAGGGTAGGGTTAGAGAAAGGGCTAGACTTGTAGCCTTAGATTTTTGTAAACCTTATTTTTATTATAAAAATGATTATTGTGTTTTTAAATTTAGTTTGTTAATTTTCCTTTTGTTAGTTTGATTTTATTTTTTAAATTTGTTGCATTATTTATTCCTTTTTTTACATTATTTTTATTTTGTTTTCCAAAGTATACATACAAATTTAGAATACCATATAATATTCTTAAATAAAATTTATGGATTTATTATCGTTCTACATATACATTGAATTGAGTTTAAGAGTTACAAAGTTAGAGGTTTAGGGCAAGGGTCACAGTAGGGTTAGAGGAAGGGCTTGAGTTGTATCTTCAAATTTTTTTTTTTACATTATTTTTCCCAACTAAGTATAATATTCATTAATATTTTGTTTATAATTGGTTTTATAATATTTTTACAATATCCATACAATTTCAGAATTACATGTAATATGTTAGAGGGTTAGGGGGTTTGAGTTAGAGGGTTAGGGCAAGGGTTAGAGAAAGGTTTACAGGGTTAGATGGTTAGGGAAAGGGTTAGAAGGTTAGGGCAAACTATTTTAAAATTTAAATATGCGTATTTCGTTTTAAATTTATTTAGTTAATTTTCCGTATTTATTTATGATTTTTTTGTTAATTCTTTTTCTTCAGTACATCACTTGTAGGGTTAGAGGATTATTGTTACAGGGTTTGGGCTAGAGTTCGAACATTAGGGCAACGGTTAGAGAAAGAGCTAGAAATTTTTTCGCACCCAATTTTTGTTAATATTTAATTTTAAAGTATTTTTAAAATTTTTTTTTATTCTAACAACAATTTTTTCAAAAAAATTTGAATTAAATTGTTTTATGGTTTTTTTATATTTAATTAAAATTTTTTAATCTAAATGTATATAACAATCTCTTCACTCAAATACGATATGAAAGCAAACAATATTAAAAAAATTTAACATCTCTAAAAAATTTCGACATCTTAAGATTAAAAGTTCTGTCAAAATCTTCCAACTTAACCCGCTATTGTGGATGACATGTTAAGCTCACTTAAACCGTTATCATCAATGACGGGTTAAGTTGAATGAATTTTCCAGTTCTACTTTCTCTTTTCATCTTCTTAAGACCAAGTTCTGCCAAATGCTTCCAACTTAACCCGCTATTGTGGATGACGGGTTAAACTTACTTAACCCGTTATCGCCAATAACCGGTTAAGTTGAATGAATTTTTTAGTTCTACCTTCTCTTTTCATCTTCCTAAGACCAAGTTATGCCAAATGCTTCCAACTTAACCCGCTATTGTGGATGACAGGTTAAGCTCACTTAACCCGTTATCACCAATAACAGGTTAAGTTGAATGGTTTTTTCAGTTCTACTTACTCTTTTAAACTTCTATATCTCCAAGTTCTGTCAAAAGCTTCCAACTTAACCCGCTATTGTGGATGACGAGTTAAGTTTACTTAACCCGTTATCACCAATAACGGGTTAGATTGAATGATTTTTCCAGTGTTAAGCTCACTTGCTTCAGTTGTTAAAAATTTTTAGTTTAATAGCCGACCCCGTTGTTGTGAACGATGGGGTAGGTTATGTCTAAAACAAAAACATACAATTAACAGACCATACATCAATGAACACAACATACATCTTTCTCCATATTACACAAATTTTAGCGGGTTACGTACATCAATATGATAATCCAAAACCGTAACAACAATTATCACAGCATACATCAATCTCATCCTATAACAAAAATAACAAACCACATTAAAACTTTCATACACAAACTCTAATAAACAAAATCGAATATAAATATATAAACTAAAGATACAAATTTAAAATGAATATGTACATAAATCCTGATCAATACATTGAATTCATGAATAACAAAAAAATAAGATATGTAGCCGACTTTCTTCGCACAACCGCTTCAATTCATATACATAATAGACAAAAGCATAGAAAAATATGTATTAAAAATATACGGAACGAAATCATAAGACGAATACAAAACTAATAATAAAGAATACAAGCCACTACCTCTTTTGACCACGCGGTTTGCATCCACTCGGTGTGTACTGATCTGGCTTGTTCCTCTTTTGTTGGGGATTTTGCCATTTGACTTGTGTCTTGGGGGATGGGGGGTCATCCGACCACTTGTCCTCTTCACCTACATCCATTGGTTCTTGTTGTTGCAGTTGTTGTGGCTCGGCGATGTGAATTCCTGTCCTTGTCACGCTCTTTCGCCCAGCACTTGTCATGTTAGCTTGTAAATATGAATCAAGTTTGGGACCTTCACCTACATCTTCAAGAAGGTGGCAGAACGGTTTAAGAATCTCCTGCATTATATCCTTGACGCTCTCGGGTACCCTACTCTTCAGTGAACGAGCAACTATTCAAACAGTGTCTCGTGTGTTTTCAATCTGCATTAGGTTGAAATTTACAAATTAAACAACATTATCTATATAATCATCACGTCTTAAAATAATAATACATGCATACAAAATATATGAAAATATGTAAAGTTAGAATATGCCGGTGGTGGTTCCTTCTCGATTAGGGGAATCAGAATCTGGACTCCGACTGGTACAGCAGATTGCGGAGATACATACAATCTTGTAATGTGCTTGTACCATGTCATATACACATCTTGGAAGGAGCCATCATAAGGTATAGCAATAAACAACATATTCGGTCTCATCTGATAGCGTAAGGCGTTCCAATTGGCCACATGTACCCGGTGAAAATCCGCCCAGTCAAAGTTGGGCACTCGACCCGTTCCTTTCACCTCGTACATTTTTTTGTTGAACGAGTGGGCTTCAAGAATCTTCTGCTGATATCCGAACTGCCGCATCACTTTATCCGGATATTAGAACTCCACAACAGAAAAGTTGACAAGTGGGGCAGCCGTCAACCAAAGCTCACTAACCAAACATACAGGTGGAACTCGTTCCAACCTGTCGATGGAGTACGGTACCCAAATGATGAATGTGTCCCGCAAATTATCCAACTCATCTCTATAATACGTGAGAGATGTGCATGGGTTATTGACCTACATGTGCTGCCCTGGCCAATCTACTCCTAAAGGAGGTAACTTTTATGGATACGGTGCTTCGGCCAACCAATCCGGTGTTGGCTCAATAATACGGGGATGACCGATGTGGATGTGCTCCCAACTCCAAATTTAAAATAGAACCATCGGGCATGTAACACCCCGATTTTCATACACTGGGAAACCGTGACATAAGCCAGAATATTTTTCTTCAATTAGCTACAATACACAGAAAACAAGAAAATTTTAAACTTTTTATTCAACACAAATGTATTAAAAGTCTAAATGTTATAAAACTGTAATACATTACATTAGTGTTTCAATAATGCCATACAAGCCCAAGTGTTACAAACTTTCAATAAAAATTACATCAGAGTACAATGAATAATATATAATACTTGGTACTTTCACTTGGATGCTTCTCAACATAAATAAATTACAATAGGAACAACGGTAACAACATATATTACAATTGAAATAAAATCAACCCTTTGCTTCTCTTGCCTTGAGTCCCCCTGAATCCTGTACCTGTAGTTTTGCAATCCAGTAACTATTGAAATGGGGACGTTAGTACATCTACTGATGCTTTAACGTTGATGACTAGCAGCGATTCTCAACTTTAAACAAACAGATTGATGAAAAGAGAAACGTGTATATATATAATTGATGTGTCAGTGTATGCTATGACTTAGACTCTAATGCAGGATTAACCAATGCAATGATGCACTTATTCTATTGCAAGTAAGTGTCTGGAACAGTATGCCGCCCATATCAACATATGCCCCATATCAAGTCGTTTCTTCATATATAGGGATTTGAACTCGTGCCATGAATTCTACTCTTGTACTCAACATGTTATTGAAGATACAACATGACTGATGAGGTTACAGACATGGTCAAGTCCCACCAATGCAGTATGCTCATGGTGTGTATGTTTTCTACTACTACCCGGCGTACCGGACCTCACTCAAAAATCTGACGAACGTAGGGTATCTGCAGCACAGGTTAGCTCGAAGCATCCCCTGTGGCCGCCTAGCTGATAGACCGTAGTCTATGGCTTGTTTGCCTTTTTTAATATAGAGCATGACGGAGTTCCGGGGGTCCATCCCCTAGCTCCAACAGGAATCTCTCCCGCCCTTATCATGGCACTTCAGAAATTAACAGACGAGATACGGATCCCGTGCTCCCAACTCGTGAGAAGGCACTGACCGTATCCTTTTGACAGAAGGGTACAACCAATAACACCACCTAGTGTTGTCCTATAGAACAGGTCGGATCATAAGGTATCACCCTTAATACCAACTATTTCCCTTCGGTAAAAATGATAATAAATAAGGGTTAAGTAGTAATAGCCATAAGTTACTACCCTAACAACGTCACTAACTCTAAACAATCCAAGGGATGACAACAGTACTAACACAACATGCTGGGTCTTAAGTTAGACTTCGTAAGATAACTCTACTAGGTGCTCAACCTAGACTTACCAGAATCCCTAAGGATCCTGTTCATAGCCTATCGATCCAAGTCCCCGGCAATACGAACGTATTCGCATGCTATTGCCCTGAACTTGGATTCCGTCTACACTCCCGGCCCATGATCAACCTACACCGGTAAGATCTGACGGTGCATGAGGGGTGACTCGTCCACAGTCCACGAGGAGTAAAATAATACACGTCTTGATGGTCGATGGCTCCTAGGGTAATGATATCACCCTAGACGAGCACAATAACTGCATACTAGTTAATAAGCTACATACGAGTAAAATAACTTACATACGAGCCGACTAGCTACGTATGAGCCAAACAAATTACATACGAGCCGACTAGCTACGTATGAGCCAAACGAATTACATATGAGCCAACTGACTATGTATGCAATAAATGAATTATATAGAAGCAACCATAAAAGTTTTCTAACAACCTAGAAGCGAAATAACATGCTACTAGCAAAATTTGATCTTTTATACATAAAAGCAACATACAAAGCCTTCTAACAACCTAGAAGCAATTAAACACGCTACTCTTATCGGAATTCAATAAAATTAGACTTTTTAGAAATGTGAGAACATCTAATATAACTTTCTAGTTGAAAACTTTCTCAGATTAAATCAATAAGAGGTAGAAAAGCTCGAACATCCTAAACAGAGAGCCTCAGCCAAAAAGGCCAGCTGCTATGACTTTATAAAGGTCATAACTCCTACTCCACTTATCGGAATCTAACCAAATAGGATATTTTGGAAAGATGAGAAACTTTAGTACAACTCTATAGTTGAAAACTTTTCCAAATTCAGTAAGTAAGAGATACAAAAAGTTTGAACAATCTAGACAGCGACTTCAGCCAAAAAGCTAGCTGCTGTCAATCTTGTAAAGGTCATAACTCCTACTCCACTTATCGGAATCTAACCATATAGGACATTCTGGAAAGGTGAGAACCTCTACTACAACTTCTTAGTTAAAAATTTTCTCAGATTCCTGATGGAATTCAAAATCTAACTCTTTAAACACAATACATGAACAATAAAAGACAACACAAAGTTGAAACTTGTAAAGCCCACAACTTTTGCTATACTTATCGGAATCTAACAAAATTATACTTTCTAGAAAGGGGAGAACATCTACTACAACTTCCTAGTTAACAAATTTCTCAGATTCCTTATGGAATTCAATTTCCTGCTCTTTGAACACAATTCAATAACAACAAAAGACAGCACAAAGCTGAAACTTGTAAAGCTTATAACTTTTGTTATACTTATCAGAATCTAACAAAATTGGGCTTCCTGAAAAGGGGAGAACATCAACTAAAACTTTCTAGTTGACCACTTTTCCAGATTCCTTATAGAGCTCAAAATTCAGCTCTTTGAACACAATACAAGAACAACAAAAAGCACAGCAAAGTTACAGCAAAAGCTGAAACTTGTAAAGCTTATAACTTTTGCTATACTTATCGGAATATAACAAAATAGGCCATTTTGGAAAGGGCAGAACATCTACTACAACTTTCTATTTGACCACTTTTCCAGATTCCATATAGAGCTCAAAATCCAGCTCTTTGAATATAATATAAGAACAACAAAAAGCACAGCAAAAGTTACAACAAAAGCTGAAACTTGTAAAGCTTATAACTTTTGCTATATTTATCGGAATCTAACAAAATTGGGCTTCCTTGAAAGGGGGGAAAATCTACTACAATTTTCTAGTTGACCACTTTTTCAGATTCCGTAAGGAACTAAAAAATCCAGCCCTTGAATACAAGTCGAATTAACCAAAACAACGATTTCTTTTTGATGCTTGCTGTTTTGGGGAAATAATTTGTTTCACCCATCAAATTAACCCAAAAAATTCTATAAAAATTAGAGCATGATAATAACACATATGAGAACCTCTAAAAATAATTTGGGCTCAAGATTTGAACTTTAGCACAAGTAATTAATTCTAACCGTCTAAACTACAAGACTGAATCTTTAGTGTTATTTTGTGTTCTATCACTTCAAGCCTCATATGCCATTCTTTTCTAGTCCATAATAACCATATGAATATGAAATTAGCCCAAGTTGCTTAACAACATACAACAAAAATAAACAAACAAGCATAAAGGTAGAGAAACCCCCACCCAAACTAGTGTAGGAAGGACTTGCTTTGCTCTCCTCCTCCTTGTTCTTGCTTTTTGTTCTTGCTCCTCCTCTCAAGAACAAGCCATGAAATCAACCCACTCTTTTCTTTTGATTTTGACGTCTCTCTTTTCTTTTCTATTTTTCTCAATTTTTTTTCTAATTAAAAACAAATAAAGAAAGAGAGAACGAGAAGGAGATGGAGCAAAAATGAAAGGGTTTTCTTGCCCTTAGAATGGATGGCCGGCCAAGGGGGTAAAGGGGGGGGGGGGGGGGGGGGGGGGGTTTATAGGTGAGGTAGAGTTAGGTTTGTGGTTGAGAAGAGAACAAGTGTTCTCATTCTCATGGTTCAACAAATTTGAGGTCTATTTGCAAATTAAAATTGCAATCAACACCCTAATCCACTCTTAACCCTTCATTTGATCATGATTGATCAAAATAAGAGACATTTTCCCAAAATCACATACTACATGATTTCGTACAAACGTACGAAATCGATACAGTACATATACGTACATATATCTATCTATACAGATAATTCTTATTAGTTAAAACGAATAAATTCTACCAAAAATATTTTAATTCAGAAATAATAATAAAAATAATTTTATTACCGGCTCGAAAGATTTCAGTACCAATTTGATACAATACAGATGTATACAGACGAGTATATATATACCGATAATGTTTATTAAAAAAACCGGGTAATATCCACCAAAATATTTTAATTCTGAAAATAATAATAAAATAGTAATTTTTAATATCAGGCCGAGATATTACAGAAATTTTTTTCAAAAATGCATTTTATAGGATTTTGTACAAGTGCACAAAACCGATTCAATACCTATATATACTTAATTGTATGTATATACAGATAATGATTATTTATTAAAACTAAGTAATTTCCATAAGAAATATTTTAATTTTAAAAATAATAAGAATACAAATATAATATCCGACCAGGATATTACTGGGCAACCCATTTGTATGGAACTCAATGCACTTGCGCATAAATTCCTATACAATGATGCCAGCGCCGCACTCCCCCAACTGTAACGGTTGGCCGAACTGAACTGTTTGAACAAGTGCAAATACATGAGTGACACACTCGCACCAGATGAGTTTGGGAAGATCACACCCCCCATTAAACTGAATATGTATGCACAGGCATAGTATCGTACGGCTTCCACATCCGAATCATCCGTCAAATAATCATCGAATTGGTATTTCAACCAACAAAGTTGAAGTGATTTACCCTCGAAGACTTCATCCCAAAAGGCATTTTCGGCTTCACTTTTAGCATGCTCTATGGATGGTTTGATTACATCTGGATCATGATCTTTCGGAATATCTTTGACGATGTCATTTTCAACGTCATCTTTCCTTTTATCCAATGAAACCTACAAGTCGATACCGAGTAAATCACGATCAACTTCCACTCGATCAAAGTCCATGTTCCCCATCATGGCGACCCAATCTATAGGAAGCCCAGTAATCAGTGCTACATCTTGGAGAGTGATATGGCTAAAAATGGGGTTAAATCAGAACCGTTCAAATTGGGCACGAATCTTAAAGTTGCAGGGGCAAGATGGTAATTTCACCTACAGATGGGTCCGAATTGGGAACCGGATCTCTCCTCTTGGACCCGCTAACCAGTGAACGGATCTGTTCAAACTGGGAATGGGTCACAACCCGTTAAGAACCAGTTCAACAGGATATGAGAAAATCCTGGCCCGTCCTTATCCACTGGAGGTGGTTTTAACCACTTCTATCCAGTCACACAGGGAAGTAGGGATTCATTCTTATCCCGAAGCAGATTCCCATGGCGACTATAAATATCCCCTACCTCCTACCGTTACAAGGTGATCACTCTTTGTCTACCTAAGCTCTTTCTCTTTTCTTTATTGAGTATTGACAAGAGCGTCGGAGGATTCGTCGCCGAGATCTATCCCGGTGTTTCGAACGTTTGTGCAGGTCCACGGGAGCACCAAGGAGTCAACTTGTCAACAAGGGAAGAAGTCAGATTTGGCCCGTTCAAGTCCCTGCGAATCCAAAAAATTTTATCTATTGCCCCACACCAGATTCAGCGGCAACAGATTGCCGCCGTCTGTGGGAAACTCTCGAATAGCAATCCGACCTTCCTCCTTCAACCAAAGCTACTCCTAGCAATGCCTCCCAAGAGGAAGTCCACAAACTCCAACCGAAGAACTACCTCCACTATTCCTCCTCCTCCACCGGAGGATCTCCCTCCGCCCGTCCAACCGGCCCTACAGCTTGAACACTCGAATCCTCAATCTCTTCAGCTGCCTCTAGGGCCCCAAGTGACTGTGGGGGAGCCTTCTCGGCGAAGCCACCCGAAGCAACCCCTGCACCAAGTTCGGGTCTCCATCCACAATGCCTCCACAGATTCCATGGCCTCCCATAGTCCTTCAATACCCAAGGATCTGTGAGACGTGCTCAACAACCGGCAGAACGAGCCTAAGCCCGACCTTCGGATCCTTCTGGATGAGAGGAGGACCCGTGATGCGAACCCTTGCCGAGCACCAGAGGGACCGGTCACCCCGCCGAACAGACCGCAGAGGGTCCAACTCTCCTCCGAGGCGGAGAGAGTCACCCCCGCATCGCCGAAGAAGAAGCTACTCCCTGGCTGGCCGTCCTACACATCGAGCCCAACCGGAGCAGGAGGCCCCCGTCACGAGGGCAGAATTCCAAAAATTCCAGGAGGCGATCCTCCGGGTGCTCAATGCTGCCCCAATCAACGCCCACTGGGCTCCCAGTCCTCAGCCGGCTCTCAGTCATCATCGTCCCTCTCCTGATCATTGCCGCCACTCTCAAAGTGCACGGCTGGCTCAGAGCCATCGTCGTCGCTCTCTCAGACCTCGGCCAACTCCGAGCCATCCCTGTCGTTCTATCAGTCCACGACCTACTCAGAGCCATCGCCGCCGCAACCCCAACCCTCCTCTGCATCAGGATTAGTCTCAGGGCTCAGCGAGGTATGACCGAAGGGAGGACTCGGTCTAATGCCATATCCAAGAGATGGAGAGGCACCTCGGCCAGCTGGATAGAGACGAAGAGCAACGGGCGAGGAACCTCGGCCCAAGTAGGCCCCCATTCTCCCGCACCATCATGGAGGCCCCTGTCCCGGACAACTTCAAGCCTCCACACTTCGAGACTTATACCGGGGAGTCGGACCCCGCAAATCACATTGAGAGTTTCAAAACTCTCACGATGAACCATCATGCATCCGACGCCCTCCTCTACAAGACCTTCCCAGCCACACTCAAGGGGCCGGTTCGGAAGTGGTATTCTCGACTTGCACCGGCATCTATCTTCTCCTTCGACTAGTTCGAAGGCCTCTTCCTCACGCATTTCGTGAGCAGTCGCCGCTCCAAGAAGACGAGCACCTCACTGCTCTTCCTTTGCCAAAAGAAGGGCGAATGGCTGAGGGACTATGTCAAGCGATTCACCGCAGAAGCCAGGTCCATCGCCTCCCTGGATCAGTCGGTAGCTTCGGCTGCCTTCCAACCTAATGTCATCAACCCCGACCTCATGGCTTCCTTGGCCAAGAAGCCTCCTCAGAACTTCTCCGTGCTACTCCTTAGGAGCGAGAAGTACATCGGAGCTGAAGAGGCTCTTAATCGCCCCACTCTGGAGGGGTCGTCTTCCCGAAAAAAACGGAAGGCTATAGAGAAAGAAGGAGCTAAGAAGCTCCAAAAGGATAACAGAGGTCAGTGGTGCCCTCTCCCTCGCTTCGAGAAGTTCACTCCACTCAATGCGAGTGTCTCCGCCATCCTGATGGAGATTGGGAACAAAGGTCTCATGCCGCCACCTCCGAAGATGAACACCCCCAGGAAGAAGAGAAACCGGGACAAGTGGTGTCGCTTCCATCGGGACCATGGGCACGACACTGATGATTGTCGGGCCCTGAAGGACGAGATCGAGGCCCTCATCAAGAGGGGGCAGATCGCTCGATTTGTAAGAAGGGACAGAGCCAATCCGCCTCCACCACCTAGGGGGGCTAACAGGAGGACAGAACAGCAAGTGGAGGCCCTGAATTTCGAAGTAGAGGCCATCTTGCACCTTATACACGGAGGCCCAATGGGGAGAGATTCTAACTCCTCCCGAAAAGCCTTCGTTAGGGAAGTCAACTCCATGCAGAGCCATCCTCCCCCCAAGGGCCTCGGAGTTCCTGTCACGTTCTCCGATAGAGACTTGGAAGGCGTCTGCATGCCCCAGTGTGACGCCCTCGTCATTAACATCCAGATGGACAACTTCGACGTACATCGAGTTTTGATGGATAATGACAGCTCGGTCAACATCCTCTTCTTGGAGGCGTTCAAGGGCCTCCAACTATCAAGGGACCGGCTTAAGCCAGCTGGCTACACCCTTCATTGGTTTACCGAGGTGCCGGTGATGATCGAGGGAGTTATAACTTTCAACGTCACTGTTGGCAAAATCCGGTCACCCGTACAGAGCCGATGAATTTTATGGTGGTGGATGTGAAGGCCGCCTACAATGTTATCCTGGGCCGACCAGGTCTGGCCGCCCTCCAAGCTATTCCTTCGGCCTACCACATGAAGATGTAGTTCTCCACTCCCAAAGGGGTGGGAGAAGTGAGAGGAAGTTAGGAGGCGGCTCGCAAGTGCTATATGACCTCAATGGGAGGCCCAGTCCTTTTCCTAGAAGCCCTCGAGCTCCACCGGAGAGTAGCCAGACCATCTCCGAACCAGTGGACGAACTGGAAGAGGTGGCCTTCTCGGAGGAAGATGCCACCAAGACATTCCAGGTTAGTAAGGCCCTTTCCCCCTTCATTAAGGAAGATATCTCCCAGTGCATAAGGTAGAACCACGATCTCTTTTCCTGGACCACGACCGATATTTTTGGGATCTCAGAGGAGCTCCTAATGCACCACATAAGCGTTGCCCCGGGAGTCAAGCCCGTTCAGCAGAAGCGACGCAAGTTCGCTCCCAAGCGTCAACAGGCGATCAAAGAAGAGGTCGAAAAGTTCCTCAACGCCCAATTCATCTAGGAGGTGAACTATCCCGAGTGGCTATCTAATGTGGTGATGGTCAAGAAAGCCAACAGGAGCTGGAGGATATGCATCGACTTCACCGATATCAATAAAGCATGCCTGAAGGACCCTTTTCCTTTTCCCAGCATCGACGCCCTGATCGATGCGACCTCCGAGAACGAGCTACTCATTTTTGTGGATGCCTTTTCGGGGTACAACCAGATTCGAATGTTCCCTCCTGACATTCCGAAGACCTCATTCGTGATGGATCAGGGCCTATATTGCTATCGGGTTATGCCGTTCGGCTTGAAGAACGTGGGAGCTACTTATCAGCGCTTCGTAAACAAGGTCTTCCGAGACCAGATTGGCCGAAACATGGAAGTCTATGTAGACGATATGTTGGTCAAGAGCACCTGAGGGTAGGAGCATGTTCTCGACCTCCAAGAAGCCTTCGGAGTGCTCAGGAGGCACAATATTAAGCTGAATCCGAACAAGTGTGTGTTCGGAGTCTCATCCGGCAAGTTCTTGGGGTTCATAGTCAGCTATAGGGTCATAGAGGCTAACCCCGAGAAGATCCAGACCTTCTCAAAATGGCTCCCCTTCCAGGGTCAAAGATGTACAGAGGCTCACTGGGCACCTCACAGCAATTGGGCGATTCCTCTCTAAGTCCGGGGAGAAGTGCCTCCCCTTCTTCAAGGCCCTCAGGGGAGCTAAAGGCTTCGAATGGGAACAAGAGCAATAAGATTCCTTTGACAAGCTCAAGGCATACTTAGCTAACCCCCCACTCTTAAGCAAGCCAGCGCCTGGGGAGGTCCTCTACCTATATCTCGCCGCTTCGGAGTAGACCCTCAGCGCGGTCCTTATAAAAGAAGAGAATGGAACGCAGAGGCCCATCTATTATGTGAGTAAGGTCCTTCGGGATGCTAAACTCCATTATCCAAAGCTGGAGAAGATGGCTCTTGCCTTGGTTATGGCGGCTCGAAAGCTCCGCCCATACTTCCAATCTCATTCGGTGGTCGTTCTTACCGACCAGCCGCTCAAACAAGTTCTCCACAAACCTGAGACCTCCGTGCGCCTGATGAAGTGGTCCATCGAGCTAAGCCAACATGACATCAGCTACCAGCCCAGAACAGCAATCAAGGCCCAAGCTCTGGCAGAATTCATTATGGAGAGCACCATCCTTGCAAGTCATCTGCCGACCCCCTAGTCTGGACCGTTTATGTGGATGGATCTTTTTGCATCGACGGAAGTGGGGATGGTATCATCTTAACCGGTCCAGACGCTTTTGTCCTCCAATACTCCCTCTGCCTAAACATCCCAGCATCAAACAACAAAGCAGAGTATGAGGCCCTCATAGCGGGGCTTTGTATGGCTCGCAAAGCAGGGGCCAAGCACGTCAGAGTCTTTAGTGATTCGCAGTTGGTCGTCAACCAAGTGTCAGGGGAATACGAGGCAAGGGACGAGCATTTGGCCAAGCACTTGGCGAAGGTTAAGGAGCTACTAGCCTTATTCGAAGACGTTCAACTCCAGTGGGTTCCTCGTGAGGAAAACACATAGGCAGAAGCTCTCTCAAAGTTTGCCTCCTCGTCCCTCCAAGGTCTAGAACGGACCGTCTTGATAGAGGTCCTCCTCAAACCAAGTATTGATGAAGATAGCCCGGAGCCGATGGAAGCCTACCCCCTAACACTTAGGAGAACTGGATGAAGCCCCTCCTCGAGTACCTCAGAGACGGAGTCCTTCTCGAAGACCCGAAAGAGGCGAGGAGGATCAGGACACGAGCCGAGCGATACATACTCCTTGATGGGTTTATGTACAAATGCTCTTA
The DNA here is from genome assembly GCA_017893485.1 of Hemerocallis citrina. NCBI lineage: Eukaryota > Viridiplantae > Streptophyta > Magnoliopsida > Asparagales > Asphodelaceae > Hemerocallis > Hemerocallis citrina. Next base: position 331,566,373 of record CM030359.1, on the reverse strand, counting down.
CACTCAGATTGACGGCCGAGCCTATCTGAGGTGCCTTTCCCCGGAGGAAGCGCTCTATGCCCTAAAGGAGGCCCATGATGGTCTATGTGGCGCTCACTTGGGATCGAGATCCCTCGCCCGTAAACTCTTGAATTATGGCTACTTCTGGCCCATACTACTGAGCGACTCTGAGGAGTACATTCGCCAGTGCGACTCCTGCCAAAAATTCGCCCCGATCCGTTGCCTGCCTCGAGCACAACTCACCTCCTTGGCGAGAGCAATCCCTTTTGCAATGTGGGGGATGGATTTGCTCGGACCCTTCCCTCTAGCGCCGGGCCAGCTGAAGTTCTTGGTCGTGGTGATAGGCAACATCTCAAAATGGATCGAGGCTGAGCCTCTTTTAACGATTACCGAGTACAAGGTCCAGAAGTTCTTTTGGAAGAACATCGTTTGCCGGTACGAGGTACCCCGTATCCTCGTAACCGATAACGGGACTCAATTTACAGGAGCAACATTTCGCAACTTCTGTGCCGACCTCGGTATCCAGCAGCGGTTCTCCTCGATAGCCCACCCTCAGTCCAATGGCCAAGTGGAGAACACCAATCGACAGATACTCTCCGGTCTGAAGAAGAGGCTCGCCAAGTCCACCAAGGGGTTGTGGGCCGAGTAGCTCCCCAACGTGCTTTGGAACTATCGCACCACCAAGAGAGCTCCGACAGGGGAGTCCCTCTTCAACTTCACCTATGGTTCCGAAGCCCTCATTCCATTAGAAGTGGGCCTGCCTTCACCCCGACTGATAGCCTACAGTGAAGCACATAATGCGAACCAACTTCGCAACTGCTTAGACCTCATAGACGAGGTCTATGAGAGAGTTGTCATTCGACAAGAGACCTACCACCATAGGATCACTCAGTCTTACAACAAGAAGGTACGGCCAGCTAATCTTAAAGAAGGAGACCAGGTACTCCAGAAGTTTTCTATCTCCAATCCGAGCAAAAAGGACAAGTTGGCACCCAATTAGGAAGGACCGTATAGGGTTTTTAGAGTTATTCTCCCAGGAGCGTATGAACTCGAAGACCCGGGGGTCAAGAGAATACCGAGGACATGGAACGCGGAACACTTGATGAAGTACCAAGAGGGTGTCTAAATACTGCTCCAAGCAACTTCCCCAAGAGCGCTCCATAAAACATGCCAAAAGTTTTATTTTGTATTTTATGTATCAAAGTGTAAGAGCGGCTCACAACTTAGAAGCGGCCACCTAATTGTTTTCAATAAAAGCCATCTTTCTCGCAAGTTCTCTATTTTTGAGAAGTATAATTGTACTTACAAAAAAAAATTGCATTAAAACGGCACTCTCGGAGTCCAATACTTGGTTCGACTCTGCTTCAACTACTTGCTTCTCAGAGAGTACGAAGCGGATCACTATTCGGAATTGTTCCTACAGTTGTTGATATTCTCTAAACGACACATTTGGAGTCCAACCTCCGCTTCAACTACTTACTTCTAAGCGAGTACAAAGCGGATCACCATTCGGAATTGCTCCTACAGCGTTGATATTCTCTAAATGACACGCTTGGATTCCAACACTTGGTTCGACTCTGCTTCAACTACTTGCTTCTAAGCAAGTACGAAGCGGACCACCATTCAGAATTGCTCCTACAGCTGTTGATATTTTCTAAACGACGTGCTTGGAGTCCAACACTTGGTTCGACTCCACTTCAACTACTTGCTTCTAAGCGAGTACGAAGCAGATCACCATTCGGAATTGCTCCTACAACTGTTGATATTCTTTAAACGACAAGTTCGGAGTCCAACACTTGGTTTGACACAACTTTTGCTACTTGCGAACGAGTGAGTACAAAGTGGCCCACCATTCGGAATTGCTCCTACAACTGTTGACAATTGCAAATGCTAGCAAAACACTCAAGTTCACGAAACAAGTACTATTTCATTAATGTTTGAGATACAAGTCTAATCACAAACCAATGACTCATCTTTACATCAAGATAAAATACTTGTGAAACTAAGATTAGTTCACAATACAAGTACTATTTCATTAAAGTTTGAGATACAAGTCTAATCACAGACCAACGACTCATCTTTACATCGAGATACAATACATGCGAAACGAAAGATTGCAAGATTATAGGAAGCTACTTCAGCTCCTCCTAGGGGCGGAGATACTTCTGTTAAGAGACACACGTGGGCGACGAAGGCTGTGCTGCCGATGCCCTACTTCGACGGACATCCCTAGGCTGGCGAGCCGAGAAGCATTGTCCGCACCCGATCTAACGGTGGCCCCAACAGATGCTCTGCTCAACGAAGCTGCCACCCCACTTTGCGCATCTCCGGGGTCTCAATGTATAGGGGGCGAGCGAAGGGCGAGCTTGCGGAATGTTACCCCCTATCATACTCCTACCGAGTGTAAGAGGTAGTTCTGACATTGCTTCCCTCAGATCGCCATCGAAGATAAGCATTCTTCGCCTCAAGCTCGACAATTCGCTCTTTAAGCGAGTCGTCCGTCACAATTATCTTCAAACGCGACAGTCGCATCGAGCCGGCACCACGAAAGGCATCGGCAATTGTCCGCCGAAGATGAGCAACCTCCATGCTCTTATCGAGAGTTACCTTCTTCAGTTCGTCTCTCTCCGCTATCGCCTCAGACAAAGAGTGATGAAGGTACTTAAGTCTCAAGCCGAGGCTGACAAACGTCGATGGGCACACTTCATCGCCTTCGGGGGTCGCCTCGTTGAGCCTCTCTTTTAATCGTCTCCTCTCTATGTTGCGACGAACCAAGATCAATCTCAGATGACTCAGCTCCTACTCCACTTTACGAAGTCGCTCTTGGTTCCTAGTGAGCCCCAACTTAGCGACACCGAGCTCTGCGCGAAGACGGGTCGTGCTGCTATCCTGAAGGAAGTAAACAAAAGAGGCAAATGTCTTAGGACCTAAAAGCAATTCCACAAAGATAACCAAAACTACAAGGCAAACCAAAAAACGAGACAAACATGGCTTTGAAACTTCACCAACACTTGTTCAAAAAGATTCTTTCATTGGGTAATCAAAGAGTACAAGCAGTGGCCAGTCCGCGATTCAACACTACATAGTCGAAAAACAAAAAAAAGAAGCAAAATACAAGAAAAATCAAGGGTTGGCCTCTTTCGCGCGATCCAATGCTGAAGACGCCTCCTCAGGGGCCATGATAGCCAGGGGTGTAGCCTCCGACGGAGCACCATCCTCTGCTTCGGCGCCTCCAGCCTCGACCTCCTCGTACTCTTCTTCTCTTTCACCCTCCTCGTCCCCTTCTGAGACATCGTCGAACCCGGGGACGGGGCCCGGAAAGAGACGCCAGCCGGTGCAGTCCGCTTCAAGGAACTTCTCCCTCTCCTGATCGATAGTTCGAGCATACGCCTTTGCCCTGTTCATGATGAGAAACCCCTGCACCTTCTCCATGGCCTGCTCCTCGGCCATCTTCGCCGTAGCTACTGCATCCGCCTTGTCCTTAGCTGCCTCCTTAGCAGCCTTAAGGAGCCGAGCATTGTCAGCCTCCAGCTTGGCAACCACAACTTCGAGGTGCCCCAATCTTGAGTTCTTCGACTAAGCCTCGCTTACTCGAGGTCCTTAGCGACCCGGATGCTCTCCGCTCGAGCCTTGTCTACCTCCAGCTTCACCTCCTTCTCCTGCTCAGCCATCTTCTCCATCAGATGGTCAAAGTGGCAAGTGATAGAACTTGAGTTATAAACAAAAAGGAGGGGGGGAGATTAAGTGCTCAACAGAAAGAACTATCTTCAAAACTCACCGACATCGCCGAACGAGCGACCTCATGCGCGTCATCTCCCACGCTCCCCACCTCCATGGCTGCCTTGTCCTTCGGTGTTGCAAGATGCCGAATTGCCTGCATGCACGTCGACGAGTCTCCTAGGAACCCGTCGAGCTTGCAGACCTGCCATTCCAGGATGAATATCTTCTTGTGTTCCTCATTTAGGAACACCTCGGCATCGACGGTTAGCGGTAGGGCCTCCAGACCTAAGGCTGCCAATAAGGGGAAGACCCCTGTGTCGGTAGAGGTCGATGCCACCACTGGGGTCAAGGGCTTCGGAGCCAATGGCTGCCTCGCCAATTGCTCCATGATGGTGCCCCCCGGCGAGGTAGCCTTCGAAGCAACTCTCTTCCTCTTCTTCGGGGCTTTACTGCCCAGGGCACCCCTCATCGCCAACAGGTCATCGAAGTCCATAGACTCTGCCAGAAGATAGGGGACAAAAAGTTAGAAAATATGGCCTACTTTGCAACTAGCGCTGATCCAAAATATTAAAAAAAAAGGAGACAAATATAGAAAAACCATACTGGGATTTATCGAGCTAAGTCCCCCCCCCCATACACACACACCGGAAGAGCACCTCCTCAGTCAGGTCCCTCTAACCAAACTTCGGCCGGTCGAGTAGCATCCGAACCATGTCCTCATCCTCGGAACCAAGTGTCGGACACTCCTTGACTCTCTTCGAGACCACCTCTACCCAAGTTGTAGGGATCTCCCAAGGGACCGGACTTCGGATTAAGAAGTATTTATCCCTCCAATTTTTTATTGAGTCCAGACAACTTACCAGCTTCGCCCCATACCTCGGAGCAAAATAGAAACGATACTCCATCTTGTGTTGTTGGTGAATCCGGTACACTGTCCGGAGAACGCTAAACCTCGGTGCAAAGTCGGCCGCTTGGCAGTGCAAGATAAATCTGTTGATCAGTCGCCATACGTTCGGCATGTACTGAATGGGGCTCAGGCAGAACCACCTCAGCTCTTTGAAGACAAAAGGGTGGAATGGGAGCTGAACCCCTGCCAATAACTCGTCGACGGGCCAGAAGAACATGTCAACTGGCATCGGCGAGTTGGCCATCACTCCCGCTCAGGGAGCATTAAGGCGTACTCCCTCGGAATTTGGAAGCATTCCCGAATTCGTCCCAAGTCCTCCTCGGTGAGGATAGAAACCGTCTCATCCGCCTCCATCGTCTCTTTAGCTTCGTTTTCCTCAAAGCTGCGACCCATCCCGTACATAATCCGCTCTGCCTGGTCCTCCAGAATTTCCCGAACCCTCTGCAGTCTGGTTAGCACCCCTGGTAACCTTTCGAACTCTCCCATTCTCCGCTCCTCCTCAACCCTCGTCTTTACAATTACCAAAACAGGCTTTACTATGGTCCTGCCCTTATTTTTTGGAAGGACCTGACTAGAGAAGGCCTCGGCAGCAGGAGGATGGGAGGGCTCCTGCCTTACGGGGTCGATAGACATTCTCTAAAGGAAGGAAATAAGCTAAGTATAGAATTACCTTGAATTGACAGTAACGGTCAGAAAACACACCGGAGCACCGTAAAAACTCTCCGGAAGCTCACGCTAGTGAAAAGTCTCGCCTGAGTAAAAAATGAGAATAGAGGGCAAATGAGAGTGGGGGTGGAGACTTATAGAGATTGGGGTAGTTGGCACTTTTCCCAAGGGTAAAAGGCCACCAGCAGTGCAAAGGCCTGGCCCAATTAGCAAAACGACAAAAATATATCTAAGCAACTCAAGAGACATACGAAATCGCCATGTGTCGCTCTCCCATTCATTCCTGGAGTCGTTTGCCACCGACGTCCAAACACAAACAATTGCGTTGACTGGTCAACGGTGAAAGGGACCCACTGGCCACGTGTCGCTCTCCCATTCATCCCTGAAGTCGTTTGCCACCGATGTCCAAACACAAACAATTGTGTTGACTGGTCAACGGTGAAAGGGACCCACTAGCCATGTGTCGCTCTCCTATTCGTCCCCGAAGTCATTTGCCATCGACGCCCAGACGCAAACAATTGCGTTAACTGTCAACGATGAAAGGGACCCACTGACCACGTGTCGCTCTCCCATTCGTCCCCGAAGTCGTTTGCCACCGACATCCAGACGCAAACAATTGCATTGATTGGTCAACGGTGAAAAGGACCCACTGGCCACGTGTCACTCTCCCATTCGTCCCCGAAGTCATTTGCCACCGACGTCCACACGCAAAAAAATGTGTTGACTGGTCAAATTTGAAAGGGACCCACTGGCCACGTGTCGCTCTCCCATTTGTCCCCGAAGTCGTTTGCCACCGACATCCAAACTCAAACAATTGCGTTGACTGGTCAACGGTGAAAGGGACCCACTGGCCACGTGTCGCTCTCCCATTCATCCCCGAAGTCATTTGCCAGCGATGTCCACATGCAAACAATTGAGTTGACTGGTCAACAGTGAAAGGGACCCACTGGCCACGTTTCGCTCTCCCATTCGTCCCCGAAATCGTTTGCCACCGACGTCCAAATGCAAACAATTGTCTTGGCTGGTCAACGGTGAGAGGGACCCACTGGCCACGTGTCGCTCTCCCATTCATCCCCGAAGTTGTTTGCCACCGACGTCCACATGCAAGCAATTGTGTTGACTGGTCAACGGTGAAAGGGACCCACTGGCCACGTGTCGCTCTTCCATTCGTACCCCGAAGTCGTTTGTCATTAACATCCAAATGCAAACAATTGCGTTGACTGGTCAACGGTGACAGGGACCCACTGGCCACATGTCGCTCTCCCATTCGTCCCCAAAGTCGTTTGCCACCGACGTCCAAACGCAAACAATTGCGTTGACTGGTCAACGGTGACAGGGACCCACTGGCCATGTGTCGCTCTCCCATTTGTCCCCGAAGTCGTTTGTCACCGACGTCAAAATGCAAACAATTGCATTGACTGGTCAATGGTGACAGGGACCCACTGGCCACGTGTCGCTCTCCTATCCGTCCCCGAGGTTGATTGCCACCGACGTCCAAAGTGCAAAGAAACAGGGGCCCACATGCCACGTGTCGATCCCCTAGACTTCGGTAAGCTTTCCGAAGTCGTTTGCCATCAACGTCTAAAATGCAAAGAAACGGGGGCCTAGATGCCACGTGTCGCTCCCCTAGACTTCAGCAAGCCTCCCGAGGTCGGTTGCCACCGACCTTCAAACGGGCAAAATTTGCCCTCTTCACAGTCGTCAGATCACTCCGAAAAGCGTGCCATGGTATGATCAACATCTCAGATTGCGCCACCTCGATTTTATTTGATAAATCCTTTTATTTTAATTATAAATTCGAATTAATTATTTAAAAATTGTGAAAATTAATTAAAAATTCTAAAAAATAATTATAAATTCGGGAAAAAGATTTTGGAGCTCCTGAGTAAGTAATTATTTATTAGATTAATTAATTGATATTTTTTGGAGACAAATTGTTGCTTTGCAAAATTGAATTGAATAATTGATCCGAAAAATAGTTAAAACTTTTGGAAAAATCACTAAAAATCCTGCAGAGCCCAAGAACGATTCTGAGCATGCCACCAACTCAGAAAAGCACCATCACCCCTCGAACGAGATTCGAACACCCTTTGAGAACTCCGATAAAGCCCTATACGCCATTGTTGCCACTGAAATGGTGTGGGGGCAAACAGATAGATTTGTGGATTCTTGGGATGTTGAATAGTCAAACCTAAAACATTTCCACCGGAGTTTGACCGTGATCTCCCACCGCTGACCTGCAAAAAGTGCGAAACACCGGGGTTGATCCCGGCGACACACCCTCCGACGCTCAAGTCAGTAATCAGAAAGATTATGAATGAGCTTTGATTAGCAAAAAATTGATTACCTGGTAACAGTGGGGGATGGGGGGGTATTTATAGCCACCTTAGAGACCAGTTTCGGGATAAGATCAAATCCATACTTCCTAGTGAAAGGATAGAAGGAATTAGGGCCGTTGATTAAGTAAAATCATAAATCCTAATTCTATCCAGCGGAACTGGGTTTCTTGCGGGTTGGAACCTGCACCCAGTTGAGATGGATCTGTTCGTGGGTTATTGGGCCTTTGGAAAAAGGACCCAGTACTCATTTCAGACCCGTTCGCAGGTGAAATTACCATTTTACCCCTGATCTTTAAAATTCGTGCCTGATTTGGATGGTTCCAATTTAACCCCATTTTAAGCCATATCACGAGCCCCCCACTCCCGAAGACTGAGTTTTATCAGCATTTGAGGAGTAGTTTTACTATTTTAATGGCTTGCGGAGTTGTATCGGAGTCCAAATGAGGCACATCGAATCTTTGTAAGGGGCATCATGGTAATTTTCAGAGTTAGTTGCATGCTCCAGGTTGTTCTTGAGCTCTCCTAGACTTTTGGTGATTTTTCTTAATTTTTTATTTATTGTTCGGGCCATTTATTTAATTTTGCGAAGCGGTGATTTATTGTTCGATGGCATCAATTAATTATTCTAACCAATAATTACTTACCCATGGGTTCAAAAATATTTCCCCAAATTTATAATTATTTTTTAGAATTTTTAATTAATTTCCCCGAATTTTTAATCATTTCTCGCAATTTTTTTAAATAAATAATTCGACTTTAATAAATAGAAAATTAATTTTTAATCCCATTTTTGACGTGGCAAGATCTGGGCTCTTCATCAGCATTGGGCGCGAATTTTGGGCAGATCTAATTCCTGTGGTTGCTCGAAGGTGTGTTTCTCCTCATTCGGTGGCCAGTCGCTTCGACGATGATGCCGACCCCCCTCCAAATACGTGTCAGGAAGGAGGCCGAAGTCTAGGGGGGTTCGTGATCTCCTGCCGAGGTGCAGAGATACCTCGGCCCGGCGACACGTGTAAACAAAGGGTTCGACGAGTCTTTGCCGATGTCCGGAGTGGGTTTTTCCATGTTTGAGCGTTGGTGCCAAGAGCGCTCGGTAAGGCATGCCGAGGTCCGAAGGTGAGTTTTTTCTCACGTTTGAGCGTCGGTGCCAAGAGCGCTCGGCAGGGCGTGCCGAAGTCCAAAAGTGAGAATTTTTCCACGCATGGGCGTCGGTGCCAAGAGCGCTCGGCAAGGCGTGCCGAGGACCAAAGGTGAGTTTTTTCTCACGTTTGTGCGTCGGTGCCAAGAGCACTCGGCAAGGTGTGTCGAGGTTCGACGTGAGTTTTTTCTCACGTTTGAGCCGGTGCCAAGTGCGCTCGGCAAGGCGTGCCGAGGTCCGAAGGTGAGTTTTTTCTTACATTTGGGCGTCGGTGCCCAGAGCGCTTGGCAAGGCATGCCGAATTCCAAAGGTGAGTTTTTTCTCACGTTTGAGCATCAGTGCCAAGAGCACTCGGTGAGGCGTGCCGAAGTCCAAAGGCGAGTTTTTTCTCACGTTTGAGCGTCGGTGCCAAGAGCGCTCGGCGAGGCGTGCCGAAGTCCAAAGGCGATTTTTTTCTCACGTTTGAGCGTCGGTGCCAAGAGCGCTCGGCAAGGCATGCCGAAGTCCAGAAGTGAGAATTTTTTCCTATGTTTGGGCGTTGGTGCCAAGAGCGCTCGGCAAGGCGTGCCGAAGTCCAAAGGCGAGTTTTTTCTCACGTTTGAGCGTCGGTGCCAAGAGCGCTCGGCGAGGCGTGCTGAAGTCCAAAGGCAAGTTTTTTCTCACGTTTGAGCGTCGGTGCCATAAGCGCTCGGCGAGGCGTGCCGAAGTCCAAAGGCGAGTTTTTTCTCACGTTTGAGCATCGGTGCCAAGAGCGCTCGGCAAGGCATGCCGAAGTCCAGAAGTGAGAATTTTTTCCATGTTTGGGCGTCGATACCAAGAGCGATCGGCAAGGCATGCTGAAATCCAAAGGCGAGTTTTTTCTCACGTTTGAGTGTCGGTGCCAAGAGCGCTCGGCGAGGCATGCCAAAGTCCAAAGGTGAGTTTTTTCTCAGGTTTGAGTGTCGGTGCCAAGAGCGCTCGGCAAGGCATGCCAAAATCTAGAAGTGAGAATTTTTTTCACGTTTGGGCGTCGGTGCCAAGAGCGCTCGACAAGGCATGCTGAAGTCCAAAGGCGAGTTTTTTCTCACGTTTGAGCATCAGTGCCAAAAGCACTCGGCAAGGCGTGCCGAGGTCCCAAAGTGAGGATTACAGCATGGAGATGACAGCTGGCCTTTTGACTGTTGATCTTCTGACGACTTTGACTGTTAGTCATTAATGCGACGATACAACTTTTGTCATTTTGCGTAAATGGGCCTAACTATTGGTCTTTTGAGGCCCACCATCCTCATTTTGTGTGCCAGCTTCTATAAGACTCACCCCCCCCTTCTTCACTTCTCAAATTTTTACTCAGGCGGCAATTTTTACTATCGAGAGCTTCCGACGATCGTCGACCGTTTTCCGGTGAATATTCTGACCGCGACTGTCACTTCAAGATAACTTATACTTAGTTTATTTCAAGTAGAAAAAATGTCTCTTTCCCCTATTTCGGAACCCTCTCCCTCTGCTGGCGAAGCGCCATCTCTGAGTCAGAGACCTCACACCGACAAGGGCAAGAGAGTTGATGGTCGAGACACCATAGTGGAAGATCCGAAGCGTATGGAGGAGTTTGGCAGACTGCCAGGGGTGCTGACGGGGCTCTATAGGGTTTCGGAACTTCCGGAGGAGCACTCCAAGCGTATAGTACATGGGAGGGGGCGGAGCTTCGAGGAGAACGCAGCAAGAGAGACCTCGGAAGCAGACGACACGGTTTCCATTCTCAACGAGGCAAACTTGGCAGCGATCCGGGGGTGTTTTCATATCCCGGAGGAGTACGAGTTGATGCTGCCGGGTCCCGGGGTGAGGGCCAATTTGCCGATGCCAGTAAATATTGGTTTCTGGCCGGTCGAAGCCTTCATCGCCGGGGCGCAGCTTCCTCTCCACCCGTTTGCAGTTCAAGTGCTTAGGTGGTTCGAGGTCAGCCCCATCCAACTTATGCCGAACGCGTGGAGGGTCATCTACAGGTTCGCGCTCCACTGTCAGGCAGCCGAGATCGAGCTGAAGGTGAGGGTGCTCCGGACACTCTATCGGCTTCATCAGCAGAACAAGGCCGAGTTCAAATACTACTTGGCTCCGAGGCATGGTGCTTGGCTCGTCAGCTGCCCCGACTCCGTAAAGCACTGGCGAGACAAGTATTTCATAGTTCGGAGTCACGAGGCATGACCCATACCCTCAGGTTGGGTGGAGGAGGTGACGAAAAGGGTGAGGGAGTCGCCAGTGCTCCACCCCAACGAAGAAGAGGCTGTTCAGATTCTTCTCGATCGGCCAAAGTTCGACTGGAGAGATCTGACCGAAGATGCGCTCTTCAGGGGAGGGCTCTGTCGCGTAGACCCCACCAGTACGTGGCTTTATCCGTTGTTTTTTTAATTTTTTAAAATTTGATCATAACTTGTGTTTTAACAACCTTCTCTTACTGCAGAGACTATGGACCACAATGCAATACTGGCGCAGAGGGTGGCCCTCGGAAGCAAGGTGCCTAAGAAGCGCAAGAGGGTCGCCACGAAGCTGACCACTCCGAAGCCCCAGACGGTCGTCAGCACCATTCAGGTGGTGGAGGCTTCGGCGACTGTGACCCCGAGGAGGGCACCAGCAACGACCTCGGCATCGGCTGAGGCTGGCGAGTTCCCGATGGGCACTACTTTCGGGATGGAGGTGCCCCCACTAACGGCGGAGGTCGAGGTGTTCCTAACCGAGGAGCACAAGAAGATATTCATTCTGGACTGGCAGGTTCGGAAACTCAACGGCTTTCTCTGCGACTTGACGTCGAGTATGCAAGCAGTGAAGCATTTGGCGACGTCGAAGACCGAGCTGCCATGGACGCTGGCAGCGTGGGCAATGATGCCTTCGAGATCGCTCGCTCGGTAGTATCGGTGAGCATCGATCTCTTTCTCTTAGAATACTTGCATATTTATCTCTAACTCTTTTTTTTTGTTGTTCGGCTGCAGATAACCGTCCACTTCGGTTATCTCATGGAGAAGATGACGGAGCTTGAGAAGGACCTCAAGAAGGAGGTTGACCGTGCCCGAGCAGAGAAAGCTCATCTCACCAACGAGCTCGATAAATTGAAGGTCGAGGCCAAGGGGAAGGCGACAAGGCTGGAATACCTTGAAGGCCTCGTCACGAAGCTCAAGGGCGGTCTGCTTCGGCAGAGGGAGGAGTCGGCCAAGCAGCAGGCGGAAGCTGCCAAGGTCGCGACGGTGAAGGAAGTCGAAGCTGCGACCATGGAGAAGGCCCAGGGCTTCCTCGCGGCCAACATGGCTAAGGCATACGCTCAAGCCATTAAGCAAGTGTCGGAGCGGTACCCCAAGGTCGACTGCTCCGGATGGCGGCTCTTCCCCTACCACATCGACGGCTTCGACGCCAAGTCCGAGGGGGAAGTAGGGGATGATGAGGAGGATGCCGAGGTCGAGGACGTCGGTGAACACCAGGGGTCCGTGGTGACTCCGCTAACGATGGTCGCACCTTCGGGGGAATCCGACCCCGTCCAATCCCGTCGCCTTGGGAAAGAGGTCGTCCCTTGACTTCTTCTGATTTGTCCTCTTTTTTTTGTCTTTTGTACTTGTGGATGTATCGTCTAATTGCAGACTGGCCACCGCACTTTTTTGTGATGAATAAAAATCCATCTTTTTGAGTTCGGCTATATGTGTGTGAATCTTCGGAGATGAGTTTACAAAAATTTTCTTGAAATTTGGCTAAGTGTTCACGTCGCCCTGCCCAAAGCTTCGGCTTTGTGTTTACAAATTTTTTTTTTGAAATTCTGCTATGTACATGTCGCCCTGTTCAGGAATCGGCTTTGTGTTAACCGAATTTGCCAATTTTTTCTAATTGTTTTCGTCGTTTTTCTTGGAATTTTCAGCTCGTGGAGGTGACACAGCTTGTCGAACCAACTCATGCAGCGGAAGAGCTATGTTCCGAGGTCAGCCTAGGGGCGACGAAGCTGTGTCTTACAAGGTGCCGAGAGCGCCTTTATGAAGTCGAGTTGGAGCTGCACAGAGCCAAAAGTGAACGAAATCATTTGCAACTGATTGTAGGCTGCCGAGACATCGAGATTCGAAGACTATAAAGGAGGCTTATTGAGATGACTCCCGAAGGCGATGATGATGGCTCGTCAATAGCCTTTATGCTTGGACTGAGGCTTAAGTGTCTCCGTCACTCCTTATCGAAGATGACAACGGAGAGGGACGAACTATTAGCTGAAATCCACCACTAGCAGATAGTAGAAGAAGTGCTTTTGGCAAAGGAAGAAGAATTAACAACGGCGGTGGGCAAGTTGATGGCCGAGCGTGATGAGTTGACGGCGGAGGTCGACGAGTTGAAGAGGGTTATGGTCGACAAGAGTATTGAGGTTACTCAGCTCCGCCGAATTATTGCCGACAGCTCTGGTGCCACGGGCTCTACTGTGCCCTCTCGCTTCAAGGTAGCCGTGAAGGACAACTCTCTGAAGCAACGAATAGTCGAGCTAGAGGCGGAGGTTGCTCGCCTCAAGCCCCATTCAGGACCGATCAACGTCAGAAGCACTTTGTGTACCCATGAAGAGAGCTAGCGAGGGATTTTGTTCTATGAGCTTGCGACTCGTTTGCCTGTTGCTCGGTAAAGTCCAGGTGATGCCCAAAGTGGGGTGGCTGTCTCGTCGAGCAGAGCGTCCGTTGGTACGGCTGTCAGAAGTAGCACGGAAGATACATCTTAGTTCGCCGGTCTAGGGACGAGCTCCGAGGTTAGGCGCCGCCATCCCCGGGTCTCTTTAAAGCAGAACATCCTTGCGCCTAGGGGGCATTGAAGTATTCGATCTTGTAATTTTGGCTTTTCAACTCTTGTAACTTCGCTGTGAAGCGAAGTACTGTAATTATAGCTTTTTAACTCCTGTAACCTCGTTGTAAAGCAAAGTACCATCATGTAATTTTGATTTGTTCCCAAACTTTATAGAAGCGAAGCTTGTTCGCTCATTTGGACGTGTGTTTTGTTAGCCATCTGTAGTTGTAGTACTTCTAAAGGGCGGACCACTTCTAGTTCGCTTAAGAGCGAACTTGCGAAGCGAAGTCGAGCCAAGTTTTGGACTCCGAACACGCCGTTCGCGTAAATTTCAACGGTTGTGGAAGCAGTTCCGAATGGCGAACCACTTCTAGCTCGCTTAAGAGGGAACTTGTGAAGTGGAATCGAGCTAAGTTTTGGACTCCGAACACGTCGTTTGAGTACATTTCAACGGTTGTGGGAGCAGTTCCGAATGGCAAACCACTTCTAGCTCGCTTAAGAGCGAGCTTGCGAAGCGGAATCGAGCTAAGTTTTGGACTCCGAACACGTCGTTCGAGTAAATTTCAACGGTTGTGGGAGCAGTTCCGAATGGCAAACCACTTCTAGCTCGCTTAAGAGCGAACTTGCGAAGCAGAATCGAGCCAAGTTTTGGACTCCGAACACGTCGTTCGAGTAGATTTCAACGGTTATGGGAGCAGTTCCGAATGGCGAACCACTTCTAACTCGCTTAAGAGCGAGCTTGCGAAGCGAAATCGAGTCAAGTTTTGGACTCCGAACGCGTTGTTTGAGTGAGTTTCAACGGTTGTGGGAGCAATTCCGAATGGCGAACCACTTCTAGCTTGCTTAAGGGAGAGCCTGCGAGGCAGAATCGAGCCAAAGTTTTGGACTCCGAACGCGTCGTTTGAGTGAGTTTCAACGGTTGTGGGAGAAATTCCGAATGACGAACTACTTCTAGCTCGCTTAAGAGCGAGCTTGCGAAGCGGAATCGAGCCAAGTTTTGGACTCTGAACACGTTGTTTGAATAAGCATCTTTAAAGGTCTTAAATAGAGAGATCACAATATAATTATGAGGGGAAAGAAGTTCTTTATTGATAACTTCTAATCGGCCGCTTCTAAGTTGCAAGCCATTATTACATGGGAAAATAAAGAAAGTACAAAAAATAAAAAGATAGGAATGGCTCGACATTTGAAGGTACTTGGAGAGGTGTTCAAACACCCTCTTGGTACTTCAGTAGGTGGTTGGAGTTCCAAGTTCTTGGTATCTCTATGCCTTTAAGGTCTTCAAGACGATACGCTCCGGGGCGGACTACTTTGGAAACTTTGTACGGTCCTTCCCAATTCGGAGCTAGTTTACTCTTTTGGCTGGAGAACGAGATAGCTAGCTTTCTGAGGACGAAGTCCCCTTCCTTGAGATCTGTGGGACAGACTCTTTTTTTGTAGCCCTGCTCGATTCTTTTGTGATAATTTTGCTGGCGAATTGAAGCTCTTTCACAGAGCTCATCAATCAGGTCCAAATTTTTCCGGAGCTCTTTGGCATTCTGCTTTTCATCATAGGCAATAAGACGAGGGGATGGCAGACCAACCTCTAAGGGGATTACTACCTCGGACCCATAGGTGAGGTTAAAGGGCGACTCTCCTGTGGGGGTCCATTTTATGGTGTGGTAGTTCCACAATACGTTAGGAAGTTGTTCTGCCCATAAGCCCTTGGCAGACTTATCTAGTCTCTTCTTGATGCCGGAGAGGATCTGCCTGTTGGCGTTCTCTACTTGACCATTTGACTGAGGATGGGAGATGGAGGAGAAGCGTTGCTAAATGCCGAGGTCTTCACATAAAGATCGGAATGCTTCCCCTGTAAACTGTGTTCCATTATCTGTTATCAGGACCCAAGGTATGCCGAACCTACAGATTACATTTCTCCAGAAGAACTAGCACTTTGTTCTCAGTAATAGTGGCCAGAGGTTCGGCCTCGATCCACTTAGAGAAGTAGTCGATTGCCACGACTAGGAACATGAGTTGGCCGGGAGCTGGTGGGAACGGACCTAGCAAGTCCATCCCCCATATTGCGAAGGGAATTGGACTCGAGAGAGATGTGAGTCGTGCTTGGGGTAGTCGGCGAATATTGGAGAACTGCTGATATGGGCTACATTGCCGAACATGTTGCTCGGCATCTCCAAGTAGGGTAGGCCAAAAGTACCCGTAGTTCAGAACTTTCCGAGCGAGGGACCTTGATCCCAAGTGGGCTCTGCCTATGCCTTCGTAGAGTTCTTACAAGGCATACAAAGATTCTTCCGGGGAGAGGCATCTCAAGTAGGGTCTGCCATCTACTTGGGTATAGGAGCGTTTGTACAAAATTCTTTCAACAAGGGTGTACCGCTCTGCTCTCGTTCGGATTCGACGGGCTTCCTTAGGATCTTGGGGAAGGATCTCATCCCTGAGGAACTCTATCAAAAGCTTCATCCAGTTTTCCTGGAGTTGGACGGGCAGCGACTCCATCGAGTCGGGGGCTTCCTCTTCTATACTTGGTCTTAGGAGTACTTCGATTAGAACGGTCTGCTCGAGACCTTGGAAGGAGGAGGAGGCCAATTTTGAGAGTGCATCTGCTTGGGAGTTCTCTTCTCTAGGGTTCCGTTGGATTTGTGCCTCTTCAAATGAGTCCATGAGACTTTGGACCTTGGCTAGGTACTTAGCCATTCGTTCGTCCCGCACCTCATACTCTCCTAAGACTTGATTCACAACCAGTTGCGAATCACTGAATATTCGGATATGTTGTGCTCCTGCCTTGCGAGCCATACCCAGGCCTGCTATCAGGGCTTCATACTCAGCTTCGTTATTGGAGGCTTTAAAGCCGATGCGGAGGGAGTATTGGAGAACGAAGTCATCTGGGCCTGCCAGAATGATTCCGGCTCCGATCCCTTCAGCGCAAGAAGAACCGTCTACTTATACTGTCCATATGGGAGGCCCATGTACTGCTTAACGCACTTTCGGGATGGTGCTTTCTACAATAAATTCAGCTAAGGCCTGAGCCTTGATTGCAGTCCGAGACTGATAAGATATGTCATGTTGACTAAGCTCGATCGACCACTTCATTAGGCGCCCGGAGGTCTCGGGCTTGTGCAGGACTTGCTTCAGCGGCTGGTCGGTAAGAACGACCACCGAGTGGGATTGAAAATAAGGGCAGAGCTTTCTGGCTCCCATAACCAAGGCGTATGCTATCTTTTCCAGTATCGGATAGCGGAGCTCAGCGTCTCTAAGGACCTTGCTCACATAATAGATAGGCTTCTGAGCCTTGTCTTCTTTCCTCACTAGGACAGCGCTGAGGGTTTGCTCGGAGGCAGCGAGGTAGAGGTAGAGTGTTTCCCTAGGAATAGGCTTGCTGAGGAGTGGGGGGTTGACCAGATAGGCTTTCAGTTGGTCGAATAATTCTTGTTGCTGTTGGCCCCACTCGAAGCCCTTAGCCCCCTTGAGGGCTTTGAAGAAAGGAAGACACTTCCCTCCTGACTTAGACAGGAAGCCCCCTATGGCTGCGAGGTGTCCTGTAAGCTTTTGAACCTCTTTCACACTTGTAGGAGGAGCCATGTCTAGTATGGCTTTGATCTTCTTGGGGTTGGCTTCGATCACTCTCTGACTGACCATGAAGCCCAGGAACTTTCCAGACGAGACACCGAACGCACACTTGTTCAGATTTAGTCTCATATCATGCTTCCTCAACACGTCGAAGGCTTCTTGTAGGTCGGCAACATGGTCGGACCCATGGATACTTTTTACCAGCATATCATTAACGTATACTTCCATGATTCGGCCGATCTGATTCTGGAAGACCTTGTTGACGAGGCTCTGGTAGGTGGCACCAGCATTTTTGAGCCCGAAGGGCATTACCCTGTAGCAGTAGAGACTTTGGTCGGTGATAAAGGAGGTCTTCAGGAAATCCGGCGGGAACATTCTAATCTGGTTATACCCGGGGAAGGCATCCATGAAGCTCAAAAGCTCATGGCCCGAAGTGGCGTCAATCAAGGTGTCGATGCTAGGGAGAGGGAAAGGATCCTTAGGGCATGCCTTGTTCAGGTCAGTGAAGTCGATGCAAATTCTCCAACTTCTATTTGCCTTCTTAACCATAACAACATTGGAGAGTCACTCGGGATAATTGACCTCTTGTATGAACCAAGCTTTGAGGAGCTTCTCCACTTCTTCCTTTATAGATTACTGGCGCTCAGGGGCAAATTTGCGCCTCTTTTGCTGGACCGATTTGGACCCCGGAGCAACACTTAGGTGGTGGACGAGGAGGTCTTCGGAAATGCCTGGCATGTCGGCAGCAGTCCATGCAAAGAGGTCATAGTTCTTCTTGATACACTGGACTATGTCAGAACAGATGGCAGATGGGAGGGTCTTGCTGATAAAGAATTTGCGGTTCGGATCTTGCTCTGAAAAGAGCACTTCCTCCGTTTACTGGTTCGGACATAGGCTGGGTGTTCTCCTGGGGAATCTCAAGAGTCTCGAGGGAAAGGACAGGTCCCCCGGTGGAGGTCATGTAACACTTGCGGGCCATCTCCTGAGTACCCCTTACTTCCCCTACACCTGCCTTGATGGGAAACTTCATTTTAAGATGATAAGCTGATGGGACGGCTTCTAAAGTAGCTAGGCCAGGTCGGCCTAGGATCACATTGTAAGCAGCTGGGATGTCGACGACCATGAAGTCCATCGGCTCCGTGCAGGTAGTAGGAGTTTTGCCAGCGGTTACGTCGAGGGTAATAACCCCTTCAATCGTCACTGGCACTCCCGTGAACCCATGGAACGTGTAGCCGGCGAGCTTGAGCCGGTCCCTTGATAGTTTGAGCCATCGGAAGGCTGCTAGGAATAGGATGTTGACGGAGCTTATCCACCAGGATCTTTTCTACTTTGAAGTTTGCCATATGGAGGTTGATCACTAGTGCATCACAATGGAGGGTTCGGACACCCTCTAGGTCTTCATCCGAGAAAGTGATCGGGACTCTGAGACCTTTGGGAGGGGTATGCTGTGCACCAAGTTGACCTCCCTGATGAAGGCCTTTCGAGAAGAGTTGGAGGTTCCTTCCATTGGGCCTCCATGGATGAGGTGCAAAATGCGTTCTTCTTCAAACTCGGGAGTCTCGTCGCGCCTCTAGGGATGCTTATTAGTCGCCCTGGGGGGTGGAGGAAGATCAATCCGGTCCTTTCTAACAAACTTGGACAACTGCCCTCTCTGAATGGGGGCCTCAATTTCATTCTTCAGAGCCCGGCAGTCATTCGTGTCGTAGCCGTGGTCCCTATGATATCGGCACCACTTCTCCTTATCTCTCTTCTTTCCAGGGGTATTCATCTTCGGGGCAGGAGGCAGAACTCCTTCCTTCTCAACCTCCATGAGAATAGTTGAAACATTGGTGTTGAGAGAGGTAAACTTCTCAAATCTGGGAGGTAAGTGGCGCTGGCCCCCATTGTCCTTCTAGAGCTTCTTAGCTCCTTCATCTTCGGTTGCCTTTCTCTTGGTTCTGAAGGAAGATCCCTTGAATGTGGGGCGATGTTCAGCTTCCTCTGCCCGAATATACTTATCGCTTTTGAGAAGAAGGTCGGAGAAGTCTCACAGGGGCTTTTTGGCTAGGGAGGAGCGGAGGCTCGAATTAAGAACATTGGACTGGAAGGCGCCTGCAGCGACCGATTGGTCGAGGGAGGCAATGGACCTAGCTTCCGTGGTAAACCTCTTGACATAATCTCTTAGTTTCTCACCCCTCTTCTGATTGAGGAAGAGTAGTGAAATACTAGTCTTCTCGGTTCGGCGGCTGCTTACGAAGTGGGTGATGAAGTGGGTTTCAAATTATTCAAAAGAGAAGATGGAGGATGGGGCGAGGCGGGAGTACCATTCCCGAGCCGGACCCTTGAGAGTGGCTGGGAAGGTCTTGCACAGAAGATCATCAGAAGCCTGGTGGATCATCATTAGAGTTTTGAAACTTTCTATGTGATCCACGGGTTCTGACTCCCCCGTATATGTCTCGAACTGCGGGAGCTTGAAGTTTGCTGGAACGGGAGCCTCCATGATAGTTCGGGAGAACAGAGGTCTACTTGGACGGAGGGTCCTTCCTCTCAGCTCCTCCTCCCTGTCTAGTTGGCCGAGGCGCCTCTCCATTTCATGGAGACGGTGATAGACAACATCATCCCTTCGACGGTACCCAAGTGAGCCTCTGGACTCGTCTTCGTACGAAGGGGAGCGTGGGGTTCGGTGATGGTAGCTAGGGGAATGGTGAGGACTAGGGATGTGATGGCGGTGGCTCGGAGCTTGAGGAGGAGTTAGGGACCGATGGTGAGGACTTTGGACTGGGGGAGGAGAGGGGACCCTCTAAGCATTGTTGTTGTTGCTTGGTCGGAGATTAAGGGCCTGCAAGATTGTAGCTTGGAATTGTTGGAATTCGGCTCGGGTGATAGGTCCGTTATCGTCCCCCGGGGGCTGCTGACCAGCGAGAGAGTGATGCCTTCTTCAACGGTACTCAGGGGACTCTCTCCGCCTCCTGTGAAAAGGGGACCTCCTATGGTCGCAGCGACGAGGAGATCGCTCATTTGGACGTTCTGGGCGGGAGGCTCCCTCACGGGCCCGCCTTTCATCCAAACGGTGGCGAAGGTCCTCTTCTTTCTGCCGGTTGATGAGGATATTGCGGAGGTCTTCGGAAGGCCGGGGGTTGTGAGATGACATTGAGTCGGTTGAAGGGTTATGTACGGAGATGTGGTCCATGATGAAGAGGTTGCTTCTGAGAAGGAAGGCAGGAGGTCCCAATACCGATGTTCTGGGGCCCGACTTGACCCCACGAGGGCTGAAGGTTCTGAAGAGGAGGCTGCTCCTGCTGTAAGGGCTGATCAGGCTGAGGTGGGAGTTGCCCCTGCTGCTGGATGGTTTGGAGGGGGACCTCTTATTGCGGTTAAGGAGGAGTGGGCCCACGGTTGGACCCTCTAGATCTCAGTTTCCTGGGAGGCTTGACTGGAGGTGATCTTAACCGATGGAAGAGGATGGATTGCTATTCGTTTTTCCCACAGACGGTGCCAATTTGTTGCCACTGAAATCGGTGTGGGGGCAAACAGATAGATTTGTGGATTCTTGGGATGTTGAATAGTCAAACCTGAAACCTTTCCACCAGAGTTTGACCATGATCTTCCGCCGTTGACCTGCAAAAAGTGCGAAACACCGGGGTTGATCCCGGCGATGCACCCTCCGATGCTCAATTCAGTAATCAGAAAAATTATGAATGAGCTTTGATTGGCAAAAGATTGATTACATGGTAATAGTAGGGGATGGGGGGTATTTATAGCCACTTTAGGGACCCGTTTCGGGATAGATCAAATCCCTACTTCCCAGTGAAAGGATAGAAGGAATCAGAGCCGTTGATTAAGTAAAATCATAAACCCTAATTCTATCCAGCTGGACTGGGTTTCTTGCGGGTCGGAACCCGCACCCAGTTGAGATGGATCCGTTCGTGGGTTATTGGGTCTTTGGAAAAAGGACATAGTACTCATTTCAGACCCGTTCGCAGGTGAAATTACCATTTTACCCCTGATCTTTAAGATTCGTGCCTGATTTGGACGGTTCCGATTTAACCCCATTTTTAGCCATATCAGCCATTAAAACAACAAAACTACTCCCCAAAGGCCGTAGCACACAGTCTTTGGGAGTGAGGGGCTCGTGATATGGCTAAAAATGGGGTTAAATCGGAACCGTTCAAATTGGGCATAAATCTTAAAGTTATAGGGGCAAGATGGTAATTTCACCTACAGACGGGTCCGAATTGGAAACCGGGTCTGTCCTCTTGGACCCGCTAACTATTGAACGGATCTGTTCAAACTGAGAATGGGTCGTAACCCGTTAAGAACCAGTTCAACAAGATATGAGAAAATCCTGGCTCGTCCTTATCTACTGGAGGTGGTTTTAACCACTTCTATCCAGTCACACCGGAAAGTAGGGATTCATTCTTATCCCGAAGCAGATCCCCACGGCGACTATAAATACCCCCTACCTCCTACCGTTACAAGGTGATAACTCTTTGTCTACCTAAGCTCTTTCCCCTTTTTTTACTGAGTATTGACAAGAGCGTCGGAGGGTTCGTCGCCGGGATCCATCCCGGTATTTCGAACGTTTGTGCAGGTCCATGGGAGCACCACGGAGTCAGCCTATCAACTAGGGAAGAAGTCAGATTTGGCCTGTTCGAGCTCCTACGAATCCACAAATTCTATCTATTGCCCCCACACCAGATTCAGCGGCAACAGTAACCTTTTTCGTGTTCATTTTTCATCACTTATTGAGTTTCTTATTTCAAACGTTAATTATCAAATTTTATAAAGCAAATTTTATACAGTGTTTATTATGATACCAGCTACCTCATAGTCATGGTCTCAACTAGTTACATCCTTTTTCCTTCGAGTAGTCTGATATTTCAATTGACTTATCCAATTTTACTTTATAATTGTTTAATATTCTTATCATTGGGTCCTTTATTTTCGATCCTGCTATTTTTAGTTGAAAAGTAAGGTAAACTCTTGAATACATAGATTTTCGTATTTTTCCCTTAATACGAGTAACCTTGCTCGTGTTCATTTTTCATCAACTTCAAGTTTCTTTTTACAAACGTAAATTGTCAAATTGTATACAATATTCATTATCCTTGCCGTTGGGTTTTTTATTTCTACAATTCTATTTTTATTTGTACTATATAGAAAAGCATCCTACCCTCTTACATTTATAGATTTTTGTAATTTTTTTAAAATACGAGTAACCTTTCTCGTGTTCATTTTTCATGACCTTTAAAGTTTCTTATTTCAAACGTGAAATTTAAATTCTATACAAGTTGTTTATAGCTATATTTTGTATTTCATGATCTTGTAATTCTATTTAACATCATCAAGCACAACTAACTTTTACTTTTGATTTTTCTTGAATACTTCTGTTATTTTACCGTTATCAAATTTTATAACAGCTACATCCTTTTCAATATCCTTAGGGTTGGGTCCCTTATGTCCTAACCTTCAATTTTTTATTTGTGTTAAATAGATGAAAAGCACCCTAATATTGATTTTTGTATATATCCCTAAATACGAGTAACCTTATTCGTGTTCATTTGTGCTAACTAGAAAAGTACCTTATACTCTTGAATTTATAGATTTTCGTATATTTTTCTAAATACGAGTAAACTTTCATGTGTTCATTTTTCATTACCTTTCAAGTTTCTTATTTCTAACATTAACTACCAAATTCTATATAAAAAAAAAATCAAACTATTTTTTGTTTTTTCTAATCAATAATTCTGTTTTTTGTATTTCATCAAACCCAACTGCCATTTACCTTTAAGTTTTGTTAAACGCATCTTCTATTTACCGTTATAAAATTCTTATACCAGCTACCTCCTGGTCACGGTCTCAAATGGTTACAACCCCTTTTCATTTGAGTAATCTGATACTTCAACTGTCTTATCAAATTTTACTTGTTTTAATATTGGTCCCTTATTTTCTACCCTCCTATTTTTAGCTAAAAATAACCTAAACTATTGAACATATAAATATTTTTGTCTATTTCATAAATTAGAGTAACCATGATTGGGTTCATTTTTCATCACCTTTGAAGTTTCTTATTTCAAAAGTAAATTATCAAATTCTATACAAGATTCAATATCCTTAACATTGGGTTTCTTATTTCTGCCCTTGTATTTTTATTTGTAGCAAATAGAAAAGCATTTTAAACTCTTGAATTTATAGATTTTTGTATATTTTCCTAAATACGAGTAACCTTTCTCGTGTTCTTTTTTCATCATCGTTCAAGTTTTTTATTTCAAACGTAATATATCGAATTGTATTCCAGGTTTTTTCAACTATGTTTTGTGCTTCCTAATCTTATAATTGTATTTGACATCATTAACATCATCAAACCCAACTACCTTTACCTTTAACTTTTCTTGAATGCTTCTTTTACTTTATACCAGCTACATCCTAGTCCTGGTCTCAACTAGTTGCATCCCTTTTCCTTCCGAGTAATTGAATGCTCCCATTATCTTAACTAATTTTTCTTTATTATTATTCAATATTCTTTCCATTGGGTCCTTTATTTCATAACCTTTAATTTTAATTTTTGTTAAATAGGTGAAAAGCACCCAAAACTCTTGCATATATAGATTTCTGTAAATTTTGCTAAACACGACTAACCTTGCTCGTGTTAATTTTTTGTCACCTTTCAAATTTATTATTTCGAATGTAAATTATCAAATATCTATACAAGATTCAATATCCTCACCATTGAGTCCTTTTTTACTTACCCTCTTATTTTTACTCATGTTAAATAGCTGAAAAGTAACTTAAACTCTTGAATCTTTAGATTTCTTTATATTTTCCTTAATATGAGTAACATTTCTTGTGTTCATTTTTCGTCACCTTTCAGGTTTCTTATTTCAAATGTTAATTGTCAATTTCAATAAAGGATTTTTCTAACTATTTTTTGTCTTTCCTAATCAAATAATTCTATTTGACATCATCAAGCCCACCTACCTTGTATCTTTAATTTTTGTTGGACCCATCTTTTATCTTACCATTATCAAATTCCGACTCTAGCTATCTCCTAAGTCATGGTCTCAACTAGTTACAACGTTTGACGTACATACAATTTTACTGGACCGAGCTTGTTTGTCGACCCACCGTCCAGAGTTGTTGGAGGGATTTGTTGTTTGTACGGGTCATGTTACTTCATGTATATTTTATTTTCTGTTTGTAGGTTGTAATCTGGCCCAGTTCTCTGGGTTTGTATCATTAATTTCTTATTAATGAAACAGAGTGGCCACTATCCACCTTTTCCCTATAAAAAAAAACTAGTTACAACATTTTTTCTTCGAGTTTAATATTTGTACTGTTGGGTCCCTTATTTTCTACCCTCGAAAGAATCCTAATCTCCTGAATGTGTAGATTTTCTTATATTTCCCTAAATACGAGTAACCTTGCTCATGTTCATTTTTCATCACCTTTTGAGTTTCTTATTTCAAATGTTAATTATCAAATTCTATACAAGATTTAATATCCTTATTGTTGGGTTTCTTATTTCTACCTTTCTATTTTTATTTGTAAATTGAAAACCATCTTGAACTCTTGAATTTAAATATAATTATATATATTCCTAAATACAAGTAACCTTTCTCGTGTTCATTTTTCATCACCTTTCAAGTTTCTTTTATTTCAAACGAAAATTATCAAATTCTATACAAGACTTTTATTACTACTTTTTGTATTTCCTTATCTTATTATTTTATTTGACTTCATCAAAGCCCAACTACTTTCTACTTTTAATTTTTATTGAACACATCTTTTATTCTATCGTTATCAAATTCTGATAGCAGCCACCACCTAGTTG
Source organism: Hemerocallis citrina (assembly GCA_017893485.1). Classification (NCBI taxonomy): domain Eukaryota; kingdom Viridiplantae; phylum Streptophyta; class Magnoliopsida; order Asparagales; family Asphodelaceae; genus Hemerocallis; species Hemerocallis citrina. The sequence goes on along the minus strand of CM030359.1, from coordinate 331,541,465 downwards.
TGGTCTAAACTGGTTACTACCCCTTTCTTTTAAGTAATCTAATACTCCAATTGTTTATCCAATGTTACCTGATAATTGTTTAATATTCTTAACATTGGGTCCCAACTACCTTTTACCTTTAAAGTTTCTTATTTTAAACGTAAATTTTCAAGTTCAATATCCGTTCGATTGGCCCACTTAGTCTACCCTTTTATATTTATTTGTGCTAAATAGAAAAGCACCGTAAACTCTTGAATGTATAGATTTCCATATATTTTTCTAAATACGAGGAAGTTTTCATGTGTTCATTTTTCATCACTTTCTATTTTATTTGTGTTAAATAGCTGAAAAGCACCCTAAACTCTTGAATGTATAGGTTTTCGTATATTTCCCTAAATACCAGCAGCCATGCTCGTTTTCAATTTTTGTCACCTTTCAAATTTATTACTTCTAACATAAATTATCAAGTTCTATACAAGACTCAATATCATTCCACTTAGTTTTTACCCTTCTATATTTATTTGTGCTAAACAGAAAAACACTCTAAGCTCTTGAATTTATAGATTTCCGTATAACCTTTCATGTGTTCATTTTTCATCACCTTTCAAGTTTCTTTTTTCGAACTTTAATTATCAAATTCTGTACAAAAAACTTCTAACTATTTTTTGTATTTGACTTTGTCAAGCCCAAATAGCTTTAACATATAGTTTTTGTTGAACGCATCTTTTATTTTTCCGTTATCAAAATTTATACCAGCTACATCCTAGTCTTGGCCTCAACTACTTACTTCCCTTTTCCTTCCGAGTAATTGAATACTACCATTGTCTTATCTAATTTTTCTTTATTATTATTCAATGTCCTTACCGTTGGGTCCTTTATTTCCTAACCTTCTATTTTAATTTGTGTTAAATAGTTGAACAACAACCTAAACTCTTGCATGTATAGATTTTCGTATATTCCCTAAACAGTAACCTTGGTCGTGTTTAATTTTCATCACCTTTCAAGTTTATTATTTCAAACGTAAATTATCAAATTTCTATACAGTATTCAATATCCTTATCGTTGGGTCCCTTTTTAACTTACCCTCTAATTTTTATTCGTTCTAAATAGCTGAAACTTAACCTAAACTCATGAATTTATAGATTTCCATATGTTTCCCTGAATATGAGTAACTCGATCATGATCATTTTTATCACCTTTCAATTTTCTTATTTCGAACGGAAATTATCAAATTCTAGAAAAAATTCAATATCCCTACTGTTGACCCACTTATTTTCACTCCTTGTATTTTTGTTTGTGCTTAATATAAAAACACCCTAAACTCTTGAATCTATAGATTTTCGTATATTTCCATAAATACGAGTAACCTTTCTCATGTTCATCATTCATCACCTTTCAAGTTTTTATTTCAAATATTAATTATCAAATTCTCTACAAGAATTTTCTAACTATTTTTTGTATTTCCTGATCAAATAATTCATGAAATCATCAAGCCCCACTACCTTTTACCTTTAATTTTTGTTGAGCACATCTTTTATTTTATCGTTATCAAATTGTGACACCGATTATCTTCTAGTCATGGTCTCAACTAGTTACAACCTTTTTCCTTCGAGTAATCTAATACTCAAATTGTTTATCCAATTTACGTTATAATTGTTTAATATTTTGACCGTTGGGTCCCTTATTTTCTACCCTCCTATTTTTAGCTGAAAAGAATCCTATTCCTAAATGTATAGATTTTTTTTATATTTATTCATTTTTCATCACCTTTCGAGTTTCTTATTTCAATCAATAATTATCAAATTCTATACAAGATTTAATATCCTCCCCGTTGGGTTTCTTATTTCTACCCTTCTATTATTATTTGTACTAAACTAAACAGCATCCTAAACTCTTGAATTTATAGATTTTTGTATATGTTCATAAATATGAGTAATCTTTTTCATGTTTATTTTTCATCACCATTCAATTTTTTATTTAAAAAATAAATTATCAATTTGTATACAATATTTTCATAACTATTTTTTGTATTTCTTAATCTTATAATTCTATTTGACATCATCAAGGCCAATTACCTTCTACCTTTAAATTTTGTTGAACGCATCTTTTATTTTACCGTTGTCAAATTATGATACCAGCTACCTCCTAGTCATGGTCTCAGCTAGTTACAAAATTATTCCTACGAGTAATCTGATACTTCAATTGTCTTATCCAGTTTTGCTTTATAATTGTTTAATATTCTTACCGTTGGGTCCCTTTTTTTCGATCCTTCTATTTTTAGCTGAAAATAACCTAAATTATCAAATTCTATACATTATTTTTATAACTATATATTTTTTTCTTTTATTAGATTTCTATTTGACATTATCAAGTCCAACTACTTTATACCTTTATTTTTCTTGAACACATCCTTAATTTTACTGTTATCAAATTCTGATACCAGCTACCTCCTAGTCATGATCTCAACTACTTACAATCCTTATTATTCTTATAGTGGTTCCTTATTTTCTGCCGGTCCCTTATTTTCTACCATCCTATTTTTAGCTGAAAAGCAACCTAAACACTTGAATATATAGATTTTCGTACATTTACCTAAATACGAGTAACCTTGCTCGTGTTCATTTTTTATCAGCTTTCAAGTTTCTTTTTTCAAACGTTAACTATCAAATTATACACAAGATGTTTCTGTCTTTTGTATTTCTGAATCTTATAATTCTATTTGACATCATCGAGCCTAATTACCTTTTGCCTTTAATTTTTATTGAACGCATCTTTTATTTTACCATTTTTAAATTCTTATACCAGCTACTTCCTAGTCACAGTCTCAACTAGTTACAATCACTTTCTTTCAAGCAATTTGATACTTAATAATTGTTTAATATTCTTATCGTTGGGTCTCTTAATTTCGAGTAATTGAATACTCCCATTATATATTTGTGCTATAAAGCAAAATTACACTAAATTCTTGAATTATTTAGATTATCGTAAAATTTCTTTTATATGAGTAAGAGCATCCACAGTCGTTGAAGCCAAATTTTGGGTAAATAGCATTTGAGAAATAGGAAAAAAAGAATGTTGCTGCAGTCGTTGGTTGTTTTTGTTTAAACGACGGAAGATTATCTGGCGTCAATCTCCTATGACGGTCGATAATATACCGTTCGTTGACCGGGTTTTATTTTTGAGAATTTCTTTTTTTAAAAAACCCAACCACGGTTAATGATGTGCCGTTAATCTCATGAAACGGTAGAAAATATACCGTCGCTTGACCGGATTTTAAATTTTTTTTCTTTTTTTTTAAAAAAACACCCAACAACGGTGCATTATGTGCCGTTAATTTCATAGCACGGTAGGAATTGTGCCGTCGCTGACCTATTTTTATTATTAATTTTTTTTTTAAAAAAAAAAAACCAAGCACGGTACATAATGTGCCGTTAATTTGAAGGCACGGTAGGTAATGTGCCGTCGGTTGACCGGCTTTTAATTTTTTTTTTTTTTTTTTAATAAAAACCCAACACACGGCACATAATGTACCGTTAATTAGATGAGAAGGATTATAATGTTCCGTGGCATTGACTGGTGGTTGACCAGGTCACCACCAGCATTTAATTTTTTTATTCTTTTTTTTTTTTATAAAGCACTAGAAGACAGGAAAAAAAAAAAAATGGAAAAATTCCTCACACGGTAAATATTCCACCGTGTGACAACTTTGACGCTACATTATCTACCGTCCCATTTTAGGTTGTTTAAATTGTTTTTTTTTTTTTTAAAGCACTAGAAGAAAAAAGAAAAAAAAAAAAAAGGAAAAATTCCTGGACGGAATATAATCCACCTTCTAGTGAGATTGACGCAACATTATCCACCGTCGGTTGACTGTTTTTTTTTTTCCCTTTTTCAAAAGCTTCTTAATCATTGGGTTCAGTATTTTTGTACGGGACGGAAGATTATCTTCCGTTAATTAGATCGGACGGCATATTATCTTGCGTTAGCTATATTTTGCATTTGGCTATTCCGCCTGCTATATTTGGCACGCAACTGTTCATCGTATACCCAAATTTTGGGTTTTTAGACAACGACTGCAGCTCGATTTTTTCTATATTTTCCATATTTTGGGTATATAGCAAACGAATGTGGATGCTCTAACCTCAATCATTTTCCTCGGGTCTTTTGAGATCCATTTCGTTTCTCGCAGGATTTTATTCTCCAGTATATTTTTCGTGATTGACCCGATTACTAATATTCGCTTAACTAACATTACTTTCTCGTAAAAGTTTTTTACCGTTAATCTCTCTTGTTTCCTACCTTATAATTTCTATTAATGCTTATTTGCTAAAATGCACCATAACACTTGAATTATTTAGAATATCCGAACATTTCTTTTAGACGAGTAACCTAGCCCATATATATATTCATCACCTCTCTAGTATCTTAATTTGTATGTAAAATAATCGTTAGATTAGAATTTAACATCTTCGTATGGCCTATTTAGATTATTCCTTTGGTATTTTTTGTTTTTCAAAATTTCCTCACTTTTACACTATTCTCTAATCTTTACGTAGCCATATTTACCTTGTCCAGATTTTGATATTTCGACTCACCTGATTAACCACCCGATTACCATTAGATTCTTCAAGTTTCTTCTTTGCCACTTGTCTTATGCAACTGGATATATAATATTTAATATAATGCAAGTTTTCCAATAGTAATTTTACTTTTAATTTTTTGATATCAAGAGTACTATCCCTTTTTTAAATGATCGACCCAGTTTTTTTTTATTTTCTTTTTGAATATGGACCCTTTATTCGAAATACTTAATCAGGTCTTACTTTCCTGTACTAGATTCTTGTCACGATTTCCCGTATTTCCTACCAATACGATTCTATTTCTATTTGACATCATCTCGTCTAACCTCCTTTTATTTGATAAATTCTACCATTTATCCCTGTTATACCTGAAATACTATCTCATAAATTTCTATTTACAATTATTCCCACGCCATTTCTATTGTTTTGTTTTCCTTGCGTACCAAATTTATTTCATGGAGGTTCCTTTTCCTCAGCTGTTTTACATACCCATTTCGTTTCTCCAAAACTTATATATAATATTATTCTCCCACCTTTTATCCTGTGTGTGAGGTGATACTCCACAACTTTAAGTCTTTATCTAACTTTCCTTTGTCTTGCAAAATTTTCTACTCGTATTTCCTGCCCTCCTATTTTTACTTTTGCTATATAGAAAATTATCCTAAACTAAACAATCAATATTTGATGCAAAGGAAAACGTACAGACAAATCACAAGTGCCCTACAGTTTAATGCATAATTTCAAATGCACACAATGCACTTACTCTAAATGCAATTCATTTGGAAACGTATGCATCCCATACTACATACATTTTCAAATACAACTTCAATAGAAACATACACATTCCATACAACATACTTTCCGAGGAGTTCGTAGTCCTCAGATCACAGGGTTTGATCCCCCACTATGCATCCTACTCTTGTACTCATTCCAGTTTCTGACAGTTAACTAGTCACTGATGAGGTTGCAGTTGTTCGGTCTAATTCCTCCACTACAGTCAATAGTGGTATCCAAGTTTTTCACTATTTCCCGGCACCCGGACCTTACTCAAAAGTTGCGACGAACATCAGGGTAGCCCGCAAGCTCACCAAGTGGCACCGAGACACGTAGAGCCGCACTGTAGTTCTCTGTCCTACCCAACAACATGGAACTTGACGGATTGGTAGGGTCCATATCCTACTTCTGACGGGAACACCTCTCGTTCTTAATTATCACAATACTTCAAGAATTAACAGACGAGATCACGCAATCCGTGCTCCCAAACAAGTGCGAAGACCGCACGTGTCCCTTTGATAGGCGAGTACAACCTCCCGACTAGTATCTGTCCTAACAATACAAGACTTTCTAATTTACATGATATTATTACCTAGTACAGCAATCATATTCAGGTTTTAGTGATAACAACTAACATCTATTATGAACACGCGTTTAGTGAAATTGAGTCAATTACTTTGCTAGTAACTACCCCCAAGCCTCTCACTAAGTTCTCAAGTGGAACCCAACTGACCTAATCAAATCATATGATATTGGCGACTCGATCTTCATCAATAGCCATTGCCCCTAGCTTGGACTCGACCCTATTTCTAGCTTGCGATCAACCCACCTTGGTTAAAATTAGACGGTGCACGAGGAAACCTCATCCACTGCATCTTGAGGTGATAAAGGCTACTAGCCACCCAAAAAAAAAAGTGATATTAATAGGTCATAGGGTAAGGTTTACCCAACTAGATCAATAGCAAACTAAAGATGAATAACAACAAGTGCACTAAGGCAAAAATGGGATAAGAGTTGTTCAAATCTCAAAACACATTAGGTACAAACAAGCAAAAATCCAACATTATCAAACACGAATCAAAATTCAGAAAAACAACATTCTAAGTCTTATTCTGTAGCGCCCCGATTTCCACGTAACTGGAAAACCGTGACACGTGCCAAGATCTTTCCTTCAATTAGTCACGACACAGGAAAAACTGAAAAATTTAAAACTTTTTATTCAACACAGGGTTTCTATGCGGTAATTACCATTATCAGTTTGTAATACCAAACTGTAGCGTCTGCCCCTTTTATTTTCTTTTTGACTCCAAACTCAATTTTTTCAATTTCTATATTACTTTAAACATAAACTAAGATAGTTATATTTCTAAGAAAATTTTGGCAGAGTTTCCCCTGAAATTTCTGCCCCGAAACACAAAAGGCTTACGGAATTCTGCTCTAAATTCCGCAGCTTACATCATAGGCAATAATATTACGGGCTCCCCAGGCCCAAATGAGCAAAATCACACAGGCAATATATATATATATGCTCTGGGGGCCAAACTCATACTACAATATCAAATATCAAATAAAAACCATAAATTCCTTTGAAAACGCAGTAAGGTTCTTAGAAAATAATTTGTAAATCATACCACAGGGCCCGGTACTCCACAACGAGATGGGTACGGGTCAGCAACATAACATGTCACTCCACACTATACTCATCATCATCATCCACATACTTATACATCAAGAATACAATTTAAATCATAAAATGCACTATTCACACAATTAAACCTTAAGCGACCATTGAAAAATGAAGCTCCGTCCACAGAGTCTACACCTCACCTCTGCACCGCTGAGGACCTGTAACAGTAGGGGCCTAGGTATTCCAGAGACTCCCTAACCCCCCAAACACTAAGAGGTTATCCATTTCTGGTGTGAGTATAATTTATTAATAAGCAACTAAATTAAACCTTATAAGTAAACCGAACGAACTTACGAATACCAAGATAAACCTGAACATGAACGCATCATAAATGAGATTTCACATCAAGTGCTCTCTAAATCATTTCCTGTATGCATGTCCATACCCGCTCACAGCATACTTATCAATAGTTTGGAAATCATTCCAATTTGTCGCTTAAGGCCTATCGCTTTACGCCTTATGCAAACACCCCTATAGCTTTATTCTCCCATAAAGTCTTACATTCACAATTACTCTACTCTCACATAAACTGCACCATATTTACCATACAATTGCAATTACAAACTCACGACTTATAATCCTTCCTAATCTCATATCACATAACATCGCATTCATTCATTTCTTACAACACATCATCACGTCTCGCAACACATCACTTCCGCACTCATTACGCAGTTCAACTATCACACTCACAATTCAGCTTGGAGAAAAAATAAACGTGTATCTTGATTTCCTAGTGTTCGTGTATGCCGTGACCTGTGTCTAATGCAAAATGCAGAGTATAGAACAGATGCACTTAATCTAACGTCAGCAAGACTCTGGACACACATGCATCCCATACTACATGTGGCCCAGGTCAAGTCAATGTACTTAGTCTAATGCAAGCGAGACTTTGGAAATGTATGCATCCCATACTACATACTTTCCAAATCAAGCTATTGTCTCCAAGTTTAGGGATTCGAACCCTCGCTACGCAATGCATTCTAATTCGATCCACTTCCTGTTCCCGATAGATCGTGGCAATGAGGTTGCAGTTAACGGTCCCACCGTTCTGCAGTCAACAGCCGCGACGATAAATATATACGGTCCCACTGTATGGCAGTCAACGGTCCCACCGTTCTGCAGTCAACCGCCATGACGATAAAGATATACGATCCCAGCGTATGGCAGACAACGGTCCCACCGTTCTGCAGTCAACAGCTGTAACGAATTTAAAGATATACGGTCCCACCGTATGGCAGTCAACGGTCCCACCGTTCTGCAGTCAACAGCTGTGACGAATTTAAAGATATACGGTCCCAACGTATGGTAGACAACAGTCCCACCGTTCTGCAGCCAACAGCCGTGACGATAAAGATATACGGTCCCACCGTATGGCAGACAACGGTCCCACCGTTCTGCAGTCAACAGCTGTGACGAATTTAAAGATATACGATCCCACCGTATGGCAGTCAACGGTCCCACCGTTCTGCAGTCAACAGCCGTGACGATAAAGATATAGGGTCCCACCGTATGGCAGACAACGGTCCCACCGTTCTGCAGTCAACAGCTGTGACGAATTTAAAGATATACGGTCCCACCGTATGGCAGTCAACGGTCCCACCATTCTGCAGTCCGTGACGATAAATATATACGGTCCCACCGTATGGCAGTCAACGGTCTCACCGTTCTGCAGTCAACAGCCATGACGATAAAGATATACGGTCCCACCGTATGATAGACAACGGTTCCACCGTATGGCAGACAACGGTCCCACCGTTCTGCAGTCAACAGCCGTGACGATAAAGATATACGGTCCCACCGTATGGCAGACAACGATCCCACCGTTCTGCAGTCAACAGCTGTGACGAATTTTAAGATATACGGACCCACCGTATGGCAGTCAACGGTCCCACCGTTCTGCAGTCAACAGCTGTGACGATAAATATATACGGTCCCACTGTATGGCAGTCAACGGTCCCACCGTTCTGCAGTCAACAGCCGTGACGATAAAGATATACGGTCCCACCGTATGGCAGACAACGATTCCACTATTCTACAGTCAATAGCCGTGACGGTAAAGATATACGGTCCCACCGTATGGCAGACAACGGTCCCACCATTTTGCAGTCAACAGCCGTGACGATAAAGATATACGGTCCCACCGTATGGCAGACAACGGTCCCACCGTTCTGCAGTCAATAGCCGTGACGATAAAGATATACGGTCCCACCGTTCTGCAGTCAATAGCTGTGATGAATTTTAAGATATACGGTCCCACCGTATGGCAGTCAACAGCTGTGACAAATTTAAAGATATACGGTCTCACCGTTCTGCTGTCAACTTAAACTTGAAGTTTAGTCTAATAAACAGGTCGCTAGCTTGCACGTCCATAACTTCCAACACACAATACAAAATTACTTGATACTATAAAACCTCATGTACTCTCAATAGTACATTCTTCTTGCACTCGCTGCACCTTTCCAATATCATATGAGTTTGCACACTCATCGGAAATTCTTAATTCCGGGTCCTATGGGAAGGTGGGAGTGTCTATCTCGACTTCTTAATTTGACTCTTTCAGACTCTATCATTTGAGTTCTCGAAAACACAAGTTCCATCAGGTGTACAAACAGAGAGAAACTGGTTTTCTTAGCCAATAATACTTTAACTAAGATTGGGTCTGTTCCATCTTTTGAAAATCATAACTCTCAACCTATAAACTGGAATTACAAAACTCCAGATGGGTTAGAAAGCTATGACTCCCTACTACGACTCTCTAGTTGGTCAATTTCCCAAATTCTTAACCATTTCAGAGCAAGAATTTCCCAACTTACCCTCATAAACATGCTTCTTAACAAGCTCATATAAAACTGAGTTGTTCTTTACCATACAACTATCCTTCTTAGCATTCCACTTATCATATAATGATGATCAAAATTCTCCAAACGTTCCCACAAGCTAAGAATTTATATATACATCACAACGCCATGTATGTATATTTACACAATACATCACCATCACACTGAATATTTAAAATCCCATCAACTCACCACATACACACCAATTTACCACATAACTTTTAACAAATAGGAACTTCCTGTATTTTAAATTAAAACTTCATTTGGCTGAATTATACCAGGATTGCTCCAAAACCGCCTGAGATTTTATCATAACAGTAAACATATATTTAGCATAATCATACTCACAAATTGTCCCGCGAAGACTCAAAGCGCCACCACGCCTCCAAAGCCGCCAGTATATCCTATCATCAGAGTTCAAAGCAATCAAGGCTCAAGCATCCAAAAACAGTTACGAGAAAATAATAATACTAACTCCAATATCACACAGGCATTCTATTGAACGCCTAGGATGCACACGCGCTTTGCACGTAATCACTCAAATCGTCCAAACCAATTATAAAAGCTAATAACAACATCCCAAATATCACACAAGCGTTTATTGAATGCTTGGGATATACACGTGCGATGCTCGTAATAAACTAATGCCGACGAGATTCGTATTTCCAAACAATTACTAAATCACCCCCAAAATATTCTAATAGCCCAACTACAATTTCTACTACCATACGAGAACTAATTCATATCCCTATAATTCTCCTTTACAAACCCAAAACTCTATTTTACAAACAACTTGCAATCTCTCTAAAAATCCGCTAATTCCTCACATCTACAATTTCTAATATCTCTAAATCTCTCTGCCCTAACATTCCTACTCAATAAAAATTAACCCAACTAAATTTTATACAATAAAATAGTTAGGGTTTTACCTTCCCGAATCCAATCGAAAATCCGACGCTACCACCATGTAGAGAGTCCCTCTATTAGTCTACCCCTCACTTTAATTTGAAATCCATGGAGAATCGAAGGGGATTTGAGCGAGGCGATCGTCGGCCGATGGGTTCTCTTTCTGGCGTCAGGATGGAGATGGAAGGAAGGAGAAGAAGATGGAGGGATGGGGTTTCCTTGGCTGGGTGTGAATGGAGAAGGAGAAGGGAATGGAGAAGGAGGCCGGGGTTTCTTTGATCGCTGGCGTGGACGGGAGAGGAGGGGAGGAGAAGAGGTCGGGGTTCTTTTTGGGTCGGTTTTGGGAACGAACGGGAAGAAGAAGAAGGGAAGAAGGAGAGAAGGTGGGAGAGAGGAGGGGGTTTTTGTAAAAAGAGGAATAAATAATAATAGATAGATAAATATCTAAGAGAATGTTTCGTATAAGCCCCCTAGCCTTGATACATTTCAAATAAAGCTCAACTCTCTACATTAATAATCCAAACAATCCAAAATACATTAAACTACTTTGTAATAATCCGTATAAAAATAATTTTAATTTCGAAAATAATAATAATATAAAATAGACAATAACTGATATTCTTAATTTAAAAAATAATTGTGATCAGAAAATACATAATCGCGCAAAATTCTTAATCGCGCACACTTTTCGATGCAAAATAGCCATATGCTATTTTTCGGGTTGTTACATCACTTCCTCCTTAGAATCGTTTTGTCCTCAGAACGCTGCTAGTGGAGAGGAAGACAACCACAAACATCAATGGTTCACGACTCATTTTCCTAAGCCATCTCCAATTTCTCGAGTGATATTCTCGAAAACTGGTCTTCTACCAAGTTGAACTGTCGTCCTTCAGCCTATTGGACAGACCCACCATGAATTTAATGCTGACATTCTACTGCTCCTGCTCTGGAGTAGACAGTGGCTGCATTGCTCTGCTCTATACTCGTCTACAAGTGAAGTTGATTTACTCCTCGATTACGACTTCTATTGGTTGGTGACCACTCCTTCCTTAGAAAGGACGAAGTCACACCTTGCCACTTCAGCCCCTGAGTCACTCCACTTGGTGACCTTGTTGAATTGTTAACACGATTGCCCTCTATCTGAGTGATATCTCCTCCTGGGCGTGCTCCTAGTGGCTGCTTAATCATAAGCTGATCTTGGAAAACCCTGCTGCTTCAGTGCTTCAATCCCTGCATTTCCTGCCTAAGCCTTCTGACTTGCTCACTCGGACTCGGTTGTAGCTCCCATCGTGCCAAAACTGATCTCTAAACTTGAGTAATCACTCTAATACTGGCATGCTGGATCTCGTCATCTAGCTTCTTGCTTCCTTCACGGTCTTTGACTGAGGTCTACCGGATTGGAAATGTCACCAGATCCCGCCCTCTCCGCATGAGTAGGAAAGACGTCAATCCCTCCCTTATCTCGGTCTTTTGCAGTTCAGTAGCCACTCCCTCCTTAGAATATGGCATGGCCTACGATCATTACTTCAAACTTCCAGGATTCGCTCCTGTAATTTGCTCGAAGCTGATGCTCCAGATGGTGTATTCAAACAAACCAAATCTAGAGTTGCCTCCCGCACAACTCAACTCTTGAAAAATAGTTCGGATAAAAGAATATGATGAACCACAATTGAACAAAACTGTTGTATGGATTCCATATTTATATATATATATATATATATATATATATATAAATCCAACTGGTCACGAAAGTGTTTCATCATACCTTACTTCTTAGTCCAAAATAAATTTCAAAAATACAACTTTTAACTTAGTTGCAGTTATATATGCACATACCGGTACTAGCACTCCTGCCTTCTACGGCTTGCTGGTAGTAAGTGCGAACTCTATCCTTGGTGAACAGGCTCCTTTCCTTTATTGTTCATCTTCGGGGTTGATCTGCCGTCCTCCTGTGAAGCTAGGGACAATCTGGTCGGATATGAGCAATCCTTCCACATTGTAACATAGGGTCTCCACCTGAGAATCCTTCCTCGGACATTGGTTCTTGAAATGGCCTTGCTCACCATATAAAACAACTTCCTGTCTTTGTCCCTCCAAGTTTGCCCTCCGTTTTCTGAGTCTTCTGCTTCTGTCCTTGGTTCTTGAACCCTGATGCTGGTGCAGATCTTGTCCCTTGTAGTCGTGGATGGACTGATTTCTTGTGCCCGACTCTCTCACAAGATTGCATACTACAACCTTGGTGGTCTCTGGGATTTGCTCCCATTCACGTTGTAGTCGTGCCAATCTGGAATCAAGGTGTTCCTGCTCCCTTGCTAGGCCTGCTAATATAACTCTGCAAGCCTTTCTAAGTTGCTTAGCTTAACAACCTTTCTTGATCGCGTACTTCCTCAGCTTCCACATTTCCTGATGTTATGCTGGCTGCCGCCGCTATGCGTTGATCCACACTTAGTCCTTACGGTGGTGAAGTCTCCTTGGCTTCTCGCTCAAGATCATCGAATCGTCCATCGATATCGGTTCACCCTCCTTCACCAGCACATTCTCGGTAAGGATATCCTTGGACACCATTCATGTGTTTGAAGGATGGTAACACATACACTAGGATTAGTCCAGATATAGAAAAATTATAAAACATAAGTTGAAAGAGACAACAATATGAATTATAACTATCTACAACTAGCTGAATCCCGACTCCTAAAGGGCATTCAAGTTTAATTTTCCTACTGTGTTGGACTGTAAATTGAAGTCAGCTTTGATACTACTCTGTAGTGCCCCGATTTCCACGTAACTGGAAAACCGTGACACATGCCAAGATCTTTTCTTCAATTAGTCACGACACAGGAAAAACTAGAAAATTTAAAACTTTTTATTCAACACAGGGTTTCTATGCGGTAATTACCATTATCAGTTTGTAATACCAAACTGTAGCGTCTGCCCCTTTTCTTTTCTTTTTGACTCCAAACTCAATTCTTTCAATTTCTTTATTACTTTAAACATAAACTAAGATAGTTATATTTCTAAGAAAATTTTGACAGAGTTTTCCCTGAAATTTCTGCCCCGAAACACAAAAGGCTTACGGAATTCTGCTCTAAATTCCGCAGCTCACATCGCAGGCAATAATATTACGGGCTCCCCATGCCAAAATGAGCAGAATCACACAGGCAATATATATATATATGCTCTGGGGGCCAAACTCATACTACAATATCAAATATCAAATAAAAACCATAAATTCCTTTGAAAACGCAGTAAGGTTTTTAGAAAATAATTTGTAAATCATACCACAAGGCCCGGTACTCCACAACGAGATGGGTACGGGTCAGCAACATAACATGTCACTCCACACTATACTCATCATCATCATCCACATACTTATACATCAAGAATACAATTTAAATCATAAAATGCACTATTCACACAATTAAACCTTAAGCGACCATTGTAGAATGAAGCTCCGTCCACAGAGTCTACACCTCACCTCTGCACCGCTGAGGACCTATAACAGTAGGGGCCTAGGTAGTCCAGAGACCCCCTAACCCCCCAAACACTAAGAGGTTAGCCATTTTTGGTGTGAGTATAATTTATTAATAAGCAACTAAATTAAACCTTATAAGTAAAACCGAACGAACTTACGAATACCAAGATAAACCTGAACATGAACGCATCATAAATGAGATTTCACATCAAGTGCTCTCGCTCACAGCATACTTATCAATAGTTTGGAAATCATTCCAATTTGTCGCTTAAGGCCCATCGCTTTACACCTTATGCAAACACCCCTATAGCTTTATTCTCCCATAAAGTCTTACATTCACAATTACTCTACTCTCACATAAACTGCACCATATTTACCATACAATTGCAATTACAAACTCACGACTTATAATCCTTCCTAATCTCATATCACATAACATCGCATTCATTCATTTCTTACAACACATCATCACGTCTCGCAACACATCACTTCCGCACTCATTACGCAGTTCAACTATCACACTCACAATTCAGCTTGGAGGGAAAATAAACGTGTATCCTGATTTCCTAGTGTTCGTGTATGCCGTGACCTGTGTCTAATGCAAAATGCAGAGTATAGAACAGATGCAATTAATCTAACGTCAGCAAGACTCTGGACACACATGCATCCCATACTACATGTGGCCCAGGTCAAGCCAATGTACTTAGTCTAATGCAAGCGAGACTTTGGAAATGTATGCATCCCATACTACATACTTTCCAAATCAAGCCGTTGTCTCCAAGTTTAGGGATTCGAACCCTCGCTACGCAATGCATTCTAATTCGATCCACTTCCTGTTCCCGATAGATCGTGGCAATGAGGTTGCAGTTAACGGTCCCACCGTTCTGCAGTCAACAGCCGTGACGATAAATATATACGGTCCCACTGAATGGCAGTCAACGGTCCCACCGTTCTGCAGTCAACCGCCATGACGATAAAGATATACGATCCCACCGTATGGCAGACAACGGTCCCACCGTTCTGCAGTCAACAGCTGTGACGAATTTAAAGATATACGGTCCCACCGTATGGCAGTCAATGGTCCCACCGTTCTGCAGTCAACAGTCGTGACGATAAAGATATACGGTCCCACCGTATGGCAGACAACGGTCCCACCGTTCTGCAGTCAACAGCCGTGACGATAAAGATATACGGTCCCACCATATGGCAGACAACGGTCCCACCGTTCTGCAGTCAACAGCTGTGACGAATTTAAAGATATACGATCCCACCGTATGGCAGTCAACGGTCCCACTGTTCTGCAGTCAACAGCCGTGATGATAAAGATATACGGTCCCACCGTATGGCAGACAACAGTCCCACCGTTCTGCAGTCAACAGCTGTGATGAATTTAAAGATATACGGTCCCACCGTATGACAGTCAACGGTCCCACCGTTCTGTAGTCAACAGCCGTGACGATAAAGATATACGGTCCACCGTATGGCAGTCAACGGTCCCACGTTCTGCAGTCAACAGCCGTGACGATAAAGATATACGGTCCCACCGTATGGCAGACAACGGTCCCACCGTTCTGCAGTCAACAGCCGTGACGATAAAGATATACGGTCCCACCGTATGGCAGACAACGGTCCCATCGTTCTGCAGTCAACAGCTGTGATGAATTTTAAGATATACGGACCCACCGTATGGCAGTCAACGGTCCCACCGTTCTGCAGTCAACAGCCATGACGATAAATATATACGGTCCCACTGTATGGCAGTCAACGGTCCCACCGTTCTGCAGTCAACAGCCGTGACGATAAAGTTATATGGTCTCACCGTATGGCAGACAACGGTCCCACCGTTCTACAGTCAACAGCCATGACGATAAAGATATACGGTCCCACCGTATGGCAGACAACGGTCCCACCGTTCTGCAGTCAACAACCGTGATGATAAAGATATACGGTCCTACCGTATGGCAGACAACGGTCCCACCGTTCTGCAGTCAACAGCCGTGACGATAAAGATATACGGTCCCACCGTATGGCAGACAACGGCCCCACCGTTCTACAGTTAACAGCTGTGACGAATTTTAAGATATACGGTCTCACCGTATGGCAGTCAACGGTCCCACCGTTCTGCAGTCAACAGCTG
Source organism: Hemerocallis citrina (assembly GCA_017893485.1). Taxonomy (NCBI): domain Eukaryota; kingdom Viridiplantae; phylum Streptophyta; class Magnoliopsida; order Asparagales; family Asphodelaceae; genus Hemerocallis; species Hemerocallis citrina. The sequence goes on along the minus strand of CM030359.1, from coordinate 331,525,090 downwards.
TGACGAATTTAAAGATATACGGTCCCACCGTATGGCAGTCAACGGTCTCACCGTTCTGTAGTCAACTTAAACTTGAAGTTTAGTCTAATCAACAGGTCGCTAGCTTGCACGTCCATAACTTCCAACACACAATACAAAATTACTTGATACTATAAAACCTCATGTACTCTCAATAGTACATTCTTCTTACACTCGATGCACCTTTCCAATATCATAAGAGTTTGCACACTCATCGGAAATTCTCAATTCCGGGTCCTATGGGAAGGTGGGAGTGTCTATCTCGACTTCTTAATTTGACTCTTTCAGACTCTATCATTTGAGTTCTCGAAAACACAAGTTCCATCAGGTGTACAAACAGAGAGAAACTGGTTTTCTTAGCCAATAATACTTTAACTAAGATTGGGTCTGTTCCATCTTTTGAAAATCATAACTCTCAACCTATAAACTGAAATTACAAAACTCCAGATGGGTTAGAAAGCTATGATTCCCTACTACGACTCTCTAGTTGGTCAATTTCCCAAATTCTTAACCATTTCAGAGCAAGAATTTCCCAACTTACCCTCTTAAACATGCTTCTTAACAAGCTCATATAAAAATGAGTTGTTCTTTACCATACAACTATCCTTCTTAGCATTCCACTTATCATATAATGATGATCAAAATTCTCCAAACATTCCCACAAGCTAAGAATTTATATATACATCACAACGCCATGTATGTATATTTACACAATACATCACCATCACACTGAATATTTAAAATCCCATCAACTCACCACATACACACCAATTTACCACATAACTTTTAACAAATAGGAACTTCCTGTATTTTAAATTAAAACTTCATTTGGCTGAATTAAACCAGGATTGCTCCAAAACCGCCTGAGATTTTATCATAACAGTAAACATATATTTAGCATAATCATACTCACAAATTGTCCCGCGAAGACTCAAAGCGCCACCACGCCTCCAAAGCCGCCAGTATATCCTATCATCAGAGTTCAAAGCAATCAAGGCTCAAGCATCCAAAAACAGTTACGAGAAAATAATAATACTAACTCCAATATCACACAGGCATTCTATTGAACGCCTAGGATGCACACGCGCTTTGCACGTAATCACTCAAATCGTCCAAACCAATTATAAAAGCTAATAACAACATCCCAAATATCACACAAGCGTTTATTGAATGCTTGGGATATACACGTGCGATGCTCGTAATAAACTAATGCCGACGAGATTCTTATTTTCAAACAATTACTAAATCACCCCCAAAATATTCTAATAGCCCAACTACAATTTCTACTACCATACGAGAACTAATTCATATCCCTATAATTCTCCTTTACAAACCCAAAACTCTATTTTACAAACAACTTGCAATCTCTCTAAAAATCCGCTAATTCCTCACATCTACAATTTCTAATATCTCTAAATCTCTCTACCCTAACATTCCTACTCAATAAAAATTAACCCAACTAAATTTTATACAATAAAATAGTTAGGGTTTTACCTTCCCGAATCCAATCGAAAATCCGACGCTACCACCATGTAGAGAGTCCCTCTATTAGTCTACCCCTCACTTTAATTTGAAATCCATGGAGAATCGAAAGGGATTTGAGCGAGGCGATCGTCGGCCGATGGGTTCTTTTTCTGGCGTCGGGATGGAGATGGAAGGAAGGAGAAGAAGATGGAGGGATGGGGTTTCCTTGGCTGGGTGTGAATGGAGAAGGAGAAGGGAATGGAGAAGGAGGCCGGGGTTTCTTTGATCGCTGGCGTGGACGGGAGAGGAGGGGAGGAGAAGAGGTCGGGGTTCTTTTTGGGTCGGTTTTGGGAACGAACGGGAAGAAGAAGAAGGGAAGAAGGAGAGAAGGTGGGAGAGAGGAGGGGGGTTTTGTAAAAAGAGGAATAAATAATAATAGATAGATAAATATCTAAGGGAATGTTTCGTATAAGCCCCCTAGCCTTGATACATTTCAAATAAAGCCCAACTCTCTACATTAATAATCCAAACAATACAAAATACATTAAACTACTTTGTAATAATCCGTATAAAAATAATTTTAATTTCGAAAATAATAATAATATAAAATAGACAATAACTGATATTCTTAATTAAAAAATAATTGTGATCAGAAAATACATAATCGCGCAAAATTCTCAATCACGCACACTTTTCGATGCAAAATAGCCATATGCTATTTTTCGGGTTGTTACATATTCGCCCTATTATAATGAAAACATCATTTATTCAAAACAGTGAGCTAACTTTTCCACCTACAGCTGGCACTGTATTGGAAAATCTTCATAAATCACATACTCAGTGGAATTTTAAGTTCTTGGATAATTTAGAAAGATCATTATGTCTACTTTAATTTCTCAGTTGAAAATTTTCTCAAAATAGTTCATTTAGATGATGAACAAGACCTCACACGGATATGTATACATATTCTCAGGATATGTAGAAACTATCGACCAGTGCATGCTTAAAACTTAGTTAAAAATAGCCATGATCTCAAAATATCATAAAATTTGGTATGCATAATACAGATGCATATGAGCAGTACATATTCAAAAATTAGCTCATAACTCCAAGTATACATTAAGTTATGACAATTTGAATGGGATGCAAATTACCAAACAGAAACCACAATGTTTCTTAACAACAGCAGTAAGTCATATTTTAAAGAGATAACAATTCTTATTCAAAAATAATAAAACTTGGTAGAAATGTTCCACATTGACTTGGGATGCTACTGTAAAGGTTTCAAGTTCAAATTCCCTATTATCATGGAGTTATGCTTTCTAGGGTAACTAGTACTCAATGAAAATATCGCTGAAATAATTTTATCTCAGTATAGAAAACATTATTTTTTTTAAACATCAAATCATCTCCAAAAACTATCAAAATTGGTGGGATTGCTGTAGACACATACAATAAACATGCATAAAAATTTCAGCTTAAAACTCCTTATATTTTGGGATAAATGAATTTTCAAAGTAAACACAAAATTATTGAAATAGAACCTAATGACAGTTCAATGTTCTCATTACCCAGTATAGATGTAGCATTTTCTTAAAATATCAAACATCATCCAAAAATTATGAAAATTTGGAAAATTGATATGAACATGTAAAAAAAACTACAGTAAAAATCTCAACTCTAAATTCATGATAGACCTGGAGATATAATTTTTGTAAGTCAATCAAGCTAGATTCAAACAGAGTAGAAAAATTATCTCAAAGCTAGATTCAAACAGAGTAGAAAAATTATCTCACACCAGCAACATATTCGAATTTATTAAAATATCAAACCACATCCAAAATTTATACAATTTGGTGGAGTTCATAGAGACACAATCAAGATACTACCATAAAAATTTCAAGTACAAATTCCAACATACCACAAAGATGAATTTCTAATCATCTCATGCTAAAACTTCACAAGATTCAACTTTTTTTTTTCTATCGAGTAGCATTCTTAGCTCAAGTATTAATTTATAAACACATAAGAATTTTCATTCATTCTATCTAGCAAGCCAAATCATTATACTAACACTCATCATACAAAAATATATATATAACAAGCATAGAGCTAGAAAGACACCCACTGTGAAGTCATTGATGATCTCATCTTCAAATTTTACTAGTGGTTTTCGTCGGAGGGGGGGGGGGGTTTAAAAAACAAGCCCATAGTTTTACTCTCAAAGCAACTCCTTTATTTATTTAATTATCTCTCTCTCTCTCTCACTCTCCTGTTCAAAAAATTAAGAAAATTAAAAATTAAAAAAAAATTAAAAACTAAAAAAAATTGAAATTTAAAAACTTTCAAAATAATTCAAAAATATTAAAAACTTATAAAAAAATTTAAAAAATTAAAAAATAAAAAATACTTTAAAAATTTTTATAAAAAAAAAATTTTAATTAAAATTTTTACAAATTTAAACAATTTTAAAAATTTAAAATTTAAAATTTTGAAAATTTGAAAATTTAAAAATCTCAAAGCAAATCCAAATCCAAATCAAGAGGTCGTCGTCGATATCTGATCCACAGCTGATTCCGTATCGGTGACTCCCCTCCACCAAATCGAGCACGAATATCAAGCGACTCCATATCGGCGGCTCCCCTCCACCGAATCGAGAGCCTCTATATGCGATGCGACGACTCTAATTTCATCTCATTAACCGAATTCTCATTCTAATTTTTAATTTTATGTGTGCAGGGAATTACTCGGTTTTTTCCTAACTCGAATTTTTTGTGTGCATGGGATCTAAGTTCAGAGATGTATGATTATTTTATTTTTAAGTTTAAAATTTTTTAATTTAGTGATTTATTTGATGAGTTTTTTATTGGTTTGATTTAAGGTGTACGCAAGTGAAAGATAGATTATTTGGTTGCCTCAATTTGGGCTTCCAAACCATAGCAGGACAGTAAGCTGACCAACAACCTAAAATAACTTAGCAAATATGCAACATTAATTTCGTTACTAGAAGAAAAAATACTTTCGTGAAGTGTTCCCTTCACTGGTTATTGGAAACCATGGATAATATAACATATAAGAAATTTTTGTGTATGTTTGGATATATAGGATTGGGGTGGCTGGAGTTTACCAGTGAAGGGTGCAAGCTCTCCACTCAAAAAAGACAGCTAAAGTAAAATTTGTTATTTTTCCAATTTATTTTTTTCTTTTTTATAAAGGTGCAATGGGGAGACAGAGTGGAGATAAAAGAAATGATTAGATTGGATTAGAGTTTTGAGAACTTCATGTATTTCATTTTGGTTGAAATAATAATAAGAGGTATTTTAATTGCAAACTGAGTCTCAGACAAACAAATGTTTAGATTATTGATATTGTAGATACCTTCACACATGCACTTACGTTACCATTGTATTTAGACATGCACATAGTGGTTATGAGATTAGAGTAAGCTCTATAAAACCTATATGATAATGTCCTTGCATAACGATTACAAGCATCTAAAAGTGATGCTGAAGTTAAAAAAAACTCTATGCAGTATTTCTAACAAACTATATGCATTACAGGTAAGTTCAAGTTAATGATCAAGAAAGCGATGGTTGAGCTTAAAGGTACATATACTACTTCCTCAGATAATATGTTTGTAACTTCAATTAATTTGCTGAACCTCCAAAACTATTTTATATAATCAAATCAGGTGCACCGTTCCGAAGACGTGTGCCGTAGGCACGTGTCAATGGGCAAACCTAGGATATATATATATATATATATATACCCTTCAGTTGCGCACTCTTCGTTACGCACCTTTCGTGCGCACTCGAGCACAACCGTCTGATCTCCAACATGATCTTGATCAAGATCAGAAGGCTCCCCTTCCTCCCGCTCTCTCACCTAATGGATGGGGTTAACCAGTGATTTCATCACCCTTAAAACATATACCCTCTCCTCCTCTCCCACTCTCCCTTCGAATTCTTTCTGCTTTGCCCCGATCCATTCCTCTCCCCCAATTTTAAACCCTAGCTCCTTTTCCTACAAAATCGAACCCCGACGAAACCCTAGCTCTCTCCTTCACCAAATGGAAACCCTATCCAAATCAACCCTACACTCCTCCTACACCCTCCAAATCTTCCACTCTCGGATTTCCCTCGAAGATGGGCAAATGAATTTCAAATAATTTGATTTTATATATTTAGACTAATTTAGATGTAAGGTGTGCACTAGAGGAGTGCACAACCAAAGCTTTCCTATATATATATATATTATACTATCTTTCACAATTGTATCTACTATTGTTCTTCCACCGTTTTTATTCTCTGATTTCCTGTGTACCAAAATTTATATCTTCTAGTTTCAATTTCTTCGACATATTGCTACTTACCATTTGGTTTCTAACAAATATATAATATTAATACTGTTGTGTTTTCAACCAATTATATGGCTACGAATTTGGTTCTACATGATTTCGTTTGGAAAATTGCAGTACTATCTAGTGCATCAGTCACTTTTTTTAAACGTCATAATTATTTTTTAATTATTTTAAACAGTGACGGACGACACACTCTGAATTATTATTTTTAAATTTAAAAGTCACGGACGAGAGATCAAATCTCATCCGATTTTTGTTTTAAATTTAAAAAATCACAGACGAGAGATCAAATCATGTTCAACAATTATGGGTTTTGATTGCTTATTACACAGTAAATTTCTAATCAAAATCCACCTTAACCTACCAAAAGATAAGTTTTGAAGAAAATTACACGCTTAATGAACTCTATTTCTTCATTCAGATTTGTTGGGGAATTATTTTGCCATCTTCTCATCTCATCGAACCTAATATACAAGATAAACTAAACAAGATTTTCACTTCTAATGTGTGATTCAAAAAAATCAGAACAGTGAAAGCCAAACATCGAAGGCTGATAGAGGAAGCTACTTCATATCAATGATGAATACTCGTCATCCTGGTGCATTTTTCTCTATTTTAGTTTCATTAGCATCAACTGCTACATATTATTTCGTTAGCTGAAGTAGAAAGCTATAATCATTTAACAGTGCTAACTGTATTCATCAAAACAGTGCTAACTGTATTAATGTGAAAACAATACAATTAGCAACTACTGAATGATTATAGTTTTCCATTTCATGTAAAGAAATGAAATGCAGCATAATATGTATCAACTAGAATTGTTACGCACAATAGAATTGCAACTATTTTGCAAACGAATGAAGCAGCTATCTCAGCCAGACACTGACTGCTTTTTCGCTCTCTTTCAAAGTTTCAGCCCAGAATTTAAATATATTACAAAACCCGGTCTAAAGTGTAGCATGACTTGAGATATGAACGGCAGGGAGAACTGAAATAAATATTTACAGACTGAAGCAGTCCAATTTGAGCAACAGAAAGTAATTTGCACTATGAGAAATCCCTAGTTCTGGGATTAGGGGTTGAACCATCCGATTTCAAAAGAAAATGAGAGAATAAAACAAGGGAATTAGTGGTAATCACAGACCCAGAAAACAGTTGGAATATCAATCAGAACAAGAACCAGTACAAGGATTAGCTGGATTAGCCGTACTTATGATACACATGAACAACAAACCTGTTGCGCATGCAGCATGAGATTGTTCAGCAAAACAATACCTCTTAAGAGCATTTGTAGTCATTTTAGAAGTTAAAATTTGGGTATTTAACAAATAGGAATAGAAATTTGAAAAATAAGCTGTAGTCGTGAAACTCAAAAAATGGCTTTTGAGTTTAAAAAAGAAACGGAAGGAAGATGACTTCCCTTCTCATTAAAAAAAAAAGAAACAGAAGGGAGATTTCCCTTCTCATTCAAATTGAAAGAAACGGACAATGTATGATTTCATTTCTTTTGGAATTTTTTTTATTTTTAAATCGATCAGACGGACGGGATATGATATCCTGTCCGTTGTGTTTAATTTTAAAAAATAAATTGTCATCGGACGGGATATGATCTTCTTATTTCCAAATTTTGGCTTTTGCTATTTTTCCCAAATTTGGCCAGCGACTTTTCACGTCGAACCCAAATTTTGGGTATTTGGCCAATGCAGGGGGTTTTGGCCAAATTTTCCAAAATTTGGAAATTTGGCCAACAACTAGAGATGCTCTAAGTAGTTGTTAACTAACATGAATATAGGTGGTTCAGTCATAGTTCGGTCAGATATAAAGATCATTCAACCAATAGTTAACATGTTTTAAAGTACATACATTCACCTTAGCATGCTCTTAAGATAACCCTATAAATGTCAGTAAACCACATACATGCTACAAGAGGAGAAGAAACAGCACTTATCGAACCATAAGGAATAAACATTTAACATAGCATAGACAAATGTTCTATCAAATCTGGGTTGCAGAAATAGACATTACCATCTGAAATAGGCCTCGATAAGGAAATGTACCACAAAGATCTCAAAGACAAGGTATAGCAATTGCTTCAAGAGTTACTAATAAGTATCATCTCATACAATGTTGGAGTATTGTTAAAGATTATCTAATGCAATGCAGAAGTGGAATTAAAATTTAAAATCAGAAGTGCTGTCTAGCAGCAAAAAAGAAAGCACACATCAAGAATTATCCAATTGAAAGGATCTGTTAAGTGAAATTATAGACGGCAAAATTTGGAATTAGATATCCTAATAAGTATAGAAAGTAGGATAGGAAGAGAATTTTGAACTATCAAATATATAAGAAATGTACAAAGGTAAGTGGCATTTTGAAACCTTCAAGGATGTTCAACTACTGGGTGTGTTCAGTTGCCAGCAACCTACTTGCAATGAAACAATGGCAGCATGCAAGCAGAATTGAAGCATCTACTACAGTTGCAGTTGTATCTGCAATTGTACTTGCAAATGGACTATTGAGGAAGTGGCCACAGTAGTGATTACAAGAAGTGATGGCTAAGAGCATCCACGATCGTGTGCTATTTATACATAAAATGCATTTTATAGCAAACGACGAGCTGCAATCGTTAGCTATTTATGCATTTTATGCATAAATAGCTTCCGTAGATTGCTATATATGGCACAAGATATAACAAAATGCATAATATAAGAGACCAAACTTGAAGTTGCGTCCGACGAAAAAAAAAAAAATTTTTTAATTTGTTAGACGAAACTTGAAGTTGCATTTGACGGAAAAAATATTTTTTTAATTCGTCGGTCAGATGCAACGTGCTTTTAAAAAAAATTAATAAATGAGAGAGAATAAGGAACCTCCTTGGTCGCAACATGACATCCAACATAGGGGCCCACTATTTTTTTAAAACTTAAATATCTTTTTTAATTAATAAAAAATTCATAAAAATCCTAAAAAACCATCCTGCACAAAAAAATTGTCCAGCGCAAAAGCGAAGTTCCGTCTGAGTTTTTTTATATTAAATTGGTAAAAAAATACCAATCGCCGACAGCAGCAAATTGGCCAATTGCTATATACATATATGCATTTTTTAAATAATGACGACAATGACGGCTGTGGATGCACTAATAGAAGCAGCAGTGATCACTTGTGGTGGTTGGTCATGGAAGGAAGCAACAATAACCAGGGAAATGGTTGAATACAGTTGTTGCAAGATTGCAGAATGCATTTACAACAACTTATTGAAAATTGAAACTTACAATAAGATAAAATAAAATAGGGAGTTGCATTGCAACTAATCTTATTTGAATGTTGCAGAAATAATTCCACAGTTGGGCTCCAAACAATGTTCAAAATAAAAAAACACTTCAGAAAATGAAAATGAAAATGAAACCAAATTGATGAAGTTCTAATAACTAGAGTTATTTTTCCATTTTAAAATCCAAAAAAAAAAAAAAAAAAAAAAACCTAATCACCACCGGCCTTGTGATAAACGTAAGTCATCCCACACTTACCGCAGTAATGGCGATCAAAGTGGTTGGCCATAAAAGTCCCGGCCCCGCACTCGGCATTGGGGCACTCCTTCCTGAGCCTGACCACCTTCCCGGAATCGTCGACCTTGTAGAACTGGAGGACGGCGAGCTTGACCTTCTTCTTCTTGTGCTTAATCTTCTTGGGCTTGGTGTACGTCTTCTTCTTCCTCTTCTTGGCACCACCGACGAGTCGCGGCACGAGGTAGACGGTGGACTCCTTCTGGATGTTGTAGTCCGCGAGGGTGCGGCCATCATGCAGCTGCTTGCCAGCGAAGATGATTCGCTGCTGGTCGGGTGGGATGCGCTCCTTGTCCTGGATCTTGGCCTTCACAATTTCGATGGTGTCCGAGGATTCCACCTCGAGGGTGATGGTCTTCCCCGCTACGTTTGTCACGAAGATCTGCATCTTCTTCGCTGACGGCGCCCCCGAAGCTGATTAGGGTTTGGAATGGGAGAGGTGGATTGTGGCCGTTATTTTATATGTGGCAGAGATTCTGTGGGCTGTTGGTTTATAATGTTTGGGCCTTCTCGGCCCAAATGTGAAAATGGGTCGGATCCGATTTTGTTAGTTAGTACTTTTAGAACATCCACACTTGTTTTTGCTATTTTTCCCAACGGAATAAATTGTGTGTTTCTTTGCACTTATCATTTGCTAAAATTTGTCAAAAATAAATAAAAATAATAATCGGATAGAACATGTTGTTCCGTCTTCCGTCTGATTTTAAAAAAAATTAATGTTTAAGATGATTAAACTAAGGATTGTGATTACATTAGCTAAACTATTTAAATTAGACATATAATTAGTTGTGAGATTAGACATTAAATATGAGATTAGACATATAATGTTTTGGCGTCCAAACAAATATTTGCATCGGACGGGACAACATGTGTTGCCTGATATTTTTTCTTTGGACCTTATTGTTTGGCAATTGCAGAGGATGTGGAGTATTGTGAAGCCATCTTCCTACAGAAGCTATTTCTTCTAAAGATGCGGCCAATTGGGTTGCCGCTATGAATGAAAGAGTTACAATCTTTTGCAACAAATGAGACTTGGTCTCTTGTGAAGCCTCCCAGTGTAAGAGGATTGTGGGTTGCAAGTGGGTGTTTAAGAGGAAGATTGATGGCTCAAATCCCGCGGATTTTCGATATAAGGCAAGGCTAGTGGCTAAAGGGTACAGTCAAGTCCAAGGTGTGGACTTCAATGATGTGTTCTCTCCCGTAGTTAAGCACACCTCCATTCGAGTTTTGCTCTCTTTAGTGGCAATGAAGGATTTGGAATTGGAGCAAATGGGATGTGAAAACTGCCTTCTTGCATGGTGATTTGGAGGAGCAGATTTACATGAGCCAACCGGAGGGTTTTGAGGTTGCGGGAAAGGAGGACCGTGTGTGTCTTTTGAAGAAGTCCCTTTATGGCCTAAGGCAATCGCCGCGGCAATGGTACAAGAAGTTTGACTCATTCATGGTGAGTATTAATTTCCATCGTTCCAATTATGATAGTTTGTGTTTACTTCAAGAAGTTGGATGGTGGGAATTTCATTTACTTGTTGCTCTATGTGGATGATATGTTGATTGCATCCTCAAACTTGAAAGAAGTTAGGAGGTTGAAAGAGCAACTAAGTTCGGCATTTGAGATGAAAGATTTGGGGGCCGCCAAAAGGATTCTCGGGATGGAGATCACAAGGGATAGGTCCAAGAGAAAGTTGTTTCTTTCACAAAGGAGTTTTGCCGAGAAAGTGCTACGCCGTTTGGCATGGAGAAGGCGAAAGTTGTTTCAACACCTCTTGCGGCGCATTTCAAGCTTTCGGCCGCTTTAAGCCCAAAATCCGATGATGAGAAGAAATATATGGAAAAGGTTCCATATTCGAGTGCAGTTGGGAGTCTCATGTACTTGATGGTGTGCACTCGACCAGACATTGCTCAAGCCGTTAGTGTGGTAAGTAGATATCTCTTTTGTCCGGGGAAAGGGCATTGGGAAGCAGTGAAGTGGATCTTCCGCTATTTGAGAGGTACTATTGATGCTTGCTTGGAGTTTGGTAATGGCAAGAAACTGACGGGCTTTGTGGATGCGGATTTTGCGGGTGATTTGGACAAGAGGCGTTCCTTGACGGGTTATGTTTTTACCCTTGGAGATTGTGCAATTAGTTGGAAGTCTACACTTCAAGCCACCGTTGCACTCTCAAGCACTGAGGCCGAATATATGGCAATTACTGAGGCTATTAAGGAGGCTATTTGGCTCAAGGCGTTTGTTGGTGAGATGTCTTCACTTGAGGGTCCTGTTGAGGTGTTTTGTGACAACCAAAGCGCGATCCATTTGACTAAGGACCGCATGTACCATGAGAAGACGAAACACATTGACATTCGATACCATTTTGTTCGAGATGTGATCTCGGAAGGCAAGGTTGCCGTGAAGAAGATTGGTACCGAATCGAATCCGGCCGATATGCTCACAAAGCCTCTTCCAATTGCAAAATTCAAGCTTTGTTCAAGTTTGATGTCGGTTTGTTTCTAGCTAGTTTGAGCTAGTTTAGTTTTTCTAGCATGTTGCTAGTTTGTTTTAGGTTATGTTTGCTTTATGTTTTAGTTTGTTTTAGATGCAATTTGGTTCAAGGGGGAGATTGTTATGTTATGACCCAAATTGCCTTTGGGCCCATTGGGCTTTGTATCCACATATATGTAACAAAGAATCAAATGAATAAACTAATCAACATTTTGCCCTAATCTATCTCTTGTACAGCCGATATCATCTTCTTCCTCTCTTCTCTTCTTCATCTTCTCAAACCCTAACAATCCACAACCCATTCAAGTTCTAACAGTAAGTTTTGTAGAACATTTGCTTAAAGTTTTCGTCAAAGACTTGGGATACTCCACCTGCATATGTATGGTTGATAAAATTGTTAGATGGAAAGAAATGAAGATGAACTTTAAGAGCAAATGTTTTCACTGTGAGTTTAGATAACATTTTCACCATGAGCAAGGGCAAATATCGTACACCAAAATTTTAGGTATTTGGAAGATGACTGCAGCGAAGCTATTTCCATTTTTTCCGAATTTTGGGTATTTAGCCCACGACTACAGATGCTCTTACCTCACGCTTTTTAAGATAAAATTCAAAACTAGCTTTAGGTTTTTGTAACTTTAAGTTTTAGAAGGGTCTAAGTGAAAACTTGACCGCACATCTCTGAACAGTTGAAGTCGTGCATCTCTAACAAAGGGGTTGTTCGGAAAGCAAGAGAATAACTCTAGGAAATGAATTTTGAAGGGGGAACATTGTGCACAGAGTTGTTTAGCTGTAAATAAAGTTGTAAACGTTTTCATTCCCGACAAAACAGTGGAGTTAATTGGTAATTTTAAGCCCATATTTTTTCCATCATAAAAGAGATGAAAACTTACGAGTAGCACTGTTGCTTATTTTTTAAATTGATCGCTTAACTAATTTCTCTCTCCTTTCCTTTTCCATTACTTGATATAATATACTGACTACATGAGTATGGTGTACTTACTCCTCAACAAACCAGAATGAGCTATTGCTTTGTCTTCCAATGAGTATGGTGTATTTACAACACCAACGAATCTAAACAAACTATTTTTTATGAAAATTATGGGAAGAAGCTACCTCACAACTAAAGTGAAATTGAGAAAGTGAAAACAAAGTTGACACAAATATTTTACGTGGAAAATCCTCAAAGGAGAAGGGGGTAAAAACCACGGACAAGGTAGTGGAATTTTACTGCTGAAAGTAAGGATTACAACATTCTCTCTAAATACAAGAAGAGTACAATTTTCACACTCTCTTATAATAGGAGAAACACTCTCTCACAAATTTAAGAAAAAATACAAGTATACAAATTATCTTTAAGGGGATACAATTTTATCCCTCTTAAGAAAACTCTTGTAATACTCTCTTTCTTTCTTAATCCCTCTTTCTTTTCTTAATCTCACTGAGCTCTTGTTGCTCTGCTCTTCTGCAACTTCCTCTTCCCCAAAACTTAATTTATGGGGAACGAGGAGAGGGAGATGTCACCAACCCCGTAACCCCCTTTTTCTTCCTTTCTCATTGGTATAGTCAAAAGGTGCGGCTTGTTTGCACCGCATTTGGTTCCAACTCTTTCATTTGTCAAAATGTTTGATGTGCGGGGCCCATATGGTAGGGTCATCACCAACTTGTCTTGACATACCGATATTCTCCCACTTGGAGACTTGATTGAGAAATGATCATGTCTCCACACAATCTATTCTACATTGTCATTCTCATGCTGCTTACATTACTGCTAGGCCACACGGAGATCTACACCATTCGAACTTGTCAGTGTTGACTGACTTGGTCATAACATCTGCTAGGTTCTCGCTAGTATGAATTTTTGCATATCCACACTTTCTTCCTCCGCTACTTCTCGAACGAAGTGATACTGGACTCTTATGTGTTTTGTCCGTGAATGAAAGACTGGATTCCTTGCGATGTGCAAGGCACTCTGACTATCACAAAACGGAACAATCTTTTCATGCTTGTGTCCGAGTTCCTCCAATAACCTTTGAATCCATATTGCTTCCTTGCAAGCTGTTGTAGCCACAATGTATTCTGCTTCTGTTGTAGATAGAGCCACAACAGTCTGCAGTTTCGAAAGCCAGCTTACAGCTCCTCCTGCAAGTGTAAACACATAGCCCGTAGTGGATTTGCTTTTGTCGAGATCGCCTGCAAAATCTAAGTCCACATAGCCTTTGACAATTAACTCTAATCCTTCATAACATAATGCAGCATCTGAGGTTCCTCTCATGTATCTCAGAATCCTCTTTACTGTGCTCCAATGCTCTCTACCAGGATCCTCCATGTATCGACTAACCGCTCCCACTGCTTGTGCTATGACTGGTCTTGTTTATATCATAGCGAACATCAAACTTCACACTGTTAATGCATACGGTACTCGAAACATCTCCTTCCTCTCTGCTTCATTGCTAGGACATCTTGGAGGATAACTTGAAATTAACAGGAAGTGGGGTCGAAATTGGCTTACAATCTTACATGTTGAAGCGCCGCAAGATCTTGTTGAAGTAATTCTTCTGGAAAAGCCGAACCTTCCTGTTATTTCTGTCTCAGTGAATCAGCATCCCTAGAATCTTGTTTGCTGGTCCTAAGTCCTTCATGTCAAACTTCCTAGCCAACTGTGCCTTCATTTCTTGGATTCGATCTTTGTTGGGACCTGCTACCAATATGTCATCCACATATAACAGTAGGATAATGAAGTCATCATCACCATCAAACCTTTTGTAGTACGTACAGTGGTCTAAACTGAGTCTGTTGTATCCAAGGCTAATAATGAAGGAATCAAATCTCTTGTACCAACACCTCGGTGCCTGTTTGAGACCGTACAAAGATTTGTTCAACCTACAAACTAAGTTCTCTTTACTTGTTTCAGCAAAACCTTCTGGTTGGAGCATATAGATTTCTTCTTCAAGATCTCCATGAAGAAAAGCAGTCTTCACATCTAACTGTTCTAGATGTAGGTCAAGCGTAGCACACATCGCCAATGCTACTCTGATTGTCGTGAGTCGAACCACAGGTGAAAATATTTCATTGAAGGCGATACCTTCTTTCTGAGCATATCCTTTCACTAACAATCTTACACGATACCACTCCACTTGGTCATTTCCATCGCATTTGATCTTGTAGACCCATTTGTTGCTGATAGCCTTCCTTCCTTGTGGTAGCGTAACGAGATCCCATGTCTTGTTCTTGTGTAGAGCTTTAATTTCTTCCTTCATTGCTGCCATCCACAAGGATACATCCGAGTCTTTAATTGCCTTCTGGAAGGATGATGGTTCCCCTTCCTCTGTTAAAAGACAGTATGCAACATTGCTCTCTGTAACATACTCCGAGTGCCAAGCTGGCGGTTTTCTCTAACGAGTTGATCGACGAACTTCAGGAGCCTCGGAATCGACTAGTTCTTGTTCATCATGCTCTGGTGCTGCTTCAGAAGAAACTAGATCTTCATCTAGTTTATCTTCCACCTGAACTGTAGTAGTCTCTGGATTCTCCTTTGACGTGCTATCGCTTCCATCTTTCTTTTGTAGCTGATCTTCAACAAAGATCACATCCCTGCTCACAATAATCTTGTGGGAAGTGGGATCCCACAGGCGATACCCCTTCACACCGTCAGCATACCCCAAGAACATGCACCTTCTGGATTTCGGATCCAGCTTCGTTCTTTCTTGGGCATTGTACATCACGTACGCGGAATATCCAAACCAATGTAAAGTAGAGTTATTTGCCGGCTTGCCAGTCCACATCTCCATCGGTGTCTTCAGCTTAATTGCCATAAATGGCGACCGATTTATAACATAATAAGCGGTTTTCGCTGCTTCTGCCCAAAAAGAGTTGAGCTGGCCTGCAGTCCGCAACATAACTCTTATCCTTTCTGCAAGAGTCCTATTCATCCGCTCTGCCATGCCATTTTGCTGAGGTGTATATGGGACTGTGAACTATCTTGTGATACCTTCTTGCTTACAAAGTGCAAGAAACTCGCCGTCTGTGTACTCCCTTCCATTATCTGTCCTTAAGCACTTGTTCTTCTTCCCAGATTCAAGTTCCACTTGTGCTTTAAAGTCTTTAAACAGTGGAAACACATCTGACTTCTTCTTGATTGGATACACCCACAATCTCTTAGAGTAATCATCAATGAAAGACACAAAGTACTTTGCTCCTCCTAGGGACATTTTCATTGAAGAGTTGTTTCTTTCCCTTTAGTTCTCTGTTTTGTTACCCTTCCCCAAGTTGCTTTTTCTATGTCCTATATACCTCCTAAGCAAATTTTGAGGACGAAATTTTGTTGTAAGGTGGGTAGGATTTGTAACCCCTATTTTCGCAAATACATATTTTCTTTGTATTTTCGGTATTTCGATTTTTGTAAATTATTTTTCTGCTTTCAAATATTTTTTTTGTTAAAATGTATTGTTGGATTTTCTATTAATGTCTAATTTTTTAATCAATGATTTTATTTGTAACTAGTTTCCAATAATTTTTATATTGTAATACGAATCTTATTATTTTTATGACTGGTACATATTATGATTACCTTTATTATTATTATTAATTTTGACTGTTTATAAAAAATATATTTTATGTGCTAACTGTATTTGTAGTTATTTCGAATAAAATTCTATATTGTAATGCAAATTATATTTTATTATAAATTATATATTTTATTAGTTATTTTTCTCCATTGGATTTTAAACCGAAAACCCAAACCCTTTTGCTTATTGGACCATACCCTATTCAAACCCATTAACCTTATATATATAAACCCTATCACTCTAACCTAACCCTAGCTAAACCCTAACCCCAATACTATTCTACCCCCATCCAGCCGCCTACCTTTTCCCCTCCCGCTCGTCTCTCTCATCCCCTACCTGTGCTCGTCCCTTTCCTTCTCCATCCTCGTCCTCCAAATCCCCAAGCCCCTGCAGACTCCCGACCCTCTACCTATGTGCACCACCCTGGTCCCCATCTCCTCCTGCCTTGCGCTGCAGCATCCCTTCCATGCTTCCCCCGGCGTCGTGACGACAGTAGCAATGACCTCCTGTCGCCGCTGCCCGCCGTGCCGCGCCAGCCAGTCGCGCCTGGTACCCATCTTCCTCTCCCCTCAGCGACTGCAGCAATAGGAGCAGCTTCCCCCGTCAGCGACTCCTTGTGCCATCCTCCTCCCTGCTCGCGACCACAAACGACAACAACATCGCGAAACTTACAACTCCGCCGTGTTGTGCACTCCTCCGGCTGCAGCGACCTCCCATCGCTATTGTGCTAGCGAAGCCCCGTGCGACAGCACCCCCGTGCCCCTGTGCTCCTCCTCAGCGGCAGCTCATTGCCACCGTGCCCACCTCCACCAAGCCACGATGACCACCGCCACCGCACTGGCAGCCCTTACCGTTGCCGTCCTACCGTCATGCAGCCCCTGTGCTGCCGCCGAAGCCCACAGTCACCACCCAATCCCTTGTTGTGATCATCAACAGTGTGCTCACTTTGGTTGTGGGTCATCCAATCATCATCATGATCGCGATCATGATCTCCATCATCATCAGAGCGCACTGGGCCGTCCGTTGATCTGATCATCTTGATCTCTCGATCTGGGCCATTCGATCTCATCAGCCATCATCAGATCATTTTCATCATCATCAGATTATACATCCAGCCATCTGATCTCCATCATCTGATCAGATCAGATCTGATCTGAGCCGTCCGCTTGATCTTCATCTTGATCACTTCTCGATCTGTTGATCTTGGCCGTTGGATTTGCATTGACCATCATCACCACCACCACCATCATCATCATCATCAAGATCTTAATCTTGACCGTCGGATCTCTTTTGATCATCGCGATCGTGATCATCATCTTGATCTTGATCTTTAATCTCAGCCGTCCGATCATCGGATCTTGATCCCCATCAAGGTCCATGCCTGATCGTGATCATCGTGGTCGCTTGCTCATCACCGTGTCGCCAGAATTTCGATCTCGTTATTCTTTGCATATTCGGATTAGTCTAACGTCGTCCTAAAGGCAAGTATCTTCTTGTACAATTTATTATTCTAGTACAAGCGTTTAATTGAAAATACTGCAAGTAGATTGTAAATATGACTCCCCTTTGGCTCATTATTTGTTGATCTCATTTTGTTCCTTACCAATCCCATGATCTTAAGAGTCATAACCTTTCGTTGATACCTATTACACTTTGATTTGCATCACATGTTAATTTAGACCTATATGAATAATAATTATAAGGCTTTTCATGCAAAAACTATCTTTGTTTGCTGCTATTTCTGTCTTTACTTGCTATTTCGATCCCGATAAAATAAGAATCTGGACTTGAGTCCTTAATATAAAATGTAGCCCCAGATGTCTAGTTTACTACCCTTTTGATGGAATTAAGTTCCGATTTACGGTTTGTGAGATATCGCAATTTTACTGTTGCTGTGTTTGTAATCGTAGATTCATAAAAACTGCTGCATCACTTTGTTTTACAATTAATTTAACTATGCTAGCTGTAATATAATGACTTGAAATTTTGCATGATGATACTGGACACACTAGAGAACATTCTCTAATTTTCCTGGAATTAATTACTGAAGTTTCAAACCTGTTTCATATGTATAAACACAATTTTACAAGTTCTAGCTGAACACAAATCATGTGTAATTTGCTGTTTTGACACCTGATGCTACAACTTTTATGTATCTTATTTATATACGTTGGTACCGGGCAGGAGTCTAGTTTGTAGAACTTCTGACGGATCCACATTTTCTATCTTGTAGCAAGAGAATCGCAGTTTTGGTGCAGCAACATAATGCTGTCCAGAATTGGAATTCTCGTAGTTCTTGATAATTTTAATTTGTGTTGACCCTCGAATATGCCTTCTATTTATCTTAAACTTGTACCATGTTCTTGATCATATTTACTTGATCTGTTTCGCACACTTTCATGCTTGGTTGATAATAATAATAAATAAAAAGCGGTGGTTTAAGGGAAAGACCATAGTAGTGGACAATATAGGTAAGTGTACTCGGAAGGGGGCTCGTGTTTCCCAGTACTTGGTTCATGAACTTGTTGTATCTTAAGTGTATTCATGATCCCACTACTTGGCTCATGAACTTGTTGTATCGTCAGAGCATTCATGAACCCATGGTTGGTTCTTGAACTTGTTAGTGCATTCACGAACTAGTTCGTGAACTTGTTACATTATTTTTGTATTCATGAATCTTGCTTGCTTGATACTTGATAGTACACCGCCCTATAAAATCCACCACTAGGCCTAAACGTAACCGTTTGTAAGTAGCAACCATGTGATAAAAGTATGGACGCATGAAGTGCTACCTAGATAGAATTAAACATTAGACTTAAGAATAACTTGTCACTTGTACACACTTGATATCCTACTTGATACTTGTAACTTGATACTTGTAATTTGATACTTGTTACTTGACACTTGTATGTGATACTTATTGTAATTACATGTTCACTTGCTACTTGTTCCACTACTAGTACTTGTTACCCAATCTTGTTACTTGAGTTATCTTACTTACTAGCTAGTCTCTTGAACTCCACTACTTATTGCATCCTTATTATATCATGTTATATATTCTTGATTCCAAATCTTGTTCCATATTTTATTACACTTATTTTCATACCCTTGCTTGTACTACTTGCGGCCCTAACTTGCACTAAGGGCGTTTGTCTTATTTTTTCTATTTTCCTTTATATATATATATATATACAGACTTTGGAGACGAGTTGCCTGCTAGAATTGGTGAGCAAACATTCTAGGCTTCGCTTGGGGAAAAGACTTGCTTTAATTATTTTTGTATTTGAGTTCATTTAATTCTGTTGCTACTTCAAACTTGTAATGGGCTTGTAGTCCCGAAGTCTTATCTTTTGATCCAGATCTGAAAATTATTTGGGATATTTATATTCTGTTTCAAATATTTCTGTTGATTAATAAATTATTCATGCTTGCGTGGTTGAGTATATTTTTGTTATATTTCTTATTAAGATGCTGAGTCGATCCTACAGCTTATGAATGATGAAAATTATTCGCTAGGCTTTGTCACGCACTCGTATTCCGTATTCCTTTTGGAAAACGGGGCGTGACAACAACACATTCTTTTACAATTTGCATAAACCACATTATCATTCTACCATATACATCCAAATCTCAAGCTAACGGTACCTACCTGTAAAATATGAGGCTAGAGATAACCCTAACCCCCAAAACTATGGGGTCAGCCATAACAGTGTGAGTGACATTAAAAGAAAATACAATTTGAATGAAACATAAGGAATAAATTTGAAATCAACACATTCCCACAATAGTAACAACGAAATATGAAATAACGATAAATAAAACATAAAACATCAAGAGAAGCTAAGCTAAGTGTCAAGTGTAGGAAAACAGAAAAACATCATGCATAATACAAAGTCAAGAAAATACAAGTGCAATATGATGATTCTCTAATGCATACTTATCGGATTCTATGCATTCCATACTACGTAGGTCCGGTACAAGCCCTTATCGTTCTCCACTTTATACGGTTAAATCCCTCGTTATGCAACTAATCCTACTACGATGATAAAAACAAGATCTAGATTACTCCGCAAATAAACCTGACAACCCTTGACACACAAACATCATGTAAGAATAGCTCTGACCCCCCCCCCCCCCCCCCCCCCCCCCCCGGGAGAATCACCTCCCTGCCATGTACCCCACGAATAGGCTTATCGACCCTCGATGTGCAGATACACAAGTACATCTCGTGAATAGGCTTGCGACCCTCGACACGTGAATGCACCTGTATGTTCCGTGAATAGGCCTGCCAACTATCGACACGTGAACTTACCAACTGTCCTCTCGGGACAAAATAAAACACAGTCCTGGAATGCATCCTATAACACCCCGAATTCCAAATAAGTCCGAATTCGAAGTTCCACAGGATCTTCACACTTCACTTCGTACAATTTTATAAGGAATTTAAAACTTTTGTATAATAATGTTTACATCAACATAGTGGAAGCAAATTACAACATATTACATGAATAAAATAACACTTGAAACAATTCTTTAAACAACATTCTTCTTTAGTCCTTTGATTCATTTTATCCTGCATAAAAACTATGGGCACGTCAGTTGCATACAACTGATGCTAGGATATAATACATCAATTTCTCTGACTGGGAAAGCACACACTTGATAAAAAAACAAAGCTAAGGGGGACTATCTTATTGATGTCGTGTGTGAATGTGCACTTAGTCTTAATGCAGTTACTTGTTGTTTCATGACACAAAAACGCGCACTTGTTCAAACTTATGCATCCCATTCTACATAAATCCGAGGGCAAGCCCTTAACCGTTCTTCATCTTGTAGGGTTGAATCCATCGTTATGAGTTAAACTACTATGGTAACTACGGTAAGTATCCTAGATGTTCTATATATTACGAGCCCATGTCCAGACAGCCTGGAGGGGAATCCCACATCATAACATGACGCATCATGTAGACAGCCTATGGACAATTTGCCTCCGTCATGGGACAATAGCACTACGTAGTCACCAAGCACCCCACAAGCATCGCCACGGTCCCGATAATTCCGGATATGTATTCACGTAATGACATGACGCATCATGTAGACAGCCTCACTCTCATACTGTAGATCCGAGACCCTCATACTTGTGTTTTTCTCTTACTTTCATCACATCTTCACTATGTGTCTAATCCTTAGATAATTGAATCATGAGTAAAATTAACACCCTAGAGTTAGAATCACCTCTACACCGGACTTAACCATCCATTGATAACAACGACCCAAATCTTGGTCTTTTTCTACAACATTCATTTTTCAAGAATTTATTTATGCCGGTATAAGGACTTAGCTACACTCTAGTTCGTAACTTCTTTTTCATGTTCACCAAAAATGAGTGTTTATACTCACAAAATTTTCCATATTTCATCATGATCTTTTTATTTCATTTTCCATGCACACTTGCACATATTAAACATCAAACTTCATATTTAATTTACTACATCTCCTAATGTAATCCCCACAAAATTTCTTGCATTCACATTTTTCCTCTTTCTTTAATTAAAACCATATTTTAAAAGAAAATTCATCAGGTTCTTTAATCCATTTTAATATGAAAACCACATCTAATCTTCATACATAAAATGTTGTAGAATTATTTTTCATAAAGTCTAGATAATATTTGTAGAATAATAGAGTTTTTTCCCAATTTTTATTTGTATTTTGAACTCTTAAATCTCAAAAAAAATAAATCAAAAGTAAAAAGAAAGTGGGTCGGTGGAATCAAACCCAGAACCAAACAAACCCCCCGCCCATGAACAGTAACAGACCCAAAGCGCACCCGAAGACCACTTGGTCCTGAGTGACTAACCGATATGAATAGGGGCGAGTTCTTTATATATTGACTGTACAATATTTAAGGAAAAATTGAATTTTAATAAAAAAACAGAGCCTCTTCAAGACTCGAACCCAAGATCTCTTGCACTGTACACACCGCCTATAACCCACACCAAAAGCCAGTTAGCCCAAACTCGATTTTTGTTATAGTTAATAGTCGAATTAATTATGTATCTACTGTCGGTTTATAAATCTCTTTTACAAAATTCAATTTCTTAATACATTAATATCTTTTAAATCAACTTTGTCCAGATTATTTTCCTTAAAAGTAAAATAGTGTAGCAGCAATTTACTCTTAGTTTTTAACATTAAAATAAGTATTTCTTTACAACTTATATTTAAAGAATATCTTATCGACTTTAAAAATATACTATAATTCTATCTCAAAATTACCAATATATAATCCACTAACTACATGTTCTTGTTCTCTTTTCAATTCTACAAGAGTTAGCAATCTTTTTCTTTTATCACGCTAACATTATATGACAACAATTTACGCATTTTATCAACTAAACATGACAATAACTACTAATCTCAATCTACAACTACACATAGCAATATCCATTCATCTACAATTAAGCCATTCATTAACAAGATCATCACACTAGTATAGTCATATAAAAGTACGTATTCTAGCATGAATTTCATTAATAGAATACCATGATGAATTTTAATCTACTAATCACAATCAAATTTTCTCTTTTCTCTACTAGTCTTTTTAGGCAAACACATGGCAATTTTAGTTGGTTTCTTTAGTATGTTCATGAAATTAAAATCCCTAGCATGGTATCTACATTAGAAGTAGAGAAATCACCCACCTTCTTTGAAGACAAATGAAAACTTCTAAAGAAACTCCTTGAATGCATGATCGTCTCCCTTCTCCTCCTAGCTTGTGCCAACAACCGAGCCTTCTCCTCCTAGCAAAGCATGAACCCGAACCTCCTTGATGTGCTAACCGGCCACCCAAGTGCAAGAGCGCACACACACAAACCCTCAATCTTTTTTCTCACACAACTCTATCTTTTCTCTTACACAAACTCTATTTTTTCTTCTCTTTGAAATTTCTAAGTGCAAAGAGAAATGAAAGACTAATGGGGCTATTTATACAAAACTCAAGACAAAATGAAGGGTTGAGATGAGTTTGGATGAAGGGTTTAGATGCATTTGGGAGTTAGAAGAACTACCCATCATCAAATAACCAACCCTCCACTCTCTCCATCTCTCCCACTCCAAGCCTAAGCCCGGCCACCCCTTTGTGTCCCATTGCACGTGCATGTGCAATGCACGTATCTCTATATGCACACTAGTTAAGTTTGTACATTTAATAATTAACTAAATTTTTACATGACAAGTCTACTCTACAAGTTGTATAAATGACTAATAGAATTAACTAATTGGCTAATTTAGTGGGCTAAAACCATGGTCTTTTAATTAATTAATTAATTAATTAATTTTGGGTAGGCTAGAATTAAATCATTAGGCCTAGGATTTAATAAGATGCTCTTTTAAAGAGAAGAAAATATTTGTTCATGACATAAGAATATTTTTTTAAAAAAAACCAAATACATACATTAATTTGCACGTTAAATTATTAAAAAAAACCAAATACATACATTAATTTGTACGTGTGAAACACGTGAAAACAAATGATATATATATATATATATATATATATATATATATATATATATATATATATATATATATATATATATATATATATATAATTATTTGAAAATTCAGGATATTACACATCCTTTGGACTAGACCCCTAGAGCATATGCTTACGTTTCATAAGTTCCATCAAATCACTAGTACTTGTCCTTAGGTTGGTTATTATTAAAACACAATTTTCACTCTCTAGAGTTAGTGTATCCTGCCGGACTTAATTCCACAAAAACAACCCCAAGACCCAACTGGTCAAAATCTACAAAATCTCATCTGTCAGTTCACAGGAATCCCACTCCACTTTAGAGACTCACAAATCAAATACCAACACAAATTCTTTCATTAAAACTCTTAATTCCATCATCAAAACGTTTATATTAATGAAAACTTCTTTAATCAACAATAAATTTTCAGAAATGAAATAAGATATTAAATCCACTAAATAGCTGAGTTTCGTATTTTGAAGTCGTAGAAAAATCATAAAACATCCATATCTTGAAATCCATGTATATTTTCGCTTCTTGAAGTCATAGGAATACAAATTTAAACTCTATTATAATCAAAATATAACTCTCTGTAAAATACATTAATTTTTAGTAAAAACATCACCCAAAACAGTGGATTAATAATCCATAAGTTCGAAGAAATAATCATTCAAGAAAATGACGAAAAACACAACAAAACAATCAGCATAAGGGCTGACGGTCGACTGTCAAAAACAGTTCAAAATGCGACGGTCGACTATCAAGCCAAAAATCCAAAATCCAAGAACTACCAGTCGACCGACATTTCATGTGTTATTTCGTGCGGTCGATTGTCATGTTTGAAAACTCACAGCTTTGAATTTCGTGCACTTTTCTACTGATACATCGTTTAATCTTTGTAAAATCATAAATTTGTGAAACAAAATTTCTGAGATGATCAAATGCAACTTGCCTAACATACTGGAGTTTATAAAACTAATCAAAATCTCATCAAGATCATAAAAGAGTAATTTTTATCAAAACTTCTTCAATATCAGTAAAAGTAAATGTATATGAGCATATAAGGTGTAGGCATCAGTTAAAAGCATCAAAATTTGTTGTTTATAAGTAGTATATTGCTTCAATTCAATCTCAGTATGAAACAACTCAAATCCAAATCGAAAACTTCAAAAAAACATAAAAGAAATCAATTTCGGTTGAAAGCATCAGACATTCAGACCCGAAATCAAGAAATAACTCCAACTCTTAAAACTTGATCTTTTTTATTCCATAAAACCCCTCTTGTAATTTATTAAACACATACACAACCACCTACATCAGTTTACCCATGATTATATGCAATCACAACATTTATTTATCAAGTTATACTCACCAAAACATCAAAAACAGATTATATGCATCCATACACAGTAAAGAACCCTTCTTTATTCACTTTTATGAAATATACATCATACCACTCTTTGTAAACGATCAAATCAGTAAGAACATGAAAGAAGCAACATACCCATGATTTCTATTAGGTTCTTAACAATCTCAAGTCATCTATATAGATTTTTAATCATCAATACATAATTTTCATGAAAGATTCAATCTTTATTCATCCATCCATCAACAATTCACTATATCATCATACTATCATCTATCATGCATTCTAATAGACAAATCATCACATAAAATATGCATAGAACAATAAGAAAATAAATATATGTCACTCCCCTCAATGAAGAAATCAACCGAATTAATAAAGAATAAGAAAAGTTCTTCCTTTCGCAAAAATCCAAGATCCTTACTTCGAAACTCCAAGAAAATCAACAGTAAAATAATATTTTGTTTTTGCAGAGGAGGGCGACGGTTGTAGCAGCCATAATATAGGCTGAAGTCTGATGCATTAGGGTTTTACAAGTTACATGGAATCATCCCTTAACAAATTATTCATTTACATATATAGACATTTCTTTAATAAATTAGTCAAATAAGTTAAATAAATTAAAATAAAACCAAATCCCCTTACTACTGAGTTAGCCGGCCATCAAGCATAGCTCAGAAATTAAAAATTTTCGGATTTGTACTCCAAGAGGTAATTTTGCACAAAGGTCCCTATCTTTGTAGTATTTGCAAATATGTCATAAAATATTCGTAAAAATCAGAAAAATTCAGAATTATTATCTACTAATAAATATTATATTTTCCAAATAAAATTTCTGATTTTTTAGTTTCCAAGAAAATGTATTTACACAAGGTCCAACTTAAATTTCATATTTGCAAAAATACAATATTTGTTTAAATTGTTACCAAATCAACTATAAATAAATTTTAAATAAATTTTATCTTCAATAATGACCATGGCCAGCCCAAAAAGCAGTACAAACAACTTTTTATTATTTGTTTGAGATCCAATTGGCTTTTTACATAAAATCCCCTCTCTTTCGAAGTATTTATAAAAATAGTTTCTTCATTCAGAAAAATCCCAAAATTTAGGATATACTCAATTATAAATAGGATAATTTATTCAGGAATTTAAAATTGGAGATTTGCATCAAAAAATATTTGCACGTGTAAAATCGACAAATTCATAAAATAGTCAAAATAGACAACTTTACTAATTTAATATTATTTAATAACGCAAAATAATCATTTTATTTTGTGGGGTGTTACAATGTGTTCCTATGCATACAAGTATTTTTATTTTATAAATGTGTTGTTCAATTTGTAAACTCTACTTCATCTCCTCTTAATCTGCCTACATCGTCCTCTTCCTTCTCTGAAACTACACCTCCTTCCAATCCCCCTCCACTTTATAAGGTTAATTTAGTCATATATGGTAAAATAATAAGAGCATATTGTTAGAGATTATGAGAGATAATAACAATAGAAATTAGGGTTAATATCCTAAACTAAGGTGCTTGAGATATTTATCCTATGTATCAAAACTGGAATACCTAGACTACTACCACAAGCCAGTATTTATAGGATAAATACTGGTTTGGGTACCAGGTTCTCAACCCACTTAACCCGCGTTCCAATATTCATACAATTAGTACGTGTAACACACGTGTTACCCATAGAATAATATTACACATAATATTATTCATCTACTGAGAATATACCTGTATATCCAACAATCTCCTCCTATATTCTCAATATATAAATGTACTGGATTATCTCATCAGTTCAACATGAAGTTAACTGGCTGATAGCAGTTTTTAAATAGAAGAAATGCATCTCTCAATGTACAGTTCATAAAGACTAAATCAATTATAAATTCGAATAGTTCAAAAATACTAAATCAAAATAATTAAATATTTCCCAAACCATATCACAACAGAATAGTTCATAATGACTAAACCAACTGGAGTAATCTGTCATAGTTTCAAAATCAAACAAAGCAAATAAACTTCAAGAACAAAATAAGAGTTTTAAGCTTAATGAACACAAGAGTCTTAAACTCAACAGAAGTTTTACCAAGCAAGTGACTAATTTATTCTCGAAAGAAATAAACTGAAACTCTATCCTTACACACTATTTTATGTTTACTCCTCCATTTTGAGCAAATCATTATTTTGAAATCTATGTTGACCGATTCAACTCCTCCATCTTTGCTAGCTTATTGAAAACAAGAATATCAAGACACATCTCTAAGAATTCCAACGAATTTTACAAAGTATCTAGTTCCACAAAAGAACTTAGTGCAATTCATAATTAGCTTAGCAAAAATGTAACGTAAGCATCACAATCAAGTTTCTTTAACAAAATAAAGAACAAGAACTATTATAGTTTCTACACAAGAACTATACTATGTTTCATATTGGAATGATAGAACAGTCAAATCAATTATGGTTAATTCTGAATCATCAAAATTGGAATGAAACAAGAATCCATAAAAGAGATATATCATCAAAATTGGAATGATATAACGACATTCTAAACATCGGAAACACATCGACAAGTTTTCATGTTTCGTATTGGAATAATATGATTATTCTAAGTAAATTCTATAGATATATAATACCATCAAAATTGGAATAACATTATATATTTGTGGAATTTATGTGGAATCATCAAAATTATCTAAAACATGTCAACTGCCTAAAATTGATACTTAAGTTTGAACTTCTCTATGGCTCCAATTGGATTCTAAACTTCAAAACAATTAGGATGTTAAAACTTTAACTCAATAGCTTTTAACTCCATTTCCCCCACAGTTTTGATAATTAGATCACTTTTAAGTCTCTTAGCAAGAGCATTAGCCATATTTTATTTTGATTGCACTTTATTAATGAGAAAGTTCAACTAGGCTTCTTTCAGCCTTAATATAATTCTCTAACTATTATAGAGTGAATTATGAGCTACAGTGCATTGTAGCTTGATAGTCGCATAATAGAATTAGAGTTACTTAAACTTCTTAATGGATGACTAGCAAAAAATTCTTCAATCCACTCAGCCTTTTTCCCTACAGAGGATAAGACATAGAGGTCTGATTTCATGGCTAATAGCATAGTGCCTAATTGCTTTTAATTTTCATAACATTTCTTTTCCTCCTAGTGTAAACACATATCCACTAGTTTTCGACTTTCACTAAATTTTGAGCATAATAATGCATCAGATCAACCATTAATTCGAAGAATGACTAGAGTAGCACAAAGCAAAATCTTGAGTACCACTCAGATATCTTATTAGCCTTTTAAGAGCACTCAAATATGTATGAGATTATTAGTGAATCTGCAAATTATACCTACCTCAAAGGCTATGTCTATTCTAGCGCAAATCTTTGTATACATGAGACTTTCAATTCTTTTAGAATGGTCTACCTGTCTCATAGTTGCACCATCATTAGGTGTTAACCTTTTATCATAATTATAAGGTGTTTCAAAACACACTTTCAATCATTATATCTCTACTTTTGAAACACATTTTGATTTGATGAGTTTGACTAAGGGTTATCCCATGCCAACCGAAACTCACCCTTATACCTATGGTATACACAATACGTAGGTTTTTCATGTTGAATTCTTTGGACAGCACAATTTTAACTTCATTTGTAATAGAGATGTCACTTCCAAGAACAAGCATGTCAACAGAACAAGTAAATGATAGCCACTATATTTGACACACCACAAACTTAAAGGCACCGATCTGAATTACTTGATTCATATACTAGGCTCTTTAAGAAATTTATCAAATTATGTATTCATTGACTATACATATTTTAAGAATATACAATGACTTTACTAAATTTGTAAGTCTTATTCACTAAACATATTAGTGCAAATTTTTTAGTACAGAACTCTTTAGTATAAAACTTTTCAATACAAAACATTAAATACAAAACTTTAAGTACAAAACTGTTTAAACATCCTTTATGAATAACAAAATTTTCAATAGATATAAGGGTAAGAAGAATACTTATTGTAGCAATATAACAAACATGTGAGTAGACATCAAACAAATTTACCTCATTTATCTCAGTCAATTTGTTAGCAACTAAAATACATTAAAATTGCTACTGAACAATCAAAATTAAGTTTCTTCTACAAAACCCCACTTACTTATTATAGTTTTAGCCCCTTTCGGCACATAACTAATTTAAAGTATTATTGTATGACAAAAATTCATCTCATTGTCTACTAAAGACTCTTCTTGGCTCATTTGCCATTGAAGTTTAAGTGTTAGTAGGACTGGTTCTTGATTCTAACTGTGAATTATTGACCATGTCTGTAGGACTAGATAATTTCATGCATTTATCTTTGATGAACACATCCTCAAAGAACTCTTCAAGTCTAGATTCTTCTAACACAAATTAGATAGATCTAAAATCTGTCTAAAGAACCATATTCTGCACTTTCTAAGTACACACAAATATTTGTTATAGGTCCTACTTTAGGCCATTTAGCATCATGTACTTAAACAAATGTAACACTCCACATGTTTTCACTTTAACAAAATTATTTGTGTTTCTATCCCATAGTTTACATGGTGTAAATAATTTAGAGTGTAGTAACATATTAGAGATATGATTAACAATACATCATTCATAGTTACACAAATTAAACAACGGTCAATAATATAGAATTCAACTTTTCACAAAGTGTTTGATTCTAACTTTTATCAATATCATTTGACTGTCGTAAGTAGCGTGCAGTAGAGATTATTCCATATGCAAACTTCTCTAAAATCATTGAAACATATTCACTACCTCTATCAAATCTAAACCCTTGAATTTTAGCATTTAACTATAATTTTTTAATTCATTAAGAATAACAAGTGCTTCATTCTTCATATATATGAAAAATGTATATTAATCATCTACAGAAGCGATTAAATACTTCTGATCAACAGTTATCTAATATAGTCACCAAGCTACTGAGATCACAAATATCAAAATGTATTGATTCAAAAGTTGTGAACTCCTAGAGACCATACAAAATGATTTTCTAGTGATCAAAATCTGAATTCAAACTTCACATTTGTCATATTTAATGATGTTTCATTTAGTAGATTTATAAGTTTTAACAAGAACAAACAATTTAATATATAGTTCTCAAATCATAGCCAATTATGCTATGTTCAGAAACTATACACAATTAGAACTATTATTATTAATTGTCTTATTTATTAAACTCAACTTATACATGTGATTGACAATATAGGCACATTATAAGAGTTAATACAAAATTACTCTTCCAAATTTTACAAAACTATTTGCTTTCTCTAGTAATTCTAACAATGTCCACTTGCTCAAACACATTGAACGAAGAGTTCTTTCCTTTATTCGTTCTTCATCATCTTCATAACGCTAAATGAGATAATGACTAACATGTTATAATTCAACTTTGCACACATAGTACAATGAACGAGAAAGAACAAAACGTAACTAATGGAGTCATATCCTACATTAAGAGATGCTCTCTCCTAAGTTACAAATATTTGTTATACTTCTTATACATCAAAAAAAATATATATTTTTTTATTAGAGAAGAAAATATATAATCTTAAACAAACTGCAAACAATAGATTTGTCAAAATATCTATACAGATAGTTTGATAAAGCACTTAACAACCCTAAACATGCTAGTTTTCAAAGCGAGAATAACTATGATCTAAAACTCTCAATCATGTGATCAAACGCACAAAATGTTAACAAATTCATTACATAAAAATACTAAGAAAGATTAGAGTAAATCATACCAACACATTAAGTTAGAAGTGTTTTCCAAATTTGATGGAGAAGCCTGCGTAGTGCAGACTTATTCAACCATGATGCAAACTTTGAAGTTCCTACATTCATCAAATTGTTAAAGATTAGCCAATTAAATGAATTATTGGCATTGTTTAATTCTATCAACAATTTAATTGGAGATCCAAACTTTATAGTCAAAACATATAGTTTAACTTATCATAATAGATATTTGATTTTTAGCACATAGCCAAAACAACTGTTCAACTTGTATTTAATTAAACAAATGATTAATACAGTCTTGAACTTAATCACTTAGTATCATAGTAATTTTATAATTCAAAACATAAACTTAAAATGAATGTTTTGAACTTTCAGCACATAACAAAAAATTTTAAAAATGACTTTAATGAGGTATACGAAATTAAAGAACTTATCTTCAATTTGGATACTAATCCAGTCCATTCACATTTGGATCTAGTCCAAGCAACATCATCATAGCCTGCACGAATCTTGATGACGATCAAGAGTAATGAAAGATTGGATCTGAATTAGAGGCACACAACGGCTGATCCCGTAGTCTCTCCAAACACAAAACACAAAGTTGAGATCCAATCAAAAAAGCAGTCAAAAGCCTCAGTCAAACCCAATAGCATCTTGGATCCTCTACTTTAGCCTGAACACCAAACACGGTTTCGAACCAATGGTGAGTTTGGATCTCATCTACCACATTACCCCACACACAGCATCACTCCACACACAGATCTGATGGTCAAAGTCTTGGATCATTTTGGATCCCCTCTTCAACCCGAATACAGGACACCAAAATTGAACCAATCAAAAAATCAGATCACAATAGGTTTGATTTGATCTTCCTTGTCAATGTGTGTCCGGGAAGAAAAGGAGAAGCTTGGAGGAGGTCGCGGCTGTGGCTTGCGGTGGGGCAATGCCGGTGGCTTGCGTCAGCGTCAGCGTCGGTGACTTTGACAGCGTCGGCGACTTCGGCTCTGGCGGCTAGCGCCGACGACAATCAGGATTTCAATGAAGGTGGATTTCGACAATGACATTCTCTCTCTCTCTCTCTCTTTTAATCTCAAAAATTAATATGAATATCTCAAGATTGTTAGAGATTATGAGAGATAATAACAATAGAAATTAGGGTTAATATCCTAAACTAAGGTGTTTGAGATATTTATCCTAGGTATCAAAATTGGAATACCTAGACTACTATCACAAGCCAATATTTATAGGATAAATACTGGTTTGGGTACCAGGTTCTCAACCCACTCAACCTGCATTCTGATATCCATTCAATTAGTACGTATAACACACGTGTTACACATAGAATAATATTACACATAATATTATTCATATAGTGAGAATATACCTATATATCCAACACATATGTAGTTGTTCCCTATATTTCCAAATTTTGAAAAATATAGAAAACGAGATGCTGTAGTGTTACCTATATTTTCAAATTTTGGAAAAATAGGAACAGTGCCCTTCTATATTTGAGAGACGATATAGGAATTTTCCAAATATAGGAATCGAAATATCATCTTGCGTCCGTTCTAAAAAAAATTCCTCGGACGCAAGATGATCTTGTGTATGGTCAATTAAATAAAAAAACATGTCAAACGCAACATGATATTGCGTCCGATCGAATTTTTTAAAAAAACTGTGTCGGACGCAACATCATATTGCGTGACCAAATATAAAAAAACAGCAGTTGTTCTTGAACGCAATAACATTTTGCGTCCAACGAATTTTTTATATAAAAAAAGATCTCGGACGCAAGAGGTTCTTGCGTCCTTGATTTTTTTCGCCCAATTTTTTTCTTCTATGGAATAGGGCTTATAGGATTGTTATGCATGTTAGGTTAATTTGAGATTGGTTTGATTTTTTTGATCAAAGGTTGAGATGGAATAAGCCTATAGAAATTGTTATGTGTTCCTATGCATACAAGTATTTTTATTTTATAAATGTGTTGTTCAATTGGTAAACTCTACTTCATCTCCTCTTAATCTACCTGCATCGTCCTCTTCCTTCTCTGAAACTTCACCTCCTTCCAATCCCCCTTAACTTTATAAGGTTAATTTAGTCATATATGGTAAAAGAAATAAGAGCATATGTAATCGTTCCCTATATTTTCAAATTAAATTTGAAAATATAGGAACGAGATGCTATAGTGTTACCTATATTTTTAAATTTTGGAAAAATAGGAACAGTACCCTTCTATATTTGAGAGATGATATAGGAACTTTTCAAACATTGAATCGAAATATCATCTTGCGTTCTATAAAAAAAATCTCAGACGCAAGATGATCATGCGTATGGTCAATTTAAAACAAAAACATGTCAGACGCATATGATATTGCGTCCGATCGAAATTTTTAAAAAAAGTGTGTCGGACGCAACATTATATTGCGTGACCAAATAAAAAAAATCAGCAGTTGTTCTCAAACGCAATAACATTTTGCGTCCAATGAAATTTAAATAGCGTCTTAGTCTTTGTTTTACGCTTCTTTTTTTTTAATTCCTAATCTGCATCATGGTCTTTTTTTGTGTGTGTGCTAATAGCACATCTGACCTCTATACCTGTTAAATTTTTGTTGGGCCGAAGGGGGGTGAATAAGACTCATGCTAGACACCCTGGCCCAATTGAGAGAAGCCCATGGATGGCCAGTGTTGGCCCATCCTCAATAGTTGGACGAGTCTTAAATAATGATTTCATTATCAGCTAAGGGTAATGCTACATCTACTACCAAATCTACTACCTTTTCCTTTACTACCTTAAGTGGCACACTATTAGTGGAGGTTATTGTAGAGTAGGTGGTAGGAACATTCAATAGTAATGTGCCACCTAAGGTAGTAAAAGAAAAGGTAGTAGATTTGGTAGTAGGTGTAGCATTACTCATCATCTAATATGTACTGGGACAATGTCTATTACTAGGTGTATATGTGGCTTATTTGTAAGAAGATAAGTAAATTTTGGATAAATTTCACTAAACTATATCCGTGTTTCATAAATTTGCAAATAACTTTAACCAATTTGTTTTTTCCAGATGGGTGTACTCCATTCACTTTTTTTTGTATGGATAGGTATACTCCGTCAATTTCATGTATCACGCAATGACATGTGACGATTTTATATTGTTTTTGGACCAATATACCCTTAGCTGCTATTACTATTTAATTAAGTTATTTTTCATAATTAAATGTACTTATTATCTCATTCCTCTATTTAATAAATAGAAAATAAGATGAGAGAAGGAAAAGTGTTGTTGTGAAGACATATATTTAATAATTTTAAAAAAAGAAAGAAAACCAAGCTGTAAAGGAGGGAGACAATGTTCTTAGAGCTGGTATCGGGTCCTATTGGGTCGGGTCCTTCACTACCCTGATCCGGATCTGATACCCCACGGGTCCAAAAATTGGACCCGGACCCAGACTTGAAAGAACTGGGTCCAGGTCCTAGTTTAAAAAATCTATCCGTCGGGTCCGGTAGCGGAGAATAAATATTTGCACGTAAGTATTTTGTACCAGATATCCTACGGCTCCAACAACTTTTGCACTTAAGTACATAAATAAATAATATGTTTACACATCTATATTCAACAATTACGATTTATATGTATATCCCAATAACACTATTATTCAAATTTCATATTTTTTGAGGTATTTTGTAACGGATCCGGGTCTGGGTCCGGGTCCGGGTCCGGGTCTAGGTCAATTCTATTTTGAGCGGACCCAGATGCGGACCCATATAGATCGGGTTGATTTCGGTCCAATGCTGGGCTCAGATCGGGTCCGAATTGGATCCGAGTATCGGGTAAATGTGGCAGTGCTAAATGTGCTTACGCAGGTGAATGATATAATGGTCAATTTAATCAAAAAAGCGCCATTAACCCTAAAGCAGTGAATCTCAACCACTTTACATGTATTGCTAGCAAAAAAATAAAAAAAATAACTTTACATGTATGGTACATTCATCTGGAAAAAAAAGCTATGGGTATAGTTGTATGCAAATTTGTGAAACATGGGTATAATTTTGTGAGATTTGCCCTAACTTTTTATCAACGATGGTCATTTAAAGAAGTAAAACACTATAGATAAAAAATCCACAACGGTTTAGACAGGCTTGGAGAAAACTAAAAAAAATAAATGAAAAATAAGAACAACATGTAACACCCTGAATTCCCAATAAGCGTGAATTCGAAGTTCCACAGGATCTTTACACTTCACTTCGTACAATTTTACAAGGAATTTAAAACTTTTATTACAACAAAATCTTTTACAACAACACGCAGCGGAAAATAAATGAATTACAACAATGATAAATATACAATTGTAACAACTTTAGCATGTAAGTAATCATCAGCATCAAATTCATCTTTATATCTTCTTGTAAATTTCAAGTCCTGCATATGAAACTGTGGGTACGTCAGTTGCTTACAACCGACGAAATATTATGCACGACCATCCTCGCTATGCTGAAAGTATAATGATTCTTAAATACTTTAACAAACCACAAATGTCACGCTCCGCTTCCCAAAAAAGGAGATACGGAATACAGATACGTGACTAAGTCCAGCGAATGATTTTCATCATCCATAAGCTGTCAGGATCTTTACAACAAGCACAAGAATAATCAAGAGATGACAAGGAGAAATCAACCATGTATGCATATATGAATCAATATACCAATAAGAATTTACTTAAAACAAAATTTAATAATCTCAAATAAACTAGATCTGAACAAGTCAATAATTCTAGGTCACATTGCCCAATACAAAATTTATGTAGCAAATTATATTTATTCAAAATAAGCAACATGAAATAATAATAATAATAATAATAATAATAGCATGAACTCCAACAACTAGAATCTTAGATCACATACTCTATCGGGCAGCTGATCACCAAAATCTGCAATTTAACAAATTGCAGGGGAAAGAAAAGAAACAAAAATCCCATCAATACAAGTTACGGGGCGCTTATAGTGCAGGCAAAAGTACATGGCAAAGATAAACAACATAGAGTAATAGCGGAAACAACATAGCATGGAATAGACATGTCAACAAAACAGGATAACTAACATAAATCAGGAAACAAAATCAAGTAACATAATATACTAACAGGGTACAGGTAACATGTATCAGATGTCAAGTATCATGCAAGCAGGAAAACAGGTAACAGGTGTCAAGTAGCATGTACAGGTAATCATGTAACAGGTATGCATGTAACAGGTATCATGTAATGTCAAGTCTTGTATTATTACTATCTAGGTAGCACTTCATGTGTCCCAGGTTTTTACCACATGGTTGCTACATTAATACAAATTACGTTTAGATCTAGTGGTTTGTTTCTATAGGGCCGTGTACTCAAGCGTCATGTAATAGGAACAACTAGATAACCATCAGAATCAGTCCATAAGAATACACAAAAAGAAGTAAAAAAATTTCTAGAGATCCACAGTATAAGTATAAACCATCTTATCAAAGTTACCATTGAGAGCAAACAACTTAAATCATCTGGAACATAAGACTGTACAAGTAGAAATAATAGCTGCCTGGATATTGACATCACAGCTGATTACCAACATTATTCTTGTTCAAAACTCGAATAATTTACTCTACATGTAGACAACATCAGGAATATATATAATATCTTGCTTTTTCATAGCTTGAATGTTGAAAACTTATAGCATGAACCTGCAATTTTAGCCTACAGAACCCTTCAGCTCTATGTTCATGAGTGCATAAACCTCAGAGGAAAATTGAAGGGGAAGCTTATTAAAAACATCCCAACAGAAACCCCCAACCATAGCAGCGACAGTCTTCTCGTGGTCGATTCCTCTTTGCTGGAAATAGAACAGCTGGTCCTTCCCAATCTTGGAGGTGCTCGCCTCGTGTTCTACACATGCTGATGGGTTCTTCACCTATTCAGCAAAAAGAAACACATGATCAATTAAAAAAAAGAAAAAGAAAAATAAAACTAGAACCTTGGAGTAATGAAAAGTTATAATAGCAAGAACTTTGAAGTGTAGAAGGATAACACTAGAAATTATTGTCTCTCCAAATATTCATGCAACAAACGGTGGTCTAACCTTTATAGAGAGACAATAATATACATAGACAACTAAATGAAAATATTATTCTCTCCAAATATTCATTCAGTTGTCTATATATATTGTTGTCTCTCTAAACATTCAGTAGAAGGAGAACACTAGAAATTATTGTCTCTTTAAATATTCATGAATAAACAGGATTTATATAACAGTTCAAGGAATAATATCCATTACAATCATCGGTATATTAGAAAATGTATTAACTGCAATAACTAAGACTTTCCAGTAAACTCTATTGAAGGATGCAGTCTCTTATGAGGATGGTTACAGAATGTTGTAGAAAACTCAATATATGAACAATATCCATAGCTCTTGTGCACTAATTCCAACAATATCCATAGCTCTCCTGGTGGTCAAATAATCATGGGTCTCAATCAACAAAAACATTGTTAGAAGTAACCGTAGGCTCAGAACACAATTCTATTTGAAAATGTACTGTAAATCAAGGAAGATTATTGGGCTAGGGCTGCATTTCCATGCCATTCCTGCTAGTTCCAACCGTGCCCATTTCTCATTTCTCTCATGCTCATTTCTCTCTCGTTTCTATGCATCACTCTTAAACGCCAACATATAAGTGATGACTTGATTTTATATGAATCAAGTCAACATATAAGTGATGACTTCATGCATGAATGCTTGTAAAATAGTGTTTGTTATCATTTCCTAGACTAACACACAACAAAAGGAAGGAGCTAGAAAATTAAAAGCATTCATATTGAGATTGAAACACTTCCTGTATGAGGTATTCATGCATCACTTTTCTATCCATCTGAATTTTCTATGCATCACTCTTAAACGCCAACATATAGCTATAAGAAATTAACCTGAAATCAAAATTAAACAGAGCTCAATTAGCATGGAAACAACAACATTTTTATTTTAAAAATATAGTAGGCTCAGAACACAAAATATCGAAAGAGACGTCGGGATGTCGGAAAGAAAGGGTTGAATGTGTAGTGAAATCCCGTAAATGTTCTCCAACACTAAGGAAAATCTCAATATTTGGGCGGAATATATCCTAGCCATCGATAAGAGATCCTACGGCTAAGAACTTTTGCACACGATAAGGGCCTCTTCTCACCATCTCATAATAGACTTACTCATGTATATATATATATATATATATATATATATATAGAGTAAAAAAAACCAGTAGGCTCAGAACACATTATTCTCAGTAAGGCTGCATTGGGGTGTCGTGCCAACTAGAATATGATGGATAAATAATCAAGCATAAATACAACAAGCTGAAAAAATTATTTAGATCATAAAGTGTATCGCATCACTGCTTACACCAACGCACCGAAGGAGAGAATCAAACCCCAAAAGGCTTAAATGAGTATCCAAATCATATGCATCCAACCATTACAAAAATATAGTGATACGTTCAATCATTGTGTGTCATCACTGCCCAAAAATCAGATGAATTGGGCTGGACTTAGATCATTTAAATGTAAGCTGTGTTGAGGGCATTGGGGATTCCACAACATTCATTCATTTCTTCCCCATCTTCTCTCCCGCTCATTCCCCGAACTCTATTCAACTTTGCATAATTATCATGGCACACAACCAAATATGCTTCAAAACAATAATTTCAATCCCCAAAAATAAATAACCAACTTATATCAAAATGTGACTCATCATTGCCTACACACACAACCAAAAGAATATGCAAGAAATTGAACAGAAATTATAAAAGTATGTATGAGAATCGAACACTTCCCTCCGAAATCTGAGCCTGTAATGGCAGTCGAGGATAGGGGGCTTCAAGCATCAGCCAAACCCACCGCGATAGGGGGTTTTGATATCCACAATATGCCCCCAAATTGAAGACAGATCTCATGAGTTTGGGATTTCGATTTGGGTTTTCTGATTTGAGATCGGGGATGAAAGAAATGAGATGGTGAGCATACATATTTTTAGTATTTGAGATCTAGAATTTCGATTTGGGGGCTAAAGTTTCTCTTTGAATCGCTCAGGAAGGAGGTAGGGTTCACAACAAATCGAAACCCTAAGCCGCCATTTGGGTTTCTCATTGAAGAGAGAGAGAGAAATTGGCAGTAGGGTTTTGCCAATCGAAACCCGAACAGCCCTTCTTCGACGAAGAGAGAGAGACAAAGCAGGAGGGAGAGGCGTCGAAGTAGGGTTTTGCTCGACGAAGTAAGAGATAGAGCGGGAGAGAGAGGAGGTCGTGAGCTCGACGAGAAAGAAAGAGAGATAGGGGTTTCGATTTTGCCCCTTTTGCCCCTCAACAAAGCCAAGATAAGTGGGATTTGTTCTGAGCTGTTTGATCACGATCAACCGCGATCGGACGGCTGAGAACTTTAGCTCACGATAAGAAGTTGAGCTCACCATCTCATATTAGACTCTACACACACACACACACACACACACACACACACACACACACACACACATATATATATATATATAACAATGCTCCATTGCAAACGAGTCCCGTGCAAACGGGTATACAAACCACTTAAGCATTGTTGGAAACAATGGCTTAGGTTATAAATCTAAGTCATTGTTCCAAAACAAAGACTTAGGTTATAAACCAAAGCCGTTGTTCCGAATATAACCTAAGCCGTTATTCGAAACAACAGCTAAGGTTCAAAATAAACGAAGTCGTTGTTCCGAACAATAGCTTCAGTGGTTTGCAATTGAGCAATGCTTATATATATATATTTATATAATAAAACACAAAGAAAGCTATCAAGTGGCTCTCATTCAATCCTCCCAAAATAAAAGGCCCAGATCTAACCTCATAAAACACATTCTCCCCCCCCCCCTCGAAAAGTTTCCTCCCAAAACTCAAATTCAAATTCCCCCAAAACAACTTCTTTATTTATTTAATTCTCTCTCTCTCTCTCTCTCTCTCTCTCTCTCTCTCTCTCTCTCTCTCTCTCTATATATATATATATATATATATATATATATATATATACTTATGGAAACATGGACTTTTATACCCCAATTTATAATTATTTTTCAACATATACTAATGGAAACATGGACTTTTATTTACAGCTAATTATTGTC
This sequence comes from Hemerocallis citrina, assembly GCA_017893485.1. Taxonomy (NCBI): domain Eukaryota; kingdom Viridiplantae; phylum Streptophyta; class Magnoliopsida; order Asparagales; family Asphodelaceae; genus Hemerocallis; species Hemerocallis citrina. Next base: position 331,484,751 of record CM030359.1, on the reverse strand, counting down.
ATACTATTCAAACTTGAGCTACATAATTGTTGATTTATTGTTTGTAAGGCTTCTCATATGTTTTATCGTTCTGAAGACGTGCCATAGGCACGAGCCCACGGGCAAATCTAGTATATATATATATATATATATATATATATATATATATATATATATATATATATATATATATATATATATATATAATAATAAAACACAAAGAAAGCTATCAAGTGGCTCTTCTTCAATCCCCCCAAATCAAAGGCCCAGATCTAACCTCGCAAAACACATTTTTTCCCCCAAAAGTTTCCCCCCAAAACTCAAATTCAAATCCCCCAACAACTCTTTTATTTATTTAATTATCTCTCTCAATCTCTCTTTCTCTCTCTCTCTATTCTTCGGTTGCAAACGAGTCTGAGTGTACAGACCCGTGCGAACGTTGATCTGGGCCGTTGGATCTTTGATCCAACGTCCTATATATTTTTTTTATAAAGTTTAGCCTTAATCCGTCATTGGCAATGGCGGGTTAAGACTAAATTTTATAAAAAAATATTGCCTTAACCCGTCGTTGCCAAGGACGGGTTAAGGCAAAGTTCGAATTTCAGATCTGTATACAGTTCTTCTTCCTCCTCGATCTCTCCCCACTCTCTACTTCTTTTTTTGTCCGAAAGCAAACCCAAGAACCCCAACCCTATTCCAAACTCCTCTGTTTGCTCCAACTCCTCCGTTTGCTCCTCCTCTTCCTCTTCTTCCATTCTCATACAATCTCTCTCTCCCAATATCTACGTAGAAAGCAAATCAAAATCCTAGTTCGGCCACAAATTGAACTATTAGCTAAATTCGGAGTTATTTTGTAAGGTATTGACTAATTCTTTGCTTTATTAGTTATAATTGTGTTGATTTTTCAATTTTTCCATAGTAAATTATTTAGAAAGTGCCAAAAAAATTCTTTGCCTAAGTAATTTGTAAATATAAAATGGTGAAGACTTTTAATATATTCAAGTGTCCCAAAAATTCGTTGTCTTAGTAACTTGTAGATGTAGAATTTGGAAGACTTTTAATATATTCAAGTCCCCCAAAAAATCTACATTTAGGATTAATATATTCAAGTGCCCAAAAACTTTAAAAATTTGTAAATGTAGAAATATTTGTCTTACTAATTTAGTTTTATCTGTGTTGATTTTTCACGTTCGATTTAAACGAAGATAATTACAAATGTTTTAGTACGGTTACAATAGAAAATCTTGCAAATGGCCTCCAAAAAATACGAAACTTTGCAAGTAGGTTGGTCTCACGCATCACAAGCCACCCCAAATTATAGAAGTGGGTTTCGATTCACGGTTCGAGATATACGACCGTGTATCATTTTTGGTTTAAAAAAATCAAATAAAGCGGTACACGGTTGCATCTCGCAAATGGTGAGTCGAAACTCACTTCTACAAGTTGGGGTGACTTGCGCTACGTGAATTCAATATAGTTGCAAAGTTTTATAAATTTTGGATGTTATTTGTGCGAATTTTTCATGTTCCACGCATGAAGAAGTAATTGACTTAGAATTTTTTTAGTGCGGTTAGACTAGAAAACCATCCAAACAAACTTCATAAAATACAAAATTTTGCGAGTAGGTTGGACTCATGCAGCACAAGCCACCATAACTTGTAGAAGTGAGTTTCAACTAACGGTTCGAGAGATACGGCCGTGTGTTACTTTTGGTTTTAAAAAAACCAAATAAAGCGGTACACAACCGTATCTCGCAAACCGTGAGTCAAAACTTACTACTACAAGTTGGGATGACTTGTGCTAGGTGAATTCAAGCAATTTGCAATGTTTTGTAAATTTTGGATGCCGTTTGTGCAGTTTTCTCATGTTCCTCGTATTAGAAGTAAATAACTTAGAAAGCATTTAGTGCTGTTATACTAGAAAACCCTTCAAACGAACTCCAAAAAATACGAAATTTTGTGACTAGGATGGTCTCACATAGCTCAAGCAATCCCAACTTATAGAGGTTAGTTTCGACTCACGGTTTGAGAGATACGGGCATACAACGCTTTCGCTTGAAAAGAACCCAAATAAAGCGATATACGGCCGTATCTCTCTAACCGTGAGTCGAAACTCATTTCTACAAGTTGGGGTTGCTTGTGCTAAGTAAATTCAAGCAATTTGCAAAGTTTTATAAATTTTGGATGTCGTTTGTGCAGTTTTCTGACGTTCCTCGCATTAGAAGTAAATGACTTAGAAATCGTTTAGTGCGGTTAGACTAGAAAACCCTTCAACCAATCTCTAAAAAATACGAAACTTTGCGACTAGGATGGTCTCACGTAGCACAAGTCATCTCAACTTGTAGAAGTGAGTTTCGACTCACGGTTCGAGAGATACGGGCGTGTATCGCTTTTGGTTGTAAAAACACAAATAAAGCGATACACGGTCGTATCTCTCGAACCGTGAGTGAAAACTCACTTATACAAGTTGGGATGGCTTTTGCTAGGTGAATTCAAGCAAGCTACAAAGTTTTATAAATTTTGGATGCCGTTTGTGCATTTTTCTCACGTTCCTCGCATTAAAAGTAATTAAACTTAGAAAATTTTTAGTGCGTTTAGACTAGAAAACCCTTCAAACGGGTTCCAAAAAATACGAAACTTTGCGAGTAGGTTAGACTCACCTAGCACAAGTGGCCCCAACTTATAGAAGTGAGTTTCGATTCACGGTTCGAGAGATACGTGCGTATATCGCTTTTGGTTGTTAAAAATCCAAATAAAGCGATCCACAGCCATATCTCTCGAACAGTGAGTCGAAACTCACTTCTACAAGTTGGGATGGCTTGTGGTAGGTGAATTCAACCGATTTACAAAGTTTTATAAATTTTGGATGCCGTTTGTGTATTTTTCTCATGGTCCTCGCATAAGACGTAAATGACTTAGAAATCTTTTAGTGTGGTTAGGCTAGAAAACCCTCCAAACGGATTCCAAAAAATACGAAACTTTGCAAGTAGGTTGGTCTCACCTAGTACAAGCCATTCCAACTTGTAGAAGTGACTTTCGACTCACGGTTCGAGATATACGAGCGTGTATCGGTTTTGGTTGTAAAAAACTCAAATAAAGCGATACACGGCCATATCTCTCGTACCGTGAGTCAAAATCAGTTCTACAGGTTGGGGTGGCTTTTGCTAAGTGAATCCAAGCAAGGTGAAAAGTTTTATAAATTTTGGATGCCGTTTGTACGGTTTTCTCACGTTCCTCGCATAAGAAGTAAATAAAGTTGAAATTTTTTTAGTGCGTTTAGACTAGAAAACCCTCCAAACGGCTTTCAAAAAATAAGAAACTTTGTGAGTAGGTTGGACACACCTAGCACAAGCCAATCCAACTTATAGAAGTGAGTTTTGACTCATGGTTCGAGAGATACGGCCATGTATCGACTTATTTGAGTTTTTTCAACCAAATAAAGTGATATTCGCTCGTATCTCTCCAACCGTGAGTCGAAACTAACTTTTACAAGTTGTAGTGGCCTGTGCTACGTGAATCCGACCAAGTTGCATTGTATTGCTATTTTTTGTTGTCATTTGTGTCTTTTTTTCACAATTTCGCTATGTTTATTGATGATAGATAAATGGATGTAACGCGTATCAACTAAGCTTAATTTTTTTTGTTCATAGATAAATGGCTAGAACGAGGCGACCGAGAAGCCCTTCCGGTAACGCTAGTGGCACACCAATTACGGAGGTAAGATTGATTATTATTATTGGTTTTAAATACGAATATGCAATATTATCTCAATAATAACAACATTTATCTTTATTTGTGTAGGTTGGTGGCCGTCAATCTACATCTGCTGAGGCAGGTCCTTCATCCTCGATTTCTGTTTCACCTCCTGGACCGTTGGACCATGCTTACTCACATTGCAGGACATACACCTATCTGAAGCCTTGTGGAATGGGTCCACTAAGAAATATACTTCCAGAAGCATGCGGTTCCTTCCTTTTGACCCCCATATCACGCCGTACTTGGTTGAGGCCGGTTTCTACGGAGCTAGATTCATGGGGGAAGTGAAGCTGGATCGGCCGTTACTTACAGCTCTTGTCGAACGATAGAGGCCGGAGACACATACATTTCACCTACCCGTGGGTGAGATGACTGTCACTCTGCAAGATGTAGCCCTCATAATTGTGCTACCAATAGATTGGGCCACCGTGACGGGAAACATGGACTTTGACCGAGTAGCAGTTGTTCATGATTTGCTCGGTATCGACCTCTAGTTGTCAGTGGCCCAAAAAGAGAGAACGTTGAAAAAGAAATCCTCAAAAATATTCCCGAAGATTATGATGAAGATTTGTTATATCAACAAATAGAAGCTGCGAAAGATAAAGCAGAAGATGAATTTTGGAATGAAATCTTTGACGGAAAATCACTGTATATTAGTTGGTTGAAATTGCAATTCGAGGAGGGTTATTTGACCCCCGATTTGGACGAGGAAACCATAATCTACTATGCTCGTGCATACATCTTTAGTATGACCGGGGGAGTGATCTTTCCTAACTCATCCGGTTCGAGCGTGCCGATAATGTATCTACGGTTGTTGGAAAATTTTGGTTATGCAGGCCGTTTCAGTCAGGGGAGTGCGGCATTGGCGATACTCTATAGGAATTTGTGTGCATTTTCATTAGGTACCGTACAAATGGGTAGCCTGATGGTACTACTGCAAATCTGTAGTTGGAAACACATCAACATCGGACGTTCCCGTATTATTGAACCGACACCGGATTGGTTGGCCGACCCGGAGGTGCCAGAGTTGTTACCTCCCTTAGGATTATATTGGGTGGGGCGGCACACGTTGGTCGATAACCCACACCAATCTCTTACTTACTATAGAGATGAGTTGGATAACTTGCGGGTCGAGTTCGTAAATTGGGAATCGTACTCGACCGCCAGGTTGGTAAGGGTTCCACCAGTTTGTTTGGTTGGTGCGCTATGGTTGATGGTCGCACCACTTGTGAATTTTTTTGTTGTTGAGTTCCAATATCCGGATAGAGTGATGCGGCAGTTCGGATATCAGTAGAAGGTTCCCGACGTCCGGGTTTATGATAAAAAGTTTCACGAGGTGAGAAGAACGGGTCGAGTGCCCAACTTCGATTGGGCTGATTTCCACCGGGTCTAGAACACCATGCGGTATCAAATGACACCGAACATGATGTACTTCGCGATACCATATGATGGGTCCTACCAACAGATTTACATGACGTGGTACAAACATATTACACGGTTGTATGTTTCCCCATGGGCCGCTATACCAGCCGGTGTACAGATTCCGATTCTCCCAACCGAGGTAGAACCACCTCTGGCATATTCCTCTTCCCAGCCGATGTACCAACCAAAGGCGAAGACATATCGAAACTTGGTTAGTCAAATTTCACCCAATTTTATATATTTAGTATGCATGTATTGTTATTTGAGGAGGTGGGTGATATATTTAGTATGCATGTTGTTTAAAATAAAATTTTCAACCTAATGTAGATTAAAACACATGAAAAAACGTTCGGATAGCTACTCGCGTCTTGAAGAGTAAGGTACCCAAGAGCGTTAAGGAGCTAATGCGGGAGATGCTCAAGCTAGGGGTGGGCTCGGTACGGTACCGAACTTTTTGACATTGTACCATTACCATACCAAACTAGTTCGGTTTGAAAATATGCAAACCGTTACCAACCAAAAATTTCAGTATACCGAAACTTCGGTATACCGACTATTTCGGTTGGTACGGTTCGGTATTGGTGTTATACCAAATATGATCAAATTTTTGTTTCTTTGTCATCTTTCCAGTGAAACTGACAAGCAAGATGGCGAGGAGGGTGGTACAACAAGAAAAAAACCTCATCCCAAAAAAAAAAAAAATCTTTACAAATTGGATTTTGTCTGAAGTATATAAGAAACTATCAATCAAAGCTAAATGAACTACTCCATCTCCCTTTTAGATAATCCTCAAGAGATGTATTTGCTGCCAAGAAACCAATAGTAGGTTCAGAGCTACAAACTGAGTTTGTATCATGCTCTAAAGTCTAAATCGAGGAGGGCAATGTTAATGTGGGACTGAATGTTATTTGGTATTGGACTCTCATATTCATCCTCCAAAACGCTATGATCTTCTGAAGAATTGACTTGTGATCTTGCCCACCTATGAATTTCAGAGTCTCCTTGGAGTAGCTTCAGAGTCTGTTTTAGTTTAAGAAAGAAAGAACAATCACTCAGATGTTTTTAATCAAATTCTTATAGGTTTTTTTTGGATAATACCTATAAAAAAATATTATTTTGGTTTTAATCTTTTTTGATTCTCTTAGTAACATATACAAGGCTAAAAGAATAGGTAACATATACAAGAGCTGTAGTAAGGATGAATTCTTACAATAGCCATTCTCTTGGTTACCTCAACAAGCTAATCTTCCTTTTTAGATTTATAAATCAAGATTGTATATCAAAGAAAAAAATTGCAGTAGCTTTTCTAGAGTTCATCGATCACAGAAGATATTAGGATTCTGACCGAATGAATAGGACATGTATTTTAGCAATTCGGTACGGTACCGTAAAATACCGACTGAACCATATTCATACCGAAACCGAACCGGATTTTAGAATTCGATACGGTTGTACCGTACCAAACTTTGGTAATCGAATTTTTCAGTACCGAATCGATTGGTTCGGTTGGAAAACTGGTCGGTTGACTCATTTTGGTATGATCGGCCACCCCTAGCTAAAGCCGTGCCACCGTATTCTTAAGGAAGTGGGTTAAATTCTGCAACTTGATGCATATTTGAAAGCCAACGTGCCAACAACGTGTTCTAGGCAAAAAAGCATGACAAGGCAGGGAATTCACATCGCCGAGCCACAACAAGTCCAACAACAGCAACCACCTGAAGAAGTTGTGGAGGAGCAGTGGTCGGATGACCCTCAATCCCCAGGGACACAAGGCAGACGGTGAAATCCTCAAAGGAAGCAAAACCCGCCCGATCAATTCACACCAAGCAGTCGCAAACCGCGTGGCCGTAAAAGGTAGTATTTAACAATTGGTTCGTTATTAGTAGTTTAGTATTTGGTTGATGATTTTATTTTTCAAATAACTAATGCATAGTTTGTTTCTATGTTGATAAATTGTTGTAGATAAATACCAGGCATGCATGGAAGCCAAACTGAAGAAGCTGTTGAAAAAGTTTTTTATATTAATAAAGTTTCGGGTTGTATAATTGATGTGAAAATTCTTGAGAACTGAATTGATTTGAATTTATTGTGAACATTTTGACATTGTTAATTTTTACTTTAAAATTGTTGTGAAGTTATCTGTTTTGTTATATACATTGTTGTGAAGTGGACTAATGGCTTTTGGTTTGTGAATGAAATCATTATCTGAATTGATGTGAATTGCTGAATTGGTGTGAATCATCTGGAGAAGTTGTTGTGAATGAACTAATTTTGTGAAGTTGTATTTGTATCAACCAAAGCACATAGAGTCCATACAGACGAAAGTTCTGTCAAAATCTCTCTACTTAACCCGTTATTGACGATAACGGGTTAAGTGATTTTAACCCGTCATTGTCAATAACGGGCTAAGTTGTGAGATATCGGCAGACCTTCAGCCCTTACAGACCATGTTTTCAAAAAATTGAACATTTTACACTGTCAAAATCCCTCTACTTAACTCGTTATTAACGATAGCGGGTTAAGTGATCTTAACCCGTCATCGTCAATAACAGGCTAAGTTGTGAGATATCGGCAGACCTTCAGTCCCTACAAACCAAGTTTTTAAAAAGTTAAACATTTTACACTGTCAAAATCCCTCTACTTAACCCGTTATTGACGATAACGGGTTAAGTGATCTTAACCCGTCATCGTCAATAATGGGCTATGTTGTGAGATATCGGCAGATCTTCAGCCCTTACAGACCAAGTTTTCAAAAAGTTGAACATTTTACACTGTCAAAATCCCTCTACTTAACCCGTTATTCACGATAACGAGTTAAGTGATCTTAACCCGTCATCATCAATAACGGGCTAAGTTGTGAGATATTGGCAGACCTTCAGCCCCTACAGACCAAGTTTTCAAAAAGTTGAACATTTTACACTGTCAAAATCCCTCTACTTAACCCGTTATTAACCCGTTATCGTCAATAACAGGCTAAGTTGTATAATATTTTTATGCTTTTTACAACTTTTTCTTTACTCTTTACGAACAGTATCTGTGGAACTCTATACCAAAGATAGATGATCTATACCTGTATATCGTTTATATATTTTATTAATTTCCATTTTTTTTCCCACCTAAATAACCAATATAAAATTATGAAGGTTAAATGTTTTTAAAAAATACCATAAAATAAAAGATGATTTTTTAATTTTTTAAAATCAATTTTTTAATATATTCTTACCCCTAATATGTAAAATCTTTTGCAATGCGTACACCTATTCGGTTCAACACCTAACCCCTAACTATACCCCCCAAATTCTTCTATTTTTTCATAATTTTAAAAGTTTATTCACTCGTTCTTTTCTTTTCTTTCCTTCTGTGGCTTTAGGATGTAAAATCTACGACAAGTACAAAGAACATTACTACAATGATCATGTGAATGAGAATGGAATAGAGTTTTATCAACTCATGGATTCCATAACATGCACCACATGTAGATCCACATATGTAGAACCCAATAAAGAAAAAGATTCAGTGCGCTTTAGAGCGGAGAATCATCAGATCCAACATGGAAAAAATCCTAAAGTCCATAACTTACCTACTATTATATTTCACTCTATAAAGTGGGCACCACATGTAGATCCCCACATGTAGAACCTAATAAGCACATGTAGATCCCCACATGTAGAACCTAATAAGGGAAAAGATTTAGTGCGCTTTAGAGGGGAGAGTCATCAGATCCAACATGGGAAAAACCTAAAGTCCATAACTTGTCTACTATTACATTTCACTCTATAAAGTGGACACCACATGTAGATCCCCACATGTAGAACCCAATAAGGGAAAAGATTCGGTGCGCTTTACTACCTCTAACTACAAATATTAACCTAATTAATAGGGTTAGGGTAGGGGTAGGGTTAGGGTAGGGTTAGGTTAGGGGTAGGGTTAAGGTAGGGGTAGGGTAGGGGTAGTGTTAATAGGCCGTTTTTGGAATATTCAGATGGGTTCAAAAATTGGAAGGATTTTATTTTTGGAGATAAGTATTCATGCCAATGGAAAAATGCGGGAGGTTATTCAGTAGGGGATCTACATGTGGTGCCCACTTTGTATAGTTAAATGTAATAGCAGGCAAGTTATGAAAACACATTTATTAAGAAAGAAGAATGTTCTTTTAGAATCGAAGAACAGAGATGGCAAGGCAGGGGGGGGGGGGGGGGGGGGGGAGTTTTAAGATATAACCCCTAACCTTAACCCATAACCCTATACTAACCCTTAACAACTCATTTAACCCTAGCTTACCCTAATCCTGCCCTAGCCCCTGTTAACACTAACCCTAACCTTACACTAACCCTAGCTGAAATATTATTACCACTTTCAGGGATATGTTTAGGGGTTAGGTGCTAAACTGGATAGGTATACGCACTCCGGAGAAAAATACATATTAGGGGTAAAAATATATTTTAAAAAATTGATTTTTACGAATGAAAAGATCATCTTTTATTTTCTGGTATTTTTTTTAACATTTAACCTTAAAGTTTTTATATTGGTTAGTTAGGTGGCTAAAAAATAAAATTAATAAAAAATATAAACGTTGTACAATCATATGAATGTCGACTTTGTAGACTTCAAGAGACACTGCTCGTAAAGGGTAGAGAGACAGTTGTAAAAAGCATTAAAAAAAATTTGCAAAATTATATAAAAAATTATATAAAACGTGTATAAAAAAATACAAAAATTGAAATAAAATTTGGGAAAAACCATTTTAAAACAAATTAATCAATTTTAGAAGTATAAACATTGAATGTTGATAAAAAAAATCGGAACCCGAAGTCGAGGCCTATCTCTAACCTCACTCTAACCCTCTAACCCTAGCCCTAACCCTATTAACACTCTAACTCTTAAACCAAATTCAATATTTACGAAGAATGATATTACATGTTTATTTTTTATATATAAATTATATACGCGATATTCAATTTGTTTGTATAGTATATTATTATTTATTTTATGAACAGAATTTTCTTAGAAAAAATATATCCACCTTAACCTGTTATTGGGGATAACGAGTTAAGTGAGCTTAACCCGTTATCGTCAACAACGGGTTAAGGTAGAATATATTGGCCAAACTTTATCTTCAAAATGTTAAGTTTGTACAACAAAAAGCAAATACACTGGAATTATCTACCAACCTAACCCATTTTTGGAGATGACGAGTTAAGCTCACTTAACCTGTTATCTCCAATAACGGGTTAAGTAGCCCAATACTGTCTGAACTTTATCTTCAAAATTTGAAGATTGTGTCACAAAGGCGAAGACACTGCAAATATCAATCAACTTAACCCGTTATTGTGGATATCTTAACCTGTTATCCTAAATAACTGGCTAGGTTGGAAGATTTTGGCAGTATTTTATCTTCAAAATGTAAGTTTTTACAAATTTCCACAAATAAAAAAAACCAACAGCATATATATAGTGCACAAATACACAATTTGCACAGATACATAAAATTCACAAATTTCAACAGAAATAAACATTCACTAACCAATTACAACATCAACATCCACAACAACATATATAGTTCACAAATACACAAAGTGCACACATACACAAATTGCATTCAGATTAAATATACCAGTAATCTATTTATAAATTAAAAAATACTAAATTGAGCATGTATATCCAATCAAAAGTGTAGAACTTTTCAATAATTGATTCCTTCCATAGGCACGATCAGCTTTCATTCCGGACCTACACAAAAAAAAACAAACAAATAATAAATTTGAAATTAATAATTCTCTTCACATCGCAAGACAAAAGTAAGCAATTACAAAAAGTTTATCTTCAAAATTTAATATGACATACATAATATGAAAAACCCCTTAGCACAAATCTTCACCTTCATCTTCAGCACACTCTCCAGCGATTGGAGCTTCTTCATACGCTACCGATCCACTACATAAGGAAGAAGAATGGGTTAGTGTCAACATACACAAGTTCAGATTGATTGAGTCAAATTAACAAATACTTGGTCTTGGATATATTACCATGCCATATTTTTTGGGCAATTTCGTGAATCGTGACATATGACACGAAGGCATGTCCTGCAAAGTCTAGGTCTCTTCGTTTTTTGAGATTCTCTTATGAACTTCAACATCTTCCCTCTAGGCCTCCTCTTTGTGGTGCATTGTACAGGGTCCCCCACCGGTGCATGTGCATGTGCATGTCCACCACTCTCCGGTTGTGCACTACCTTTGTGTGGTGTGCTATTCCCGGATTGAATGTAAGAAAAGCCTTCGATTCCCTTAAGCATGTGGTCGAGCATGTACTTGTACGCTCCCTCTGAAGAACAACCAAGATCGACCAACTGTCTTGAGTGCATACTCAATTCACAATAACGAGAGGCAAAATTATCGCTCATACTATTGGGAACGAGTGTACTGCTTCTTGTCAGTTGATCCCGGGTCCATCGTCTACAAATATATTGCTCCAGTAGTGCGGTGTGATCGGTGAACCGAAGAACCGCTAATAGATGTTTGCATGGAATGCCTACGAATTCATATATGGAACAAGGGCATTTAGCCAATTGATGGAGTTTGCAAAAAGAAATTACCTTCCCCGGTTCTGAATTTCCACAAATCGTTACAGAAAAAGCTGAACTATTCGGTGTATCCATACTTGCAATGACACTCACTTTAAGTAATAAGCTTTTTACGACTTCTTGTTGGAATTTGTAGAAAGTTTTTAGTGTGTATGTTCTTGCCATTTGTAACTCCAATGCCCATTCGGTCTTCAATTTTGGCCTCTCCTAGCAATTACGATGAGTTTCTTTAAGTTCTTCGTGTCTTTGTTTTAATAAGACTCGGTTAAAGATGATGGCAAATTTATGCAATGAGTACTTCTTATGAGTATATTGCTTCAAGGATGAATGTAGCGATTCGCTATGTTGAGTACTCAACATGCCACCCCAATATGAGTCTCTTGCATACACGGGAGCCCATTTCTCGCAAATCTCAAATTTATCGTTCAACCATTTGTTGTTCTCAAGTTTGTATTGCGAAATCAAATTTTTCCACTTCTGTTCAAATTCAGTTTTATATTCCATCGTGTAGATGATATTTTTCAAAGCATTCCTAAACTCATCAATGTTATTCGACTATGCACTTCATGCGGTAACTTATCCATAATATGCTGATGAACACAATATTATTCACTTTTTAAGAGCAATAATCTTAATATAATTAGACATTTAAAAGCTCTATATGTGGTATTTATGCTTCTTTTCTTTTTCTCTACAGGAAACAGCCTATAAACAGCAAAACGAAGCAAATTCAGAATGATACACAGGAAACTGAAGAGGCAGTCGACTGGTCATGATAACAGGCGACTGGACAGAGGAAATCGAGTTTTACACAGCTGCTCGACCAAGTCGACTGTTCCCAAAACATCAGTCGACTGGGCGAATGAATCACGAAAATACTGAAGTCTCGACACAGTCGACTTACTCCCAAGGGCAGTCGACTGATAGGCGGCGGAGTACAAAGATAAGATATTCGAAGATTCACCTGCATCTAATTTCACATCTATTTGAATCCAGATTTATGCAAATCAAATCTAAAGACTGGGGGTTTCCAAGAGCACGTGGTTAACAGATAAGGAAGAAAAGAGGAAAAAGAAGAAAGAAATTAATCATCAAATCAATTAAAGAAGGATCTTCCTGAAAAAGTGGAAACCCTAATTCTCAGCCGTACTCTATAAATATCAGAAGAGATCGACTTAGAGAAAGGGAATCAGAGATAGATCTGGTGAACGCAACTTAATCAGAGAGTTCCCAACCATCAAGTCAACCAGTGCATCACTCCATCATCATCGAAGAAGGAGAGAGAAGATCCAGCAACCAGAAGGCAGTCGACTGTGTGACAGACAGTCGACCATATTGCCGGAATCCATTAGTTTATTTCTTCTTCTCTCTTTATTCTTTTATGTTGATCATGTATTTGAACTTGTTAAGCAATAAAAGTATTATTATGTGGAACTAATTTCATAGTTGGGTAGATCGAAACCGTAGTTATGTAGTGCTATGTTCTTCTGAGATCTTCTAATTACTTATTGATTGAATCTGGTTGAATTGATATAGATTAATGATCATCAAACTTGGATCTTGAAGTCTGAGAGCAGTCGACTGAGGTGAGAGCCAGTCGACTGACATACAGCACGTGAGAATATCAAGTTTATGTTATCATTTATCTAAATCTGTTATATGAAGCATATTGAGACGACCGAATCTCGTGCCCATAATTTGTAACAAAGGAATCTTTAGGGGTTCTTGGTTCAATCAACTTAGAGGATCTAGATCTGATACCAATTTCTAGAACTTTAAGTGTTTGTTCGTTTCCACTGATCTTATGTTTTCTTTAAGAACAACTTAGTAAATACTAGGCTGACTACTTGATGAAAGAAACGAATTAGAGTAGATACCATGCCTAATTCTTGGCTTAGGGAAACAATACTTTAAGGAGTAGATACCATGCCCTTGAAGTGAACAAACATGAGTAATTGGAAGTAAATTCAGAAGGTGACTTAGCATTACTAACTATTGGTGGAGATCAACAACCCAACTATTCAAGAGATATTGCGATTCAAACTCATCTTTCTTAGTTTAATCTTTTTAATTCTTTTAGATTTCTACAACAACCCTTCATCATTTATTATTAGTTTTATTGATTAGTAAGTTGAAGTCTACAATCTCTGTGGGATCGACCCTTGCTATTACTACGATTCGATTCGTGCACTTGCGAGGTTTTTATAATTTGTGTCTAGTTTATCTATTAATTTAGGTACTAGATTTCCAACAACAAGTTTTTGGCGCCGTTGCCGGGGATTGTTTAGTATTTTGACTTACAAATCAGTAAAATCTTTTTCTTTTTTTTATTCTATTTTATTTCTTCTTTTTCTTTTTCTTGAACTTTCCTTCAGGTTAAACTTTGCTCAGAACCAGATCAGTCGACTGTCTAACAGACAAGTCGACTGTACAGAAGCTATTGTACAGGAGTAGACCAGCCGACTGTCCCGAGGATCAGTCGACTGTCCAGAGGATTTTTCCAAAAAGCAACAATGGGTGAAATTTTTTTAAACCGAGTACCAATGCAAGACAAATTCATTCCTAAGAATATTGAGAATCCTTCTTGCATAGCTTTTCAACCCAAAGTCACAGGGAATATGCATCTATCACCTCAATTACTCAGCATGGTGCCCCACTTCTTTGGTAGAACAAACGAAGATCCGCATCTACATTTACAAGACTTATTTGATCTTTGCAGGACACAAAGCATCCAAGGGCTTACCTCTGAACAAATCAGGTTAATCTTGTTTCCTTTTTCTTTAAAACTTAATGCTAAGTTGTGGTATAATTCCTTGGAACCAGGATCAATTCAATCATGGGAGCAATTGGCAACAAAATTCTTGAAAGAGTTCTTTCCAGCCCAGAAAACCAGACAACTAAAACGGGAAATTCTACTTTTCCAACAAAAAGATGGCGATTTATTCTTCGAGGCGTGGAAGGACTTCAAAAACAAACTTTTCAAGTGTCCTACGCATAACATACCTAAGGACGACCAGGTACAATCATTTTATGAGGGTTTAAATTACACTAACAAAGCAATTGTTGATGCAGCATGCAATGGAATGTTGATGAGGAAGAGTGCTGAGGAGGCCTTAGAGCTATTTGAAGAACTCAGCGAGAACTCACAACAATTCTCAACAAGAAGGAGCATCTCAAGAAAACAGGGAGTATTCGAAATTTCTCATAATAATAACATGCAATTCGAAATGGAAACCATGAACAAAAAGATTGATATGCTTGTGAATTCAACGATGGGTGGTGTAAAAAAACCAACCAAAAGACATTTGTGCAATTTGTTTTCAATCTAACCATACAACTAATTCATGTCCCATGTTTTCTTTCGCAGATCAGGAGCACACAAACTACGAAGAACAGGGAATGTACCCGCCCCAGAACAATTTTTTTTCAAACACGTATAACCCAGGGTGGCAAAACCATCAAGACAATCAATTTGCACCAGGGCATACGCAGCAATTCCAAGGCGGGAATGGGTATGATGAGCCAGCACAAGAACAGGAGAAGTTAAATTTTGAATCCACCATTCTTCAACTACTCCAACAGCAACAACAAACCAGTGATCAACAAAGACAGGCCATTCAAAAATTGGAATTTCAAATTGGCCAAATTGCTACGGAGTTAAGTGAAAGAAAGGCAGGAGAATTTCCATCACAAACCATACCTAACCCTAGAGGACAAGAACAGCTCCAATCAAGGACAACACTAGAAGAAGAGACCGAGTTTACAATGTTTGATGCACCACAATTTCCACACGATGATCATGAATGTTATAAAGTTGACGTGGTTCCGGAAATTTGCGACCAAACATTTCAAGAAAATAGCGTTGATCCATTACAAGCAACAATTGCGCACCCTCCACCACTATCTCAAGTTGAAATGGAATACGACGACTGGAAGATTACAGAGACAGTACTTCACCATGGAACTCCAGAGTCCTATCCAGGTAAGCTTGCATCTGTATTTGAAGAGTTGGTATCTGATAACACTTGTGTTCTACAGGTTAAGTCGACTTATGAAGAGGACAAGTCGACTGATGAAACAGACAAGTCGACTGAAGATCATGACAAGTCGACTGCTCCTAGGACACCTGATGAGGAGCTAAAGCCACTACATGAACACCTGAGGCCACTACTTGATTATTTGGGGAACAACCAGACAGTACCTGTGACAGTTGCTACAAAATTCAAGATGAACAAAGAAGCAAGGCTGCAGGGAGTCTTGCAAAATCACAATGGTGCTTTAAGATGGACCATTGCTGATAAACTAATGTCAAGATGGTACGGTCCATAAAATGTTGCACAGGTTTCCCCCACATGGAGCGTTGGCGAAAAATCAAACGTTCAAGGTGAATGGGCAGAGGGGGAGACCTTATAAGTCGATGAGTTGTGAGCCTTGAACCATTCAATACATTGCACAAACTCATCGAGTCTAGCTGAAGACAAGAAACACAGCGCTTATTGGGAGGCAACCCAACTTTCAGGGGAGTATTTACACTTTCCCTTTATGTTATTCATTATTATTCATTTTTATTTTTATTTTTCAGTCTCTCCTCACTAGATGGTAACACATGCCTATATCTTATGTTTTGTGCGAACATTGAGGACAATGTTCCATCTAAGTGTGGGGGTATTAGTTAGCTATATTTGGAATCTTTTGAATTTTTTTTTTAGGGATAAACAAATTCTTATAAAGTAAGAGTAAGGATACTTATTTACTTTAGGATTGTTGAGTTTCATAATTCCCTACAAAAATTGTGCGAGTCATGCGATTATACATAATAAACAAATGTGATGCTTTTTCTGATAATTATTCCCTTCAGATCTAGTCCTAAATCGAGTTTAAGTAAATAGAGTGATACAATATATATATATATTTGAATAAAGTCAGTCTACTCCAATGTTTTGAGCGCTTAGTAACTAGGGGTATTCATCACCAATGTTTACCTTTACGTCAAACGGCAACTTGAAATATGAGTATGCAAAGCACTTTAATGTTTGTGACTTGTTGAGTAACCGGGTGGATACATCACAAATGTTTCGCATTCGCGTCAAAAGACAAGTGACAACTTTAAAGAAGAGACTACAACTTTAAAGAAGAGACTATAAAAAAAAAAAAAAAAAAAAAAAAAAAAAAAAAAAAAACTCTAGTTTGCTACTGGATTTGTAGTAGAGAAAAGGGATAATCACAGACTGAGTAGATGCATACTATAACTACATTAATCGCATGACAAATATGACTAAGTTTGGGATTTATGAAGAGACAATTGCACTAGAGAAAGTGGGTATGTTTAATTCTACTTTATCTGAAATTGTTTGTAGTTTTATATTTTTCATTTTGATGTCCACATAATAAGAAAGCCTGGTGGTTGAATCTATTGTTATTATTATTCTCCCTATTCATAATTCTAGTTTGCTTGAGGACAAGCAAAAGCTAAGTGTGGGGGTATTTGATGAACACAATATTATTCACTTTTTAAGAGCAATAATCTTAATATAATTAGACATTTAAAAGCTCTATATGTGGTATTTATGCTTCTTTTCTTTTTCTCTACAGGAAACAGCCTATAAACAGCAAAACGAAGCAAATTCAGAATGATACACAGGAAACTGAAGAGGCAGTCGACTGGTCATGATAACAGGCGACTGGACAGAGGAAATCGAGTTTTACACAGCTGCTCGACCAAGTCGACTGTTCCCAAAACATCAGTCGACTGGGCGAATGAATCACGAAAATACTGAAGTCTCGACACAGTCGACTTACTCCCAAGGGCAGTCGACTGATAGGCGGCGGAGTACAAAGATAAGATATTCGAAGATTCACCTGCATCTAATTTCACATCTATTTGAATCCAGATTTATGCAAATCAAATCTAAAGACTGGGGGTTTCCAAGAGCACGTGGTTAACAGATAAGGAAGAAAAGAGGAAAAAGAAGAAAGAAATTAATCATCAAATCAATTAAAGAAGGATCTTCCTGAAAAAGTGGAAACCCTAATTCTCAGCCGTACTCTATAAATATCAGAAGAGATCGACTTAGAGAAAGGGAATCAGAGATAGATCTGGTGAACGCAACTTAATCAGAGAGTTCCCAACCATCAAGTCAACCAGTGCATCACTCCATCATCATCGAAGAAGGAGAGAGAAGATCCAGCAACCAGAAGGCAGTCGACTGTGTGACAGACAGTCGACCATATTGCCGGAATCCATTAGTTTATTTCTTCTTCTCTCTTTATTCTTTTATGTTGATCATGTATTTGAACTTGTTAAGCAATAAAAGTATTATTATGTGGAACTAATTTCATAGTTGGGTAGATCGAAACCGTAGTTATGTAGTGCTATGTTCTTCTGAGATCTTCTAATTACTTATTGATTGAATCTGGTTGAATTGATATAGATTAATGATCATCAAACTTGGATCTTGAAGTCTGAGAGCAGTCGACTGAGGTGAGAGCCAGTCGACTGACATACAGCACGTGAGAATATCAAGTTTATGTTATCATTTATCTAAATCTGTTATATGAAGCATATTGAGACGACCGAATCTCGTGCCCATAATTTGTAACAAAGGAATCTTTAGGGGTTCTTGGTTCAATCAACTTAGAGGATCTAGATCTGATACCAATTTCTAGAACTTTAAGTGTTTGTTCGTTTCCACTGATCTTATGTTTTCTTTAAGAACAACTTAGTAAATACTAGGCTGACTACTTGATGAAAGAAACGAATTAGAGTAGATACCATGCCTAATTCTTGGCTTAGGGAAACAATACTTTAAGGAGTAGATACCATGCCCTTGAAGTGAACAAACATGAGTAATTGGAAGTAAATTCAGAAGGTGACTTAGCATTACTAACTATTGGTGGAGATCAACAACCCAACTATTCAAGAGATATTGCGATTCAAACTCATCTTTCTTAGTTTAATCTTTTTAATTCTTTTAGATTTCTACAACAACCCTTCATCATTTATTATTAGTTTTATTGATTAGTAAGTTGAAGTCTACAATCTCTGTGGGATCGACCCTTGCTATTACTACGATTCGATTCGTGCACTTGCGAGGTTTTTATAATTTGTGTCTAGTTTATCTATTAATTTAGGTACTAGATTTCCAACAACATATGCCAAATGCAATATCTATGATCAGTGGCTGGAAAAACTTTCTTAACTGGAACACTTATTCCACGATCATCATCTGTCACGATACTCACCGGAACACAAGCCATTACTACTCGCCAATTTTCAAAGAACCACTCAAATGAGGATGCCTTCTCATTTGGAATGAACCCGCAACCCCGAAATATTGATTGCCAATAATGGTTGACTCCAACAAATGGTACGAATAGCATCTGGCATCGGTTTGTATTGTAGGTAGCATCAAAGAAAACAACACTTCCAAATACTTCGAAATTCTTTCGAGCGATACTATCCACCCAAATACAATGGGACAATTGCCTTTCGGGATCACATTAGTAATCATAAAACAATAAAGGATCGGTCTCCTTTTTGTATTCAAAGAACTCAAGTAGAATTTGCCCATCGTATCCTTTTAAACATTCCATCTCGTCTCTCCTTAGATTTCTAACATCGGTTTCAGTAAATCCAATTTTCTCATTACCTCCACTTGCACCTTCGAAGAAAAGTATTTGTTTGCATATGGGGACATTAGCTTTGGTAAGTTGACCAATTACTTTTTTATCTCTATTTTTCAATACACGGTTTCGAGGTAGCAAGTGACGTCTACCGGATGAAGTAAATTCGTGATTGTGTGGTTCATTAAATGAATAAATAATCTATGAATTACTTTGTGAGTTTAGTTTGACATGAACGAAAACTTTGCAACCCGTTCTAGAAGTAGTTTCCCGTCTAGAATCATTCTGATTATTCGATGACTCCCCGGCTTTATTACATACATATGATTTATCCACTATATCATTTTTCTTATATTTATTTTCACCCTTACGCATAGCGAAACCCGCACATTTATAGTATAATGAATAAAAATTTTCTGCTTCCTCTAAAGTGGGAAATGTCATACCAATCTTCGGTTTCAGGTGCTCGTCAACATGAGAAAAAAACTCGCCAATTTATTGTGCACTCACAAATTTTTCTCCAGCAGCAGAACTTCCTTCAAAAATTTCCATATCTAAGAAAACAAAAGGAGAATAATTAGGGCTACTAAACCCGTTATGGAATGTGATGAAAAATTTCTAACTTTATTTACTTATTAATAAAGTAACATGAGAGAACTGAACAAAAGACATCTAAAATTTATAAAACTTTAAAACTCGGTTGAATTCACGTAACACAAGTCACTCCAACTTGGAGAAGTGAGTTTTGACTAAGGATTCGAGAGATACGAGTGTGTACCGCTTTATTTGGGTTTTATCAACCAAAAGCGATACACGCCTGTATCTCACCAACCGTCAGTCAAGACTAACATCTACAAGTTGGGGTTGCTTGTGCTACGTGAGACCATCCTACTCGCAAAGTTTCGTATTTTTTGGAGGTCGTTTGAAGGGTTTTCTACTCTAACTGCACTAAAAAAGTTCTAAGTAATTTAGTTCTTCATGTAAGAAATTACAAAACCGCACAAACTGCATTCAAAATTTATAAAACTTTGTAACTCGG
Source organism: Hemerocallis citrina (assembly GCA_017893485.1). Taxonomy (NCBI): domain Eukaryota; kingdom Viridiplantae; phylum Streptophyta; class Magnoliopsida; order Asparagales; family Asphodelaceae; genus Hemerocallis; species Hemerocallis citrina. The sequence goes on along the minus strand of CM030359.1, from coordinate 331,464,353 downwards.
TTGAATTCACCTAGCACAAGCCATTTCAACTTGTAGAAGTGAGCTTTGACTCACAATACGAAAGATATGGCCGTATATCGCTTTATTTGTGTTTTTTGCAACCAAAAGCGATACATGCCCGTATCTCCCGAACCGCGAGTCAAAAGTCACTTCTACAAGTTGGGATGGCTTGTGGTATGTGAGACATTCTAGTCGCAAATTTTCGTATTTTTTGGAGGTTGTTTTAAAGGTTTTGTAGTCTAACTGTACTAAACGCTTTCTAAGTCATTTACTTGTAATGCGAGGAACGTGGAAAAATCGTACAAACGGCATCCAAAATTTATAAAACTTTTTAACTTTCTTGAATTCACCTAGCACAATCCATCCCAACTTGGAGAATTGAGTTTCGACTAACGGTTCGAAAGATATGGCCGTGTATCGCTTTATTTGGGTTTTTTCAAGCAAAAACGATGCATGCCCGCATCTCTCCAACCGTGAGTCAAAATGCTACTCTATAAGTTGGGGTTGCTTCTGCTACGTGAGACCATCCTATTCGCAAAGTTTTTGTATTTTTTTAAGGTCGTTTGAAGGGTTTTCTAGTCTAACCGCACTAAATGCTTTCTAAGTCATTTACTTCTAATGCGAGGAACGTAAGAAAACCCACAAATGACATCCAAAATTTATAAAACTTTGCAGCTTGCTTTAATTCACCTAACACAAGTCATCCCAACTTGTAAAAGTGAGTTTTGACTCACGGTTCGAAAGATATGGTTTTGTATCGCTTTATTTGGTTTTTTTTTCAACCGAAAGCGAGACACGGCCGTATCTCTCGAACCGTGAATCGAAAATAACTTCTACAAGTTGTAGTTGCTTGTGCTATGTGAGACCAACCTACTCGCAAAGTTTTATATTTTTTGAAACCCGTTTGGAGGGTTTTCTAGCCTAAGCTCACTAAAAGATTTCTAAGTCATTTACGTTTTATGCGAGGACCATGAGAAAACCGCACAAACGGAATCCAAAATTTATAAAACTTTGCAACTTGCTTGAATTCACGTAGCACATACCACCGCAACTTGTAGAAGTAATTTTCGACTAATGTTTCGAAAGACTCGGCCGTATATGGCTTTATTTGCGTTTTTTCCAAGCAAAAGCAATACACGCCCGTATCTCTCGAACCGTGAGTCGAAACTAACATCTATAAGTTGGGGTTGCTTGTGCTATGTGAAACCATCTTACTCGCAAATTTTCGAATATTTTGGAGGTCGTTTGAAGGGTTTTCTAGTCTAACCGCACTAAACTCTTTCTAAGTCATTTACTTCTAATGCGAGGAACGTGAGAAAACCACACAAACGACATTCAAAATTTATAAAACTTTGCATCTTGCTTGAATTCACCTAGCACAAGTCATCCCAACTTGTAGAAGTGAGTTTCGACTCACGGTTTGATAGATACGGTCGTGTATCTCTTTATTTGGGTTTTTTCAACCGAAAGCGATACACGGCCGTATCTCTCGAACCGTGAGTCGAAACTAACTTCTACAAGCTGTGGTTGCTTGTGCTCCGTGAGACCATCCTGCTCGCAAAATTTCGTATTTTTTGGAACCCGTATGGAGGATTTTCTAGCCTAACCGTACTATAAATGTTCTAAGTAATTTAATATGTACAGCACGATTATAAATACAACTCAATCTACAATATCGTCGACCGATTAACAACTATTGCACCATGTAAATTCATCAAAATACTACTTACAAATTTCTACATCTATAATTTTTTAAGAAAATTTTAACATATGGTAAAATATTGGAAAGTGACAAAAAAAATTTAAAAATCAACACAATTACAATTACTAAGCCAATGATTTAATCACTACCTTACAAAATAAATCTAAATTTCGCCAATGTAGGCCTCGTGGTCGAACTAGGATTTCGTTTTTGGGATGACAAGGTTAGGTTTGGAAGTTTGGAGTAGAGATTGGGAGAAAGAGATTATATGGGCATCGAAGAGGAGGAGGAGCAGACTGAGGTGGAGGAGCGAACGGAGGAGGAGAGGTTTCAGTTTGGGGAGCAACGGACGGAAGAGAGAGAGAGAGAGAATCTCCTGAATGATAGAGGGGGAAATGAGAGAGGAGTTGCCGGAGTGAGAAATTCACGATTTCGGAGATACTGGGTTTGGGTTCATCCAAAAACAAAATAGAGAGGGGAGAGTCGACGAGGAAGAAGAACTGTATACAGTTCTGAGATTATATCTATGCAATATTTTTTTATAAAATTTAGCCTTAACCCACCGTTGCCAACGATGGGTTAAGGCTAAATCTTATAAAAAAATCCAAAGGCCCAGATCAACATTCGCAAGGGTCTGTGCACACAGACCCGTATATATATATATATATATATATATATATATATATACTTATAGAAATATGGACTTTTATTTATAATTAATTATTGTCATACTATTCAAACTTGAGCTATATAATTGTTGATTTACTATTTACAAGGCTTTTCATATGCTGTATCATTTTGAATACGTGTCGTAGGCACGTGCCCACGGGAAAATCTAGTATATATATATATATATATATATATATATATATAGTAATGTTCCATTGTGCACTAGGCCTCCGTGTACATCCGTGTGCACTCGGCCTTCCCACCTTCTTATCGACGATCCGAACCGTTCAGATCTACACATATAAATTAGTCTAAATATATAAATTCAAATCATTTGAAATTTATTTACCCATCCATTAAAGTGTTACAAAATTGTATGGCTGAAAATTGTTGTTTTTATAGTCACATGATGGATGGGCAAATAAATTTCAAATGATTTGATTTTACATATTTATACTAATTTGAACTAATTTAGACGTGTAGATCAATGTGAACGGTTCGGATCGTCGATACGAAGGTGAGAAGGCCGAATGCACACGAAGGCCTAGTGCACAACGGAACATTTATATATATATATATATATATATATATATATATATATATATATATATATATAATAATAATAATAATAATAATTTTCACTTACAATTTACCCATGCGTTAGGAATTTTTTTTTAAATAGCTAGGTTTTCTTAAACATTTTTTTAAAGCATTTTTTTGTGATAGGTGCAATGCAACTTGTGACTAATCATAGATAGGTTAGATTCCTAATTAGGATTGTCATGTAATTAATTAACTAGTTATCATGTTCATTTGTTTTTTAGACTATAAGTAATGTCATGTATATAATGTTCATTTGTTATTGGTTTAGGTTAAATAAACTACGAAGAATATTCATGGCGGCTTTGGCTGCCATGAATGCTCACCTAGGTGTCAATGCCAACTTGCTCTATAATTAATTTCTCACGTTGCAGCCACCATTTATTAAAAAATTCCGATGTTTTAGAAGTTTTATTCAATTATAACTGTCCATTTTATTCTAATGTAACTATTATAGTTATGGTCTTCTTTATGATGATGTTTTTTTTTTTTTTTTTTTTTTTTGGATATTTTGGGTTTAGGTATTTGTATTATGTTCTACGATGTACAATATTTCGTTAATTAATTATTAATTAATTATTTCGTTAATTAATTAATTATTAATTATTATGTTCTACGATGTACAATATTTCGTTAATGAAGTTTCTTTTTAATGAAGCGGCGACATTAGTCGTCTTTTTATCAAAAAAAAAAAAAATTATTAATGAAGCGATGACAGTAGTCATTTTTTATCAAAAAAAAAAAAAAACTATTATAGTTATCTTTCTGTAATGATAAGATTTTTTTCATTGTAAACAAGAAACAATGTAAATTTCAAATTTTTGATTTAAAGTGAAACTTATAATTAAGAAGATGTCAAAATTACTCTCTCCTCCAATGTCCTTCCCCGTCGCCAACGGCTACGGCTAAATGACAAGATTAACGTAAAGAGTTGATAAATTGTCTGTATCGTTATCTAGAGTCTTAGCTGAAAATTGTTTCTCTATTTTTTCACTAAGTGAAAAAAAAAAAGAGCTGAAAATTCATCCTGCAATAATCATGGAGACTGTCTTTATTAAGCTGTCATTTCAGTAGTTTTCTCTCTTTTTCAGATTAGTTGAGAGTTGAGACATTCAATTTGCCCTGAAAGTCAAATAATACAAGGGAAAAAATACTTAATTTATATTTAAAAATGAAGAAAGAAAGATTACATTATTCCTAAATAATCTGATTAATTAAAACATTCTACTTCTTGTAGAGATATATGAGACTGAATAAATAAAAATACTCATACACATGAAAACAAAAACAGCCGCCCCCAAAGGAACAACTCATAATCTATATGTGTTCCCAACAAATATCGAAATTTTATATTACTCTCCCACATACGCTATTTTTACATTAGTCCTCGATCAACTTTAAAATTGATTAATCAGAGTTTTAATTGCAACGTCATGAAAAAACTGATCAATTGGACATACTCTTGAAGAGAGAAAAATAAATAAATTAGTGCAAGGGTGTCATTCTCCTAAACTAGTTTTTCTGTCATTAAGATCTTATTCTTTTCTAGATCATTATGCTTAGGATTTTCTTCTCTAAGATAGGTTTAATGGATTAGCATTTTCATAATCTTGTCCATGGCCCTTGAATTGATCAATTTTGATCACTTTTGGAGTTGAACAGAGAACTAATATGAAATAGTAATTTTTTTGGGATTAATATGAAATTTAGTATTTGTTGGGGATCTATGAAGAAAAATATAAAATTGAAAGTTTTCTTCCAGAAAGGTCCCCAAAAAATACAGAAATTATATACTAGTACTTCATAAATTACTAATTTTATATTAAGCCCTTGATTGACTCCATAATTGATCCGTAAGAGCATCAATCCAATCCAAACCGTCAATAATGATTTTAAGAAGGAAAAAATCTTAAATGTAAGGATTTCATTCTCCCAAAATAGTCTTTCTAACTTTGCGATCTTGTTCTTTTCTTGTTCATTCAACTTATGACTTTTTTCATCCAAAATTAGTTCAATATATTAGGATTCACATAATGTTACACTTGGCACACTTGGCTCTCCAATGATCAATTTTAGACTAGTTGATCGAGGAACTAATATAAAAATAATGATTTCTTGGTTGGATTAATATATAATTTTAATATTTGTTGGATACTTGTATGAAAAAAGCCCAAAACTTGAGAATGACCATGACTTGCTAAATAGGATTCCTGTTGAATTTTCTTAAGATCCAAAATCATCAATCCAACTCAGTAATGTAATGTGTGGCCCAAAGCTCTGAAACGGGGCAGATATGGCACCCACCAACTTACCCATCCTTCTAAGCTTTTTATCACCACTAATTACTTTGTATGTTCCTAAGTTGGCTAGAAATAGACATCAGATAAAGAACAATGTCACCCCCTTAACAATCTGGATTTTATAACTTGATATAAATAAGTTTTACATTTATGAGACTTGTTATAATATTTCTGGTAAACTAACTAAAATTATGTATTATATTTTCTTTTGGATTACAGCTGCGGCAATATGACCGAGATGACGAATAGCCAGAGCTTTCCAGATTAACAAGTACGATAATGAGGATAGAGATTGGACCAACACTTCACTAATATATACTCCCACCCATCTGGGATGTTGGGATGTTGCTGGAGGGATTTTATCTCCTGAACTCTATATGTTGTTTTTATTTTTCGCTGAATTTGTTTCTTCCTCGTAGGAATGTTGGAGGAATACTGTTTTAATTTTCCTATCTTATTTTATTTTCTTGCACTTGTACACTTTTCCAGTCTTCAAGGTTTTGTTTCTTTACCTACTTTTTAATAAAACAGAGCGATCTTATACTCCACATTTTTTCATTTTAAAAAAACTACTTTGTCTAGTCTATCAATGAGCAATAATTAACCACCTAATTTAGTCTACAAAATGGACACTTTACCCTTTTATTGATCTTTTTCATATTATGTGACTCACTAATCGAATGTATTAATTTCGTAGAACTTATTCACAAATCAATGTATCACTACCTCAACCAACTCTAAAAGTGATGTGGCAGTACTTTATTTATATCATCATGAAATTCACGAAAAACATATTAAGTAGAAGTCTAGAACAGAATAATTTTGAGGATAAGACTATTTTGAGAGAACGAGATTTTTCTACTTCGAACTTTTTTTTTGAAAGTTGGTTCGATGGATCAGAATTTTCAGAATGTTGCAATTGAGATAATGATATATCACTTTCGGAGTTGGTTAATGTAGTAACATGAAAATAGTGATTTATAAATGAGTCGCATGGAATTATAAAATTTGTTAGTGAGATCCGTGGAAAAATCTCTTATTTCTACTATTTTAATGGTAGAGTTTGACAGTTTGCTACCAAACAAACTCCATTAATTTGTAACTAAATAAATATATGTATTGTAACCCAATAAACACATGCAATGCACATACATAATTAATATAAAGAAGGTCTTATGTTCAATATTAGACATCGGATTTTTTTAATAATATATATATATATATATATATATATATATATATATATATATATATTTAATGCATGTGTAAATTACTGGTTTATTTAATTAGTAGGTACAGGACTCCTTGGTTTGTCACTAATGTAATGTGTACATAAATACTATTCAAGACAGCTCATGATAAGGTCATATTAAGAGTTTTTAGCTACAAACCGAGAGTTGAGAAAGTGTTGAGGATGGTGATCAAGATGATGGTTCGGAGCTTGAAGACGAAGTTCAGATGGTTGAAGACGACGACGACGAAGAAGACTAACTACGACAAGATGGACAAGACCGACAGCATGAGAGTGGAGATTAGGAGCAAGAAAGCGCAGAAGCTCATCGCAGAAACCCTCAAGATTGTTGACTCCCCTTCATCCAAGAGCTAAGCTGTGTCTTTTGATTCTCGAATTGTATAATACCATACCCTCTCTCTCTCTCTCTCTCTCTCTCTCTCTCTCCCCCCCTTTTTTATTTAGAAAGTTCGGTATAGTTAATAATGTGGGAAGATCATGAAAGACAGTGATGTAATTGTATCTGTATATGATTGATGATTGAAATTAAACACATATAGTGGATTGCTCATGATTCTTCCACAGTGCTTAAGCCTTCCAATTTGTATTCGTGTTTTCTCCATCGCTAGGAGCATCTTTACTGGTTTTTGCCAAATTTGGTAAAATGACAAAATTACAATTAGCAAAAAGAAAGATTTCATGCACCCCCGTTCATTGCCAAAATTTGATAATCGAAAACAAAAGGACGGACGAAACATCTTGTTCCTTCTGACCAATTTTTCTTTAGAAATAATAATAATTGGAGTCTGATGAAATTTTGATGAATATGATGTGACTTGGATGTTGGACTTTAATGATAATGGGTGGAGCGAATGGGACTTTGTTCCCTCCAATTTGTGATTTTTTTATCAGACCTTTTTTTTATAGAATTGTTTCATGCCATCATTAAAAAAAAATTAAAAATTGCGAACGGAACATCTTAATTCGTTCCCTATATTTTGGCAATTGTCAAATCCCTTCTTAAATATGAGAACTCAAATTTTGGAAAAATGAGGAACGACTACAGTTATTTTTTTTTTCTTCCAAAATATGGGAAATTTGACAAAAAAGAAAACGACTGTAGATGCTCTAACAGATTTGTCAATTCATGAGCTTGTGCGTGTAGTATGTACTCATTCATACTTGGTGGTAAATCGTAGGCTAGATTTTGATCCAAGTTAAGTGATTCGGGTAAAAACTAACCGACTTGAATAACACAAAATGCAAAAATTTAATGAGAAAATACCCCTGGTGTAGTTTGTGTATGGAACTATATTACTATTTCTTATAAAACTCGACTCGCATAATATTATACAATCTTACAATTATTGTTTGATTTAAACAACAGTATGAATGAATATTCCTCTATACAATTGAATATTTACCCTTATTAATTTATTACATGGACACGAACATTTAAGCGAAGGCCAACTGAAGATTGGCCACCTCTATGTCAATCGACATGGGTAGAAATTATCCCCACTAATAGCGTTCATACTTACGACGTCGGTTATTATGGAAAGCACAACATCCGATGCAGAGTATAATAATGAGATAGACCAAAACGGCTATGTCGACATAGGCACCAAATTTCATTTGTTTTACAAGGCTTTCAACTACCCCTGCCTTGCATGATTGACAATCATAACACATGCCATCTACACCATTTTTCCATGCTTTGCAATCAGCATTGCTCGAAGTTGTATTTGGGGTTTCCCAATACGCATTATCAACATATTTGTATCCGCAATCGCTTGGTGGTTGGCAGCAACCGGTCTACAAAATGTGAAATATAAGGATTGATATATATACATATATATCGAAGAAATATGAATTTATAGGAGAGAACAAGGGGGAAGAAAAAAATATATATATATACCTGTATAGGTGAGAGATGCTTATAGATCACATTCCCCTTAAACATTGTCGATATCAACGACTCCTTTTTGCCAAGATCTATCATCAGCTTGCTATTGCATAATTTTGTATCCCTAAAACACGATTGCGTCAAGCCCCAATTCTTTGTCGTCCATCTATCAACCCAGTTAGTCGTGGAGCTTCCAAGTTTGTTTTCGGACACCTTTTCACCAAACTTTTTATTGGTGACAGAAAACACAAAGATCACAGAAACGATGACAGCAATAATCACTAGGAACATGAAGAAAAGATAGAAAAATAGGAAGCAGTTGACGCGGCAACAAGAGCCAACTATACCGAGCAGAGCTAGGATTATTAAGGCTATGCCGATGATTATTAAGCTCCATGTGACGCTGTGTAGGCATTGACTTGCCGGTTCTTTTTTCAATTGAAATCCTAGAAAGGTGATGGGAACCGCAGCGACAAGTGCCATGAAATTGACCATGCAGATGCAATCATTACTGCAGTGAGACATTGTCGAACTGGTTGATGATATATATTCACAAGGGATTGTTGGTTTCCCTATTCGAATAACTATCTAATATATACTAAATTTATTTTTCTAATATACAATATGATTGTAGATATATGTACGTATATATTTATGTAATGTAATGGTATTGGGGAAAGAGGGGGAGGTAAGGATCTCTCCTTTCCTCTCCTTGTCTTTGCATAGCTTTCTCTTTATATAAGTTGCTGAAAAAAGGTAGGAGAAGAAAAGAGGCCAAACTGAAAAGTAGGAGGAGATTTGAGTTGCCAGCCTCATTTTTCGATTACAGTTTCTTTTCTTTGCCCATTATTATGGTCATGAAAGATATATATGCGCTTGTTTGTTGAGCGAGTTAATTACAAGCGTACCATATTTGTGTAAATTATTGGACAAGCAGAGTCAAGGATTAACATCAAATGTTGATACTCATTTTTTTTTTTTGGTTTCATTAATACTTATTATACTCGATGCGAATCCGGCCAAATTCAACACAAGATGATACATAAGTTCCATATCCAAACAACTGCATTCATAATAGTAATACACTGCATCACAAAAATTAATTTGTATATGACAAAAGTAGATATAAGATGATATTACCTAAACGCACTTCAACAGAAATTGATTATACACTTGCAACATACAAATCATTGTTCAGATCATCGTTTCTCTCAAGGTTTATATCACAAAAACTTTATAAAAAGGTTTAATATCAATTCCAAGTTTTCCCAAGCGCAGCATTTCTATATGTCAGTCAAAATGCAGTCCATTACAACTGAATTATACACCCACACAGACAACAGTAACTACAGAAGAAGCTCTTATTCAATGGAAATGCTGATAGAGTGAGCAGAGATCAGAGCAAAGGACGCAAGTCCATGTGGAATCAAAGGAGGATCTAAACAGAGGGAGTGCACCCACCGGTTATGACAGATATGGCAGCATACCAGTAAATCCGCAGGGTCACGATGGTCACACTCATATCAAACTGAATCTGAAGGCTACAAGATCATACCAAACAATAAATTTGATTAAACTTAGGATTAAACAATAATAATGGATGTCAAAAACCTTGAATTCTTATAATCATTCACTAGGTTTTGTATAACTTTCTGATAAATAGGAATTGTTACCCAGGAATCAAGGTCATACCTGCTAGTCGGAACCATGAGGATATATATCTGTGTTCTGTGAACCACAGGGAATAGTTTGCGAGTATATCTTTTGATCATAAGAGACGTTGACATTCTCCTCATATTTCGTGACGTAGGAAAAGCTGGTTTTGCAAAGAGGGCATGTCTAGATTTTCCCCCTCGGGGACTGTAACCAACCAAAGAATATAATCATGTTTTTTGACACTATTTATTGAGTTATTCACTCTAAACGGTAAGACCAAAGGTTTTGATGGAACAAATGAAATAATGTGATATGGGTAAAAATAGAAATAAATCGGGACCGTTTAAATTGGGCACGAATCTTAAAGCTCCTGGAGGTAAAACGGTAATTTTACCTGTAAACAGGCCCGAAAATGGGAACTGGGTCTTTTCCGAGTCTAATAACCCAAAAACGGGTCTGTCTCACTGGGTTAGAGTGATAGCCCATTATGAACAAAGTGATACCCCGCAAAATAGCATGTAACTATTTTTGCGTAGTAATCCGTGCACAGTCAAGAATTGCACACGATTACATATTTTCCAATAATTATCAGTTTTAATTGAGAAATTTTAGAAACAAGAGCTATTCTGAACCCGATAAGATAAACTCGGGATATCTTTTCAATTAAACTATGGATTTGTCCCGATTATTTTAACAAGACAATCTTTGGAAAAAATAATTTTTATATACAATTATATAAATATTTTTTATTTTTTACTAAGTTGATACTTGAATTGAATTGATGCATAATTGTTTGGATTAAATAACCATGCATATTTTAGCATTAGGGTTAAGGGTTACTATTTTGACCTAGGGTTCCTTGACCTAACCTATGGTTAGGAACCCTAGCATCATGGTGATCATGGCTTGGATCTTGATGAGATCCATGTGGAAGGTTCTAGTTGTGTGTGTTGGCTCTTCATCCAACCTTCCAATCTCTTCACCCATCCACCCTCCATCCCCACCCTATACCTCACCCACCCCCACCCATCTCCAATTCCGGCCACATATAAACCGCCCCTCCTCTCATCTCATTCCATTTTTTCAAACTCCTACTCCATTTCATTCTCTTTTTCCTTCTTCTTCTTCTTCTTGCATAGTTTCAACAACAACAAAAAAAAGTGATTTTTTTGTAGTAGAAGAAGTTGTAGTAGAGAAGGAGAAGAGTAGTAGGAGATAGCCAAGCTTCTATAAGATCAAGTGAGCAAAGGAGGAGATGAAGCAAGCAAGCAAAGCTAGTAGAATTCTCTTGCAAACCAAGATGTGGGTGATTTTCTAAAACTCTAAAAACTTAGTTTTTTTGTGTATGTGAAGTAGCATGTGGTAGTGGTTAAGAAAAGCTTGGTTACCAAGTATGAGAAATTGACATGCTAACAAAAAAATAGAAAAGATTGAGTTTAAAATGTTTGATGTACTAAAATTACCACACGATGATCATGAATGTTATAATATTGATGTGGTTCAGGAGATTGTTGACCAAACATTTCAGGTACATAGCGTCGATCCACTACAGGCCACAATTACACACTCTCTAACACTATCTCGAGTTGAACAGGAATATGATAATACTGATTGGAGGATTACAGAGACGGTACACTACCTTGAAACTCCAAAATCATATTCAGGTAAGTTTGCACCCGTGTTCGAAAATCTTGTGTCTAATAACACTTTTGTTTCTTCTGTTACCAGGACACCAGACGTGGAGCTAAAGCCGCTACCTGAACACTTGAAGTATGCATACTTTGGTGAAAACCAGGCGTTATCTGTGATAGTTGTTGCAAACTTGAGTATGCAGGAAGAAGAGAAGCTGTTGAGAGTATTGCAAGAACACAATGGTGCATTAGGATGGACCATTGCAAACATCAAGGGAATAAGTCCATCTAAGTGCATGCATAAAATACTTCTCGAAGACAATGCAAAACCTAGCAGGGAAGCACAATGAAGGCTTAATCCACACATGAAGGAAGTGGTGAGAACAGAGGTCCTTAAGCTACTAGATGTTGGCATCATCTACCCTATCTCAGATAGCAAATGAGTGAATCCTATACATGTAGTGCCTAAGAAAAGTGGAGTCACAGTAGTGAAGAAAGATGAGAATGAGCTTATTCCTACAAGGATGACCGCAGGTTGGAGGGTATGCATTGACTACAGGAAGTTGAATAACGAAACCAGGAAAGATCACTTCCCTCTTCCTTTTATTGATCAAATGTTAGAAAGATTAGCAGGATATAGTCATTATTGTTTTTTATATGGTTATAGTGGCATAATCAAATTGCTATTTCTCTAGAAGATCAAGAAAAAACAACTTTTACATGCCCTTTTGGTACTTTTGCATACAGGAGGATGTCTTTTGGATTGTGCAACGCATCAGCTACATTTCAGAGATGCATGATGAGTATATTTTCAGACATGGTGGAGAGGTTCATCGAGGTATTTATGGATGATTTCAGTGTTTTTGGATCTTTTTTTGATGAATGCCTTAACCATTTGCAGCTCGTGCTTAAGAGATGTGAAGAATGCAATTTGGTGCTGAATTGGGAAAAGTGCCATTTTATGGTACAACAAGGCATTGTCTTAGGTCATGTGGTGTCCAAAAAAGGCATCGAGGTGGACAAGGCAAAAATTGACATCATATCGAAGCTACCCCCTCCTACTATAGTCAAGGGTGTATGGAGTTTTCTTGGACATGCAGGGTTCTATAGAAGATTTATAAAAGATTTTTCAAAAATCTCCAGACCCCTTTGTGGATTGTTAGCTAAAGATGTTTAATTTGCATGGATAGAAGAGTGCACGAATGCCTTCGTTACATTGAAAAATTTTCTTATTTCCGCACCCATCATCATGGCACCAAATTGGACCTGTCCTTTCGAGCTTATGTGTGATGCAAGTGATTATGCTTTGGGAGCTGTTCTAGGTCAGAGAATAAATAAGGTACCCCATGCTATTTACTATGCTTCTCGAACTTTAAATGATGCACAGCTTAATTATTCCACTACTGAAAAAGAAATGTTAGCTGTCATTTTTGCTGTAGAGAAGTTTAGATCATATTTGATTGGATCTAAAGTCATTGTTTTCACTGACCATGCTGCTTTGAGATATTTGTTTGTAAAAAAGGATGCTAAGCCTAGGTTGATCAGATGGGTGCTTTTGCTTCAAGAGTTTGATCTTGAAATTAGAGACAAGAAGGGGAGTGACAATGTTGTTGCAGATCACTTGTCCAGGTTACTGCATGATGAAGAGAGAAATGTGCCCCCACTGAATGAAAACTTTCCAGATGAACACTTATTAGAAATAAATATACAACTTCCATGGTATGTAGATATTGTCAATTATTTCACTACTCATGTTTTTCCTCCAGGTATGACAAGTCAAGAAAGAAAGCGGTTGGTGGCCATGTGTAAGCACTATTATTAGGATGATCCTTACTTATTCAAATTCTGCCATGATCAAATTGTAAGAAGATGTGTGTCAGAAGAAGAGCAAATGAGTATTATGCAACATTGCCACCAGTTTGCATGTGGAGGACACTTTGGGACAAAAAGAACAGCACTTAAAGTATTACAATCTGGTTTTTATTGGCCTAATGTATTCAAAGATGCTTTTTCTTTTTGCAAGACTTGTGATAGATGCCAGAGGACATGCAACATCTCCTCCAGAAATCAAATGCCGCTAAAAAACATTCAAGTAATCGAGCTTTTTGATGTATGGGGAATCGACTTCATGGGTCCTTTTCCTAACTCACTTGGTTATTTATATATTCTCGTGGGTGTGGATTATGTGTCTAAATGGTTCGAGTTCGTCCCCTCAAAAACAAATAATCACAAAGTTGTTGTCAAGTTTTTATAGGATAACATCTTCACCAGGTTCAGTACACCAAGAGCAATAATTAGTGATGGAGGTAGCCACTTCAATAATTTTTCATTTGCTTCTTTGATGAAGAAGTATGGGATTACACATAAAGTGGGTACTCCATACCATCCTCAAACCGGTGGGAAAGTGGAGATTAGCAACAGAGAAATCAAGAGCATTTTGGAAAAGACCGTAAATACAAGCAGAAGGGATTGGTCGCTACGCTTGAATGATGCATTGTGGGCATACAGAACTGCATACAAGACACCCATTGGCATGTCACCATATCGTCTGGTCTTTGGAAAAGCATGTCATCTTCCGGTCGAATTGGAACGCAAGGCTTATTGGACCATTAAAAAGTTCAATTTTGATATGAAACAAGCAGGTGACAAAAGAAGATTGCAGCTGAATGAGCTCGAGGAATTGAGGCATGATGCATATGAGAATGCAAAATTGTACAAAGAACGGACCAAGATATACCATGATAAACAGCTAGCAAAGAAGGAGTTTCATGAGGGACAGAAGGTATTGATATACAACTCGAAATTACGACTCTTTCCAGGCAAGCTTATGTCAAGATGGTACGGTCCGTACATTGTTACAAAGGTTTTTCCACATGGAGCTTTGGAGGTTCATAGCAAAGAGAAATCAAACATTCAAGGTGAACGGGCATAGGGCGAAACCTTATATTGAGATAAGTTTTGAGCCACGAGAGGAAGATATAACTCTTCAAACTATTCAATACATTGCATAAACTCGTCAAGTCTAGTTGAAGACAAGAAACGCAGCGCTTATTGGGAGGCAACCCAATTGTCAGGGAAGTTCTTACACTTTTCTCTTTATTCATTTCTTCACTTTTTTTCTCTTTCCTTCCAACTGGATGGTGACACATGCCTATTTTAAGTTTTTGTTTCAAACATTGAGGACAATGTTCCATCTAAGTTTGGGGGTATTTATTCACATTTAGAGTCTTTTGATTATGTGTAAAAAAAACAAAAAAAAAACACCCTTCTAACAACAATGATGAGAACATGAGCTCAGTTACTATAGGTAGAGAGTGGAGAACAAGTATTAATTGTGGTCTTTATCTTTAAAAATGTTAATAACTTATCATATGGATCATACTTGAAACTTTTACTCACTTGGCCATGTCAATTCGACGAATTTTGAAAGAGAATAGCAAGTTCAACTATGAGTAAACTTAAATACATAAATTGTGAGTTTTGAGCCTAACATATATTCTTAAGAGAGTCATACACTTGAAGATCTCAGTTGACTACATGAATCTACATTCTTGAGATGAACTAGAATTTGTTTTTGTTACTTTTCGAAACTTATTTTGGATTTTGCATGAAAACTTGGAAGTGATTAAGGCACTTAAGAATCTATCACCAAAGACAAATAGCCTATCCAACATCAATTATTCACTAGTTGCCCCTTTGAAGCCTATAAAAGCTTTCTTTTTGTAGGACACATCATCCTTAACCATGCCTAGATAAATAGGTTATCTTACCTATATCTATTGAGTTAGTAGAGCAAAAATTGTAAAGAGATGTGGTATGTCAAAGTGAGGGGTTTGAAATATATATAAAAAATAAAAAATAAAAAAAAGTTGGAGGATTTGTCATAAGAAATATGAAAGGTTGTTCATCAAATAAATGAAAATTGCTGAGTTATGGGTGGTTGAGAGGTGTTGGTAGAAATAAAGTATAGGCCTTTGATATATGGCCTCATTATTGATTTTAAAAATTTAAAAAAAATTAAAAAAATTTGGTTGAAATATAATCTCTTAGAACAATACAAGTTGCTCTACTAATTCCTTAGAAATTTTGTATTCCTTTTTTCCCTCAATTGCTTAAACCCTCACCCATGGCCCCATTACAACCTATATAAGACCTTTTGATCCAAGTATTATGCAAATCAATGGTGTGAAGATGTAGTAACAAGATCAAGCATATGGTTTCATTTCATTCAAGACAAGAGATCTAATTTGAACTTCCCATGTTAATGTGAGCTATTATTTTTTCTTTTTGGGAGTGTATGCCATGGTGAGATTTGGAGTTGAAATATAGTTGAACTTGCTAACCTTAATCATGATTATGTTGCATAGGCATTGGCCACCCTACTTATTGATGTTCAAGTTGAGTATTCTTTTGAATAAGTGATTAACATTTGAACTAAATTATTTAGGCCTATCTTAATGCTTGTTCTAATCTTGATACTAAAAGTAACAAGTTCTCTAAGGTAAATGTTGGAAGGGTCAAGGTGTTCTTGCGATGCTTGTAGTTTTAGTTTTTATTTTTACTTGAAAACGAGCAAAAGCTAAGTTTGGGGGTATTTGATAAATCTGTTAATGTCCACATTTTGGATCAATAATCTGAATGCAATTAAACAATTAAATTCTCTATCTTTGGTAATTTATACTTCTTTTCTCTTTTCCATAGGAAACAGCCTAAAAGCAACTAAATGAAGCGGATTCAAGATTTACTCAAGACTAATCCATCACTGTGAGGATGAGCACTGGAATGAAGAACCTTAATTTTGCATCAAAACATTTAAGTTCGCAGAATAGTCGACTGATTCCTTAATGACAGTCGACTGAACTGACTGGGTTTGAGTTTCCAAAGTTTGCAGAACAGCCGACTGACTCCTAGTCAACAGTCGACTGAACTGGCGTTCTAGTTCTGTGAGACTATAGTATCAGCTGAACAAATACAACCCAGTCACAAGCAATCATTAAATAGCCGACTGATACTATAGCAATTATTGAACATGCACAAGCTACATGATAGCTTTCCTGCACAAAAATCCTTCTTCACAGCACATCAAAACTACAAGCCAAGAAGGAGAGCAAAAAGAGAGAATCTGAACGGGAGCTAGAGATAAGCACAGTTGAGATACACCCTCATCCAAACCTGCAAAACAAATCAGAGTGGGCTGTCAAAATCCAGGAAGAAAATATTGTATAGCTACAAATAACAACTTCCCAAAAATCAAGCTAGAGATCTGGTCTGGCAGTTAATGAAGAAGACTTGACTCAACCCATATCCGATATTTAAGGAGATTGAAATCTGAAACTTGAGATCTGAGATGGGGGCAAAAGAAGCTATAAAAAGGGGGGAATACACAGTCAAGAGGAGACAGACCGAAGGGATGATCGAGTGCCAATTTGAGACCGAAGGGGAGATCGAGTGCCAATTTGAGACCGAGGGGGAGGATCGGAACCAATGATCGGAACCAAGGAGCAGATCAAGTACATCTTGAAGAGGAGGAGAGCAAATTGGTTTCAAGCTGATCATCATACAAAATCAGTGTTACTTCTTCTCTCTAATTTTTGTTCTTGAGTTGTTTAAATTATTAGAATCATGTATCCAAATTTGTTAGTCAATAAAAGTTGGATTATGTGTAACTAAATTCATTTTGGGCAGATTGAAACCTTAGTCATGTAATGTTTACAAAAATTCTAAAGCACTACTCCTATCACTTATTGATTAAACCTGGTAGTTCTTGATCAAATTTATAATATGCAGTTTTTTATGCTTGACATTCTTACTATTCAAGTGTTGTTAACTCAACTTATTTATTGATGAACACTCTATATCACTCTATTTGTTGACGAACAGTTGACTGACTCCTTACGACAATCGACTGAACTGGCGTTCTGGTTAACACAACCAAAGTTGAGTTATCAAGTTTGCTTATTATAAAATTGAATTTGTTACATGAGCAGATTTAGATGATCGAATCTAGTGCTCATGATTAGTAACACAAGAACTCATTTGGTTTCTAGGGTTTAATTAACGTAGAAGACTAGAATAGATACCAAGTTATAGTTCTTTATGTGCTTGTCAATTTCCATTGTTTGTTATGCTTTCTTAAAGTGCAACTTAGTAGATATCATGCTAAATACTTAAGGAGAGAAAGGAATTAGAGTAGATACCATGCCTAATTCTTAGCTTTGGGAAATCTTTAATTTAAAGAGTAGATACCATACTCTTAAATGAACAAGCATGAGTGATCAGAGGAGTGTAGAAGTTGATCTAGCATTCTTGACTATAGGTGGAAATCAAGCCCAACTAATTCAATAGATATTTTTACCCAACTGAGAACTACTTGATTTAGATTTTAATCTCATTTCCCTTCAGACGTACAGTTAAAAAACAAGCACTCTGTTTATTGATTAGTAAGTTATTTACTACAATCTCTGTGGGATCGACCCTTGCTTTTCACTACGCTTCTATAAACGATTCGTACACTTGCGAGGTTTTAAATTTGTGTTCAGATTATCTATTCATTTAGATAACTGAATTTTCAACAGGAACAGAGATAAGTGGTGCCGCTTCCATAGGGACATGGCCACAGACGACTGTTGGGGCCTCAAGGACAAGATTGACGCCCTCATTCAGAGAGGGCAACTGGCCAAGTTCATAAGGAAGGACAGAGTTGATTCTCCTCCACCCCGAGGGGCGAACAAGCGAGCTGAAAGACCTGTTGAGTCCCCTAACTCCGAACCTTAAGCAATCCTTCACCTCATCACGGAGGCCCAATGAGGGGGAGAGTCGAACTTCTCCCAAAAAGCCTTCATCCGAGAAGTAAACTCAGTACAGAACCATCCTCCACCCAAAGGCTTCGGGGTCCCCATTTTCATATAGAGACTTGGAAGGCATCCGAACACCTCACTGTGATGCTATCGTAATCAGTCTCCACATGGCCAACCACGAAGTGTGCCGAATCCTAGTCGACAACGGCAGCTCTGTTAATATCCTCTTCCTAGAGGCCTTCCAAGGCCTTAAGTTGTCCCGAGACCGCTTCAAACCCGCCGGCTATAGTCTCCATGGATTCTCCGGGGTGCTAGTGACCATTGAGGGATTTATCACTCTCGACGTAACCGCTGGCAAAACCAGAGCCACCCGAACAGAACCAATGGATTTTATGGTTGTCGATGTAAAGGCCGCATACAATGCTATCCGTGGCCGACTCGGTCTGGCAGCGCTTCAAGCCGTACTCTCCGCCTTCCATATGAAGACGAAATTCCCTACCTCCGCACGGGTGGGAGAAGTCAGGGGAGCCAGGAGACTGCCCAAAAATATTACATGACCTCGGTATGGGGGTCTGGTCCTCTTTCTCAAAACCCTTGAGCTCCCCCAAAAGAGCAAACCAAGTCGTCTCGGAGCCGGTCGATGAGTTAGAATAAGTGGCTTTTTCCGAAGAAGACCCGACCAGGACTTCCAAGTGAGCAAAGTCCTCTCCCACCCAGTCAAAGCCAACATCGTCCAATGCATAAGGGGGGACTGAGACCTGTTCGCATGGACCGCTGCCAATATGCCTGGCATCTCGGAAGAATTACTCATGCACCACCTCAGCATAGCTCTCGAAGCCAAATTTGTCCAAAATAAGCGTCGCAAGTTTGAACCGAACAGCCAAAAAGCCATCAAACAAGAAGTATATAAACTCTTGGCGGCTCGGTTCATCCAAGAGGTTAATTACCCTGAGTGGCTTTCCAACGTCGTGATGTTGAAAAAGGCTAATGGAAAATGGAGAATTTGTATCGACTTCACAGATCTGAACAAGGCCTGTCCAAAAGATCAGTTCCCACTTCCTAGTATCGATGCACTAATCGAGGCCACTTCTGGTCACAAACTCTTGAGCTATATGGACGCTGTCTCTGGGTACAATCAGATCAGCATATTCCCCCTTGATATTCCGAAGACTTCTTTCACGACAGATCAAGGCCTATATTGTTACTGCGTCATGACCTTCGGCCTTCGGGCTAAAGAACGCCGGGGCAACATATCAGTGCCTCGTTAACAAGGTCTTTAAGGAACAAATCGGGCGGAACATGGAGTTTTATGTGGATGATATATTGGGAAAAAGCCTCAGGTTGCAGGACCATGTGGTCGACCTTCAGGATGCCTTCGATATCTTGCGAAGTCACAACATGAGGCTCAACCCGTCTAAATGTGCCTTCGGGGTATCATCTGGCAAATTCCTAGGGTTTATGGTTAGCCAGAGGGGCATAGAAGCCAACCAAGAGAAGATCCAAGTCATATTGAATATGGCTCCCCAATCTAGCGTTAAGGAAGAACAAAGGCTTACAGGGCACCTTATCGCCACAGGGTGTTTCCTCTCTAAGTCAAGAGAGAAGTGTCTCCCATTTTTAAGGCCCTAAGATAAACAAAAGGCTTTGAGTGGGGACAATCGTAGCAGGAATCCTTCGACCAACTCAAAGCATATTTGGTCAAACCCCTGCTCTTAAGTAAGCCCAAGCCTGGAAAAATCCTCTACCTTTACCTCGCCACATCGGAACAAATCCTCAGTGCCATCCTAATGAGGGAAGAAGAAAAAGCCCTGAGGCTAATCTATTACGTGAGTAAGGTCCTCCGGGATGCCGAACCCCACTATTCCAAGATAGAAAAGATGGCCTATGCACTAGTCATGGCTGTTCGAAAGCTCAGCCCATATTTCCAAGCCCATTCGGTGGTTGTTCTTACCGACCAACCCCTCAAGCAAGTGTTGCACAAGCCTGAAAGTTTGGGGTGCCTCATGAAATGGTCCATCGAGCTGAGCCAACACGATATCAGCTATCAGCCAAGGACCGCTATTAAGGCTCAAGCCCTAGCAGAATTCATAGTAGAAAATACTATCCCCGACCCTTGCAAGGAAGGCAAGGAACCCCCGTTCTAGAGCATTTATGCCGATGGGTCCTCAAGCGCTGGAGGAAGCGGAGCGGAGGTCATCCTAACCGGCCCAGATGACTTTGTTCTCCAGTATTCTCTCTACATCAACTTTCAAGCATCAAACAATGATGCAGAGTATGAAGCACTCATAGCTGGTTTATTCCCGGCACGCAAGGCTGGCGCTCAACGTGTCAGGGTATTTAACAACTCCCAACTGGTGGTAAACCAAGTCTCAGGGGAGTACGAGGTTAGAAATATGGCTAAGTATCTGGCTAAGGTCAAGGAGCTGCTAGCCACCTTCCAAGAAGCAGAAGTTCTACGGATCCCCCAGGAAGAAAGTGGGCAGGCAGATGTCGTATCAAAGTTGGCTTCCTTTTCTCTCCAAGGGCTTGAGCGCATTGTTTTGATCAAAATTCTTTTAAAACCCAGCATTGAGGAAGGAAGCCTCAAACTAATGGAGATACTACCTCTGGCTCACGGGGAAAATTGGATGAAGCCCCTTCTCGAATTCATCAAAAAAGGAATCCTCCCCCCCGACCCTAAAGAGGCTAGGAAAGTCAGAACTAGAGTCGAGTGATATACACTCATCGAGGGAGTTATGTACAAGCGCTCCTACACCCAAGTAGACGGTAGACCCTACTTACGGTGTTTCTCCCCTGAGGAAGCCCAGTACGCCCTAAGAGAGGTTTATGAAGGAGTCGGTGGTGCTTATATGGAAGCAAGGTTCCTTGCCTGCAAAATCCTGAATTATGGCTACTTCTGGCCCACGCTCCTTACCGATGCTAAACAACATGTCGCTAGTGCACTTCCTATCAAAGGTTCTCATCCATTCGGCGTACGTCTCAAGTCGAGCTATCTTCCTTATCCAGTCCAATCCCCTTTGCTATGTAGAGAATGGACTTGCTCAGGCCTTTCCCTCCGACGCCTGGTCAGAAAATTTCTTATTGTTGCGATCGATTACTTTTCGAAATGGATTGAAGCTAGGCCCTTAGCAACAATTACGGAGAACAGGGTCCAGCAGTTCTTCTGGAAGAATATTGTCTGCCAATTTGGCATTCCTCGGATCCTAGTGACTGACAACGGAACCCAATTCACAGGGGTGATCTTCTACAACTTTTGTGCGGATCTCGGCATCCAACAGCGATTCTCCTCAATATCTCACCCGCAATCCAACGGTCAGGCAGAGAATGCCAACCGGCAAATTCTCGTTGGCCTAAAGAAGAGACTCGACAAATCTGCAAAAGGGTTGTGGGTTGAACAACTTTCCAATGTGTTTTGGAGCTACTGGACCACTAAACGAACACTGACAGGAGAATCCCCGTTTAACTTGACATATGGCTCAGAAGTCGTAATCCCACTCGAAGTTGGCATACCCTCTCCCAGCTTGATAGCCTTCAATGAAGAACAAAATTGCAACCATCTCTGGGGCAATCTTGACCTCATTAACGAGATTCGAGAAAGATCATCCATTCACCAACAGATCTACCAGTGCAGGGTCAAGCAATCCTACAATAAGAAGGTCCGCCCCACAAATTTCAAAGAAGAAGACATGGTCCTTAGAAAGTAATCGATCTCCTTCCCGAGCAAGAAACGAAAACTATCTCCTGATTGGGAGGGGCCATACATGATCTCCAGAGTTTTCCGCCCTGGCACGTATCAACTTGAAGACCCGAGGGGGAAGAAAGTACCAAGAACTTGGAATGCAGAGCATTTGATAAAATTCCAAAAGCTAGATTCCTTTATTTTTATTTAATTCCTTTGTTTTTTATTCATCACCATGTAATAAAGGCTTGCAACTTAAAAGCAGCCACTTAATTTTCTCTTTTATAAAAAAATAGTTTATTTTGTCAAAAAAATGTTGTAAAAAACTGATTGTTTTACCCTAAAAGCGTACACACTAAGTACGGAAACTCTTAAACGACAAGTTCGGAGTTCAACACTTGGTTCGATGCCACTTTAGCCACTTGCAAACAAGTTGTTACCACTGAATCTGGTATGGGGGCAAACAGATAGTATTTGTGGATTCTTGGAAAATTTGAATAGCAAACCTGAAATCTGTTCCGCCGAAGTTTGACCGTTGACTCCCGCTGTTCACCTACAAAAAGTGCGAGACACCGGGGTTGATCCCGGCGACGCACCCTCCGATGCTCAAGTCAGTAATCAGGAATGATTATGAGAGAGCGTAAATTGGCAAAAAATTGATTACCTCTTAATGGTGGTGGATGGGGGGTATTTATAGCCGCCTTTGGGATCAGATTAGGAATATAATCCCTAGAAACAGATTAGGAATGTAACCCCTAATTCCCAGTGAAAGGATAGATGTGAATTAGGGCCATTGATTAGGATTAATCAGAAACACTAATTCTATCCTACTGGACCGGGTCAGCAGCGGGTGAAAACCCGCTCCCAGTTGAGATGGATTCGATCACGGGTTATTGGGAACCTAGGGAGAAGACCCAGTGCCCACTTCAGACCCCACTTATAGGTGAAATTACCATTTTATCCTCAGGCTTTAAGATTCGTGTCCGATTTGGACGGTTCCGATTTAACCCCATTTTTAGCCATATCACGAGCCCCCCACTCTCGAAGGACTGAGTTTGATCAGCCTTTGAGGAGTAGTTTGACCGTTTTAATGACTTGCGGAGTCATATCGGAGTCTAAACGAGAAGTTTCGAATCTTAGAGTGGGGTAGTATGGTGATTTTCCGACTCGGTTGTGTGCTCTAAGTTGTTCTTGAGCTGCTCTGGTCTTTCGGCATTTTTCCTTAATTTTTATCTATTTTTCGGATCACTTATTTAATTTTACGAATCGTTGATTCGTTGTTCGGGGGTCTTAATCAACTACTCCAGGCAATAATTATTTACTCCGGGGTTCAAAATATTTCCCCGAATTTATAATTATTTTCTAGAATTTTTAATTAATTTTTCCGAATTTTTAATCATTTTTTAGCAATTTTTAAATAAATAAAATAATTTTAATAGATAAAAATTAATTTTTAATACCAAATTATGACATGGCGCGATCTAGACCCTTTATCAGCATTGAGCGCGATTTTCTGAAAGATCGGGTGGTTGGAATCGCTCGGCAACATTTTCTCCGTATGAGCAACTCGGATGGCTGGTTGCTCGGATTCCGAGTGATGTAGCTCGGCGACATTTTTCCATGTGAGCAGCTCGGATCGCTGGTCGCTCGGATCGCTGATTCCGAGTGACGTGGGGTGATCTGAGCCGTTCATCAGGTCGGAGTACGCATTTTGAGGAGATCCGATGGCTGTGGTCGCTCGGTGCTCTTTTTCTCCGTATGAGCAGCTTGGATCACCAGTTGCTCAGAGATCAGATTCCGAGTGACGTGGAGCGATCTGAGCCGTTGGATCATGGCGTGGATCTCGAGGTGGGCGCGGTTCTCAAGAAAACACTAACTTGTCATTTTGTAGGCGTGGCACGATCTGAGCCGTTCATTATTTTTGGCACGATTTTCAAAACGATCCGATGGTTGGGGTTGCTGGTTGCATTTTTCTTCAAATGTGCAGCTCGGATTGCCATCTGCTCGGATTCCGAGCGACATTGCTCCGTTCTCTCCTGTATTGTGAGTTGCCCAGAATCCTGGTCGGTCGGGTTGGGGATCCCGAGTTACTTTCTCAGCTCGGATCGCTCGTCGCTCGGATATTTGCTCCGAGGGATGTGGAGCGATCTGGGCCGTCGGATCGTGGCGCAGATCTCAAAGTAGGCTCAGTTCTCGAGAAAATACTATCTTGTCGTTTTGTGGTGGTGGCACGATCTGAGCTGTCTGATTGAGATCTTGCACGAATTTTGGGGAGAAAGTCATTTTTCTCCAATTCGCAGCTCGGATTGGCAGTTGCTCGGTTTTCGAGCCTCTTCTATATGTGATTAGCTCAGATCGCTATTCGCTCGGTGCTTTGGTTCTAAGGGACGTGGAGCGATCTAGGCCGTCGGATCATGGCGCGGATCTCAAGGTAGGCTCGGTTCTCGAGAAAACACTATCTTGTCGTTTTGTGGTGGTGGCACGATCTGAGCCGTCTGATTGAGAACTTGCACGAATCTTGGGGAGAAAGTCGTTTTTCTCTAATTCGCAGCTCAAATTGGCAGTTGCTCGATTTCCGAGCCTCTTCTATGTGTGATTAGCTCGGATCACTAGTCGCTCGGTGCTTTGGTTCCGAGGGACGTGGAGCGATCTGGGCCGTCGGATCATGGCGCAGATCTCAAGGTAGGCTCAGTTCTCGAGAAAACACTATCTTGTCATTTTGTGGCGGTGGCACGATCTGGGCCGTCTGATTGAGATCTTGCACGAATTTTGGGGAGAAAGTCGTTTTTCTCCAATTCGCAGCTCGGATTGGTAGTTGCTCAGTTTCCGAGCCTCTTCTATGTGTGATTAGCTCGGATTGCTAGTCGCTCGGTGCTTTGGTTCCGAGGGACGTGGAGCGATTTGGGTCGTTGGATCATTGTGCGGATCTCAAGGTAGGCTCAGTTCTCGAGAAAATACTATCTTGTCATTTTGTGGCGGTGGCGCGATCTAGGCCGTCTGATTGAGATCTTGCACGAATTTTGGGGAGAAAGTCATTTTTCTCCAATTTGCAGCTCGGATTGGCAGTTGCTCGGTTTCTGAGGAATCGTTGGCCGATCTGAGGGCTTCTTGGTTGCAGAGTATGGTGCATCGGCGACATGGGGCTTGAGGTGCAGCTGAGCGGAGCGGCTCATACCGAACCGTTTGAGCTTTTATAACGCCTTTAGGGGAGGCCCAAAAGTCATGTCTTTACGTTGCAAAGCCCAAGGGACGTTTCTTTTACTATAAGTCTTCACCCCCTTCACATTTTACCTCATTCTTCACTTTTCATTTTTACATTCACTTTTACTTTCTACAAGCGGAGTTTTCGCTCTCGGGTGGCGCTACTAGCTGTCGAGGCAAGGCGTTCTCAGATTCCGGTGATCTTTTCCGGCCACTCGCGTCACTTCAAGGTTAGTGTCTCGCCTTATCCTTAGAAAATGGTTAAGTTTTCTTCTGAGGATGAAACCCCCACCTCGGACCAAGACGTCAGCCGAGCGGTGATGGTTAGGTCCAACAAGGGGAAGGAGATCGCCGAGCCGATCGAGGTGACAACGGTTAGGCCGAGCAAGGGGAAGGAAGTTGCCGAGCCAATCGGGGTGACGACAATAGTTGAGCATCTGAAGACGGCGGGAGAATTGGGTTGGCATCCGTCCATCTTATCCAGCATCGGGGGTGTGCGGAGTTACCCTGAAGACTTGTTGGAGAAGGTGACGCAGGGCACGGCTCTGTCATACGAGGAGAATGATCTGAGGGACCCTTCCGAGGTGGATCAGATCTCCTCAATCTTGACCGAGGCGGACTTGCATCGGATCAGGAGTGGGTTCTGGATCCCCAAAGAATACGTCCTTTTACTCCCCAGCCCCGGTGTCCGAGCATGCACACCTACTTCGGCCGACACATGCGTCTTCCCGTATGACGCACTGAATGCTGGACTCCGGCTGCCACTGCACCCTTTCGTAAACGAGGTGTTGCGGTGGTTCAACCTGAGTCCCGCTCAGTTTATGCCGAACATGTGGCAACATGTGATCGCCTTCGTCCTTCAGTGCTAAGAGATTGGTGTGCAACTAGAGATGGTCATACTTCGGAGCCTCTACCGCATCTGCCAGATGAGCAAGATGGATGAGAGGTATTATCTATCGCCGAGGAAGGGCATGAAACTGATCGAGAACCCGTACTCGATCAAGCACTGGAAAGAGAAGTATTTCCTCATTCGTGCTCCCGAGCCGTGGGTCTTTCCGACGAAGTGGAAGATCGGTGTTCCGAAGCGGGCGAAGAAGGAGCCCGTGCTCACTAAAGAAGAGGATGAGGTGGTGGAGAAGCGCCTCGGTCTTCCGACCCTTAGTTGGAAGGACATCACCGAGGAGGTCTTGTTTCGTGGGGGTCTCAGTCCGATCGACCCTAGTACGCTTTTCTCTTCTTTTCTTGCTTCAGCTTTATCTTTTGGTTAAAATTTTCTAACTCCTTTTGTTCTGTTCTTTCAGAGGCCCCCGGTATGGATTACAAAGGACTGATGACTAAGGCTCGTGCTGCGAAGGAGCAAGAGTCGAAAAAGAGGAAGAGGACTGTGGTCGGGCCTCAGGGTGGTCGAGCTGCGAAGGCCCCCTCGGCATCACCGACCGTCGTGCAGCCGGTGGTTGAGGCACCTTCAGGTGTATCCGCCCAAGGCAAGTTGGGGACGTCTGCCCTGGCTCCTTCGGAGGCACCAGCCCAAGTTGCTCAGGTCAAAGCGCCCGGGTCGTCGAGCGGGGCGTTCAATGTGGGTGCGGCCTTGGCTCTTGAGGTCCCCCCTCTTACTGCCGAGGCCGAGAAGATACTAACCGAGGAGCACAAGTGCCTCTTCGTCCCCGACTGGCGGGTGATGAAGGTGGACGGCTTTCTTGGTGACGGGGGCATTTGTATGCAGGCGGTGAAGCATTTGCCGACCCCTAAAGACCGAGCAGCGCTAAAGGCGGGTTCCGTGGGCGATGATGC
Source organism: Hemerocallis citrina (assembly GCA_017893485.1). Taxonomy (NCBI): domain Eukaryota; kingdom Viridiplantae; phylum Streptophyta; class Magnoliopsida; order Asparagales; family Asphodelaceae; genus Hemerocallis; species Hemerocallis citrina. Next base: position 331,437,190 of record CM030359.1, on the reverse strand, counting down.
CATGCAGATAGCTCGGAACACCATGTCGGTGAGTATCAGAAGTTTTTTTTCAACAAGTATTCTAAGTTTTTTCGCTCGGGCCTAATAGTTTTTTGTTGTGTCGCTTGCAGACCCTATGCCACTTCAACCACTTGCTCGAGGAGTTTGCGAGCAAGGAGAAGGAGATGACCGTTCTGAACGATCAGGAGCGGTTGGAACGTGCCAAGGCGGTCAAACGGCTGGAGGCCGAGCAGGTGCTTTCTGCTTCGCGCGCGGCCGAAGTTGCCGACCTTGAGGCTAAGCTTGCCAAGGCGCTGAAGCACTCGGCTGCCGAGGCTTCCAAGGTCGAGACTTTGGAAAAGAAGACAGCTCGCCTTGAAGAGGAGCTGTCCAAGGCATTGAGGGCGTCGGAGGAGGCTTTGAGCAGCCACACATTGAAGGTGGCGACCGCGGAGCAGGCGGTTCGGGACGAGGCCGAGGCTCACATGTTGACAAACATGGAGGAGGCGTACGCCCGAGCGCTGAAGCATGTTGCCGCTCACATCCCCGGGTTCGACGGCTCCACCTACTACTTCTATGACCCCGTAGAGGGTGAGGAAGAACTGCCTCTGGCCGAGCTCGCCCCCAGGCAGGAGGGCAAAGACGCCGAGGACGAGGGGGGCGCCGAGGGCGTGATAGTCCCCGTGCCGAGCGATGATGCCTCGGAACGAGATTATGAGGTCGACCCCTGACTTAGTCGCCTCTTCTCATTTTCGTCTTGTTTTTTTTTTGTTTTGTAACGCCTAACTGCGGACTGGCCACCGCTTTTGTGTAAATTTTGGATTTTTAATGAAACGACTTCACTTTTGACATTTTGGCTGAATGTTTTGAGGTTTCGCAAAGTGTTCAACTCTTTTTGCTCGGGTTGTGACCTCAAGTGTTGAAGACTTCTTTTGATATTCCTCCACTTTTCAGGTCGAGTCGAGTGCAGCGGCTAAGGTCTCTCGCCTTCGTACTGAATTGAAAGCGGCGAAGCGGGCTCTTTCTAGCAGTCGAGAGTACCTCTTCAAAATCATGTTAGATCTATCGGAGGTCAAAGGCATGGCGAGAGGCTATCTCTCCGAGCTAAAACAACTGCGGAAGCGATCTCGCGAAGATCATCTTGAAGGCAAGGTGGAGTTGCTCCGAAAGATGCTGTTCGACGTCACTCGAGCGGAAGCTGACCTTGTGGCGGAAGTTCAAGATTTGAAGATAGCTGAGGCAGAATTCTTGGCGGAGAAAAATGCGTTAACCTTGGCAGTGGATAAGTTGATGGCCGAGCGCGACGAGCTGAAGGCGAAGGTCGACGAGTTGAGGAGGGTTACAGTCGACAGAAGTATCGAAGTGACCCACCTTCGTCGAATCATAGCCGGTAGCTCCGGCGCTGAAGGCTCTGCTCGGCTTCCTCGCATTGAGATATCTGTGAAAGACGACTCTTTGAAGGATCGGATTATCGAGCTTGAGGAGGAAGTAGCTCGACTCAAGCCTCAACCGGCAAGAATCAACGTTCGGAGTACGTCGTGTACGCGCGAAGAGAGTGAGAGGGGAATCTCTTTTTATGAGCTCGCGACTCGTTCGCCCGTCGTTAGGCGGATCCTGGCCGATGCTCAAAGCGGGGTGGCTACCTCGTCTAGTGGCGCTTCGGTTGGGGCTACGGTTAAGGGCAGCGCCGAAGAGGCATCTCGATCCGTCGGTCTACAGACGAGCTCCGAAGTCAGAAGACGTCGTTCCCGAGTGTCTTTGAACCGAAACATCCCCATTCCAAAGAAGCGTTGAATAAGTTGTAATTATTCTTCTTTGAATTTTTGTAGCGCCTCGTAGTGGTAACTTGGCCTTGTAATTTGGGTTCCTTTGTCGAACTTTTTAATGAAATAAAAGCTCGTTTTCTTTCTGGTATTCGCGTGCTAGGCGTGCATAGTAGTTTGATTCAAAATGCTTCATAAGAACCAAACCTTTACGTACTTTTCTCATCTGTCTAGTCTAGTTGTGGGCATTCTGCGCGTGTCGATGGTTGTCGAAGCAATTCCGGATGGTGACCCGTTCCTAGCTCGCTTAAGAGCGAGCTTGTGAAGCGGGGTCGAGCCAAGTGTTGGGCTCCGAACTCGTCGTTTGAGTTTGTTTCAACGGTTGTGGGAGCAATTCCGAATGGCGAACCACTTCTAGTCTGCTTAAGAGCGAGCTTGCGAAGCGGAGTCGATCCAAGTGTTGGACTCCGAACTCGTCGTTTGAGTTTGTTTCAACGGTTGTGGGAGCAATTCTGAATGGCGAACCACTTCTAGCTCGCTTAATAGCGAGCTTGCGAAACGGAGTCGAGCCAAGTGTTAGACTCCGAACTCGTCGTTTGAGTTTGTTTCAACGGTTGTGGGAGCAATTCTGAATGGCGAACCACTTCTAGCTCGCTTAAGAGCGAGCTTGCGAAGCGGAGTCGAACCAAGTGTTGGACTCCGAACTCGTCGTTTGAGTTTGTCTCAACGGTTGTGGGAGCAATTCCGAATGGCGAACCACTTCTAGTTCGCTTAAGAGCGAGCTTGCAAAGCAGAGTCGAGCCAAGTGTTGGACTCCGAACTCGTCGTTTGAGTTTATCAACGATTGTGGGAGCAATTCCGAATGGCGAACCACTTCTAGCTCGCTTAAGAGCGAGCTTGCGAAGCAGAGTCGAGCCAAGTGTTGGACCCCGAACTCGTCCTTAGAGTTTAAAGAAGGTAAAAACAGAGAGATACAAGCAATTCACAAGTAAAATATGAGGAAAAAATGCTCTTTATTGAAAACTAATAGTCGGCTGCTTCTAAGTTGCGAGCCGTTATTATATTGGAGAAAACAAAATCAAAATACAAGTGAACGGAATGGAACGGTTCGGCATCCGAAGGTACTTAGAGAGGTGTTGATGCGCTCTCTTGGTACTTCAAGAGATGGTCGGTGTTCCAAGTCCTTGGGATCTCTCTGCCTTCAAGATCTTCTAGACGATAGGCTCCAGGCCGAACTACTTTGGTGATCTTGTAGGATCCTTCCCAATTTGGAGCTAGCTTACTCTTCTGACTGGGGAAGGAGATAACTAACCTTCTGAGGACTAAGTCCCCTTCTTTGAGGTCGGTGGGACGGACTTTCTTATTGTAGGCCAGCTCGATCCTCCTTCGGTAGCTTTGCTGGCAGATCGAAGCTCTTTCATGAAGCTCCTCAATCAGGTCCAAATTCGCTCGAAGCTCCCTAGCATTCTGCTCTTCTTCATAGGCAATTAGGTGAGGAGAGGTTACACCGACTTCCAGGGGGATCACAGCTTCGGAACCATAGGTGAGATTGAACGAGGTTACACGACTCTCCTGTGGGGGTCCGTTTCGTAGTGCGGTAATTCCACAGTACATTAGCGAGCTGATCAACCTATAAGCCCTTAGCGGACTTATCCAGCCTCTTCTTAATGCCGGAGAGGATTTGTCGGTTGGCATTTTCTACTTGACCATTCGACTGTGGATGGGAGACGGAGGAGAAGCGTTGCTGAATGGCGAGGTCTTCACACAGAGATCGGAACGCGGCCCCTGTAAATTGTGTTCCGTTATCGGTTATTAGGACCCGGGGGACCCCGAACCTACAGATGACGTTCTTCTAGAAGAACTGAAGCACCTTGTTCTCGGTGATTGTAGCCAAGGGCTTGGCCTCTATCCACTTCGAGAAGTAGTTGATTGCCACGACTAGAAATTTAAGATGATCGGGAGCTGGCGGGAACGGCCCTAGTAAATCCATCCCTCATATTGTGAAAGGGACTGGACTTGATAGGAAAGCGAGGTGAGCCTGGGGTAGGCGGCGAACGTTGGAGTACTTTTGACAAGAGCTGCATTGCCGAACGTGTCGTTCGGCATCTTGGAGGAGTGTAGGCCAGAAGTATCCATAATTCAGCACCTTTCGGGCAAGTGATCTGAAACCTGAATGTGCTCCGCCTATGCCTTCGTGAAGTTCTTGCAAGGCGTATGTGGTTTTTTCGGGGGAGAGACACCTCAGATAAGGTATGCCATCAACTTGTGTGAAGGAGCGTTTGTACAAGATCCCCTCAACAAGGGTGTACCGCTCCGCTCTGGTTTTGACTCGACGAGCTTCCTTAAGGTCTTCAGGGAGGAGCCCGTCCCTTAGAAATTCTACCAGGGGTTTTAACCAATTATCTTGAAGTTGAACCGGCAGTGACTCCATTGAGCCGGAAGTTTCTTCTTCTATGCTTGGTTTCAGGAGCACTTCAATCAAAACGGTCTGCTCGAGGCCTTGGAGGAAGGAAGAGACTAACTTGGAGAGGGCATCTGCTTGGGCATTTTCATCCCTGGGGATTCGCCGGATAAGTGCCTCTTCGAATAGAGCCATGAGATTTTGGACCTTGGCTAGATACTTAGCCATTCAGTCATCTCGTGCTTCGTATTCGCCCAAGACCTGATTTATGACCAGCTAAGAGTCACTAAATATGCGGAGGCGTTGTGCCCCCGCTTTGCAGGCCATCCCGAGACCGGCTATAAGAGCTTCATTTTCCGCTTTATTGTTGAAGGCCTTGAAGTTGATGCGGAGGGAGCATTGGAGGATGAAGTCATCCGGGCCTGCCAGAATGACCCCGGCCCCACTCCCTTCGGTGAAGAGGACCCATCTACATATACCGTCCAGATAGGAGGTCCGTTCGCTGCTTGACTGGCCTCTGAAATGGTGCTTTCAACTATGAATTCGGCTAAGGCCTGAGCTTTGATCGCGGTCCGAGGCTGGCATGATATATCATGCTGGCACAGCTCGATCGACCACTTCATGAGATGGCCAGAGGTCTCCGGTTTGTGCAGAACTTGCTTCAGCGGTTGGTCGGTAAGAACGACCACCGAGTGAGACTGGAAATATGGGCGAAGCTTCCTAGCTGCCATAACCAAGGTGTATGCCATCTTCTCTAGCCTTGGATAACGAAGCTCGGGTCCCGAAGTACCTTGCTTGCATAATAGATGGGTTTCTGAGCCTTGTCTTCCTCCCTCACCAAGACAGCGCTGAGGGTTTGCTCGGAGGCAGCTAAGTAGAGGTAGAGTGTTTCCCCGGGAATAGGCTTGCTGAGGAGAGGGGGATTGACTAGGTAGGCTTTAAGCTGATCGAACGACTCCTACTATTGTTGACCCCATTCGAAGCCCTTAGCCCCCCTGAGAGCCTTGAAGAAGGGAAGACACTTCTCCCCTGACTTGGAAAGGAAGCGCCCTATAGCTGCGAGGCGCCCGGTTAGCTTCTGAACTTCTTTTACATTTTTGGGAGGAGCCATGTTCAGTATGGCTTTGATCTTCTCGGGGTTGGCCTCGATCCCTCTTTGGCTGACCATGAAGCCTAGGAATTTTCCCGATGAGACTCCAAACGCACACACTTGTTCGGATTGAGCCTCATATCATGCTTCTTTAACACGTCGAACGCCTCCTGCAGATCGGTGACATGGGCGACCCCACGGATGCTCTTTACAAGTATATCATCAACATACACCTCCATATTTCGGCCGATCTGTGTCTGAAAAACCTTGTTGACGAGGCGTTGATGAGTGGCACCTGCATTCTTCAACCCGAAAGGCATTACCCTGTAGCAGTAGAGGTCCTGATCGGTTACAAAGGAGGTCTTCGGGATATCCGGGGGGAACATGCGGATTTGATTGTATCCGGAGAAAGCGTCCATGAAGCTAAGAAGCTCATGGCCCAAAGTGGCGTCAATCAGAGTGTCGATGCTTGGAAGAGGGAATGGATCTTTGGGGCATGCTTTATTCAGGTCAGTAAAATCGATGCAGATCCTCCAGCTCCTGTTGGCCTTCTTTACCATCACAACATTTGAGAGTCATTCGGGATAATTGACCTCCTGTATGAACTGAGCCTTAAGGAGCTTGTCCACCTCTTCTTTTATAGCTTGTTGGCGCTCGAGAGCAAATTTGCGCCTCTTCTGTTGAACCGGTCTGGACCCCGGTGCAACATTCAGGTGGTGGACGAGAAGCTCTTCGGAGATTCCAGGCATGTCGGCGGCTGACCAGGCGAAGAGGTCGCGGTTCGTTCTAATACATTGAACTATGTCCGAGCTTAGGGCAGATGGGAGGGTCGTGCTAATAAAGAACTTGTGGCTCTGATCTTGCTCGGAGAAGAGCACTTCCTCCAATTCATCCACCGGTTCGGATGTTGACCGGACACCATCTTGGGGGATTTCAAGAGTTTCGAGGGAGGGGACTGGACCCCCAGTAGAAGTCATGTAGCATTTGCGGGCCATTTCCTGACTGCCTCTTACTTCCCCTACTCCTGCCCGGGTGGGAAATTTCATCTTGAGGTGATAAGAGGAAGGGATGGCTTCGAAAGCAGCTAGACCGGGTCGGTCTAGGATCACATTATAAGCAGCGGGGACATCGACGACCATGAAGTCCATCGGTTCCGTTCGGGTGGTAGGAGTTTTGCCAGTGGTTACGTCGAGGGTGGTCACCCCTTCAATAGTCACTGGAACTCCCGTAAATCCGTGGAGTGTGTAGCCGGCAGGCTTAAGTCTGTCCCGGGATAGTTTGAGCCCCTTGAAAGCAGCGAGGAAGAGGATGTTAACGGAGCTGCCATTGTCCACCAGGATCCTCTCCACTTTGAAATTTGCCATATGGAGGTTGATGACTAGTGCGTCACAATGGGAGGTTCGGACTCCCTCAAGGTCTTCATCTGAAAAGGTGACCGGTACTCTGAGGCCTTTGGGAGGGGACATACCATGTACTGAGTTGACTTCCCTTATGAAAGCCTTTCGAGAGGAGTTGGAGGTGCCTCCCATGGGGCCTCCGTGGATGAGATGTAGGATGCGTTCCTCTTTGAACTCTGGAGTTTCATCGCATTCGGGACGCTTGTTAGCCCCCGAGGGGGGAAGGTCGGTTCGGTCCTTTCTCACGAATTTAGCCAGCTGCCCCCTCTGGATGAGGGCTTCTATCTCGTTCTTCAGAGCCCGACAATCATTGGTGACGTGGCCATGGTCCCGGTGATAGCGGCACCAGTTCTCTTTGTCCCACTTCTTGCCAGGGGTGTTCATTTTCAGGGCAGGAGGTAGCACCCCTTCCTTTTCAACCTCCATGAGAATAGTGGAAATGTTGGCGTTAAGAGGGGTGAATTTTTCGAATCTGGGAGGTCGGCACTGACCACTATAATCCTTTTGAAGCTTCTTGGCTCCTTCTTCTTCTGTTCCCTTCCTCTTGGATCCTGAGGAGGACCCCTCAAAGTTGGGGCGGTGCTTACCTTCCTCAGCTCGAATATACTTCTCGCTTCGGAGAAGGAGGTCGGAGAAGTTCTGTGGGGGCTTTTTGGCGAGGGAGGACCGAAGGCTGGAGTTAAGAACATTCGACTGGAATGCCGCTGTAGCGACCGACTGGTCGAAGAAAGCGATGGACCTGGCTTCCATGGCGAACCTTTTCACATAGTCTCTCAGCTTCTCACACTTCTTCTGGTCGAGATAGAGTAGCAAAATGCTGGTCTTCTCAGTTCGGCGGCTACTCACGAAGTGGGTGACGAAGAGGGTCTCGAATTGCTCGAAGGAGAATATTGAGGTTGGGGCGAGGCGAGAGTACCATTTCCGGGCCGGACCCTTGAGAGTAGCGGGGAAGGCCTTGCACAGCAGCGCATCAGAAGCTTGGTGGATTAGCATAAGGGTCTTAAAGCTTTCGATGTGGTCCACGAGGTCGGTCTCCCCGGAATAAGTCTCGAATTGTAGAGGCTTGAAGCCCATTGGAACGGGCGCCTCCATGATGGTTCGAGAGAAAGGAGGTCGACTTGGGCAGAGGGTCCTTCCTCTAAGTTCTTCTTCTTTGTCAAGTTGACCCAAGTGCCTCTCCATTTCACGGAGATGACGGTAGACAGTGTCATCCCTTCGACGGTAATCAAACGAGCCCCTGGACTCATCTTCGTACGAGGGAGAGTGAGGACTACGACGACGGTAGCTCCTGGAGTGGCGAGGACTAGGAATGTGCTGAGAGTTGTTAGGAGCTAGGGGAGGAGTTAGGGACCGTTGGCGAGGACTTTGGACCCGGGGAGGAGTAGGAACCCTCTGAGCATTGTTGTTGTCGTGTCGGAGATTGAGGGCTTGTAAGATGGTTGCTTGGAATTGCTAGAACTCGGCATGAGTCATGGGTGCATCATTGTTCCTGGGGGGTCGTCGATCTTCAGGAGAGTGAGGTCTTCTCCTATGGTGGCTGGGGGACTCTCTCCGCCCTCTGCGAGGGGGGACCTTCTGTATTTTCGATGATGAGGAGATCGCTCATTTGGACGGTGTTGGCAGGAGGCTCCCTCTCGGGCCAGCCTTTCATCCAAACGGCGGCGAAGATCCTCTTCTTTGCGCCGATTGTCGAGGGTGTTGCGGAGGTCTTCTGATGCATGGGGATTGTGAGATGCCATGGAATCAGTAGAGGGGTTGTGCACAGAGACGTGATCATGTTGGAGGGGTTGTTTCTGAGGATTGGGACGGGAGCCCCCCGCGTCGGCGTTCTGGAGGCCCCGTGTCGGCGTTCTGGAGGTCGGTCTGGCCGCGAGGGGGTTGAAGATTCTGAGGAGGAAGTTGGTCCTGCTACGGGGCCTGGTTAGGTTGAGGGGTAGGTCCTGTTGGCTGGACGGTTTGGATGGGGACCTCCTGCTGTGGTTGAGGAGTGGGTCCACGGTTGGACCCTCTGGATCTTAGCTTTCGGGGAGGCATGGCTAGGCAAATCTGACCGACGGGAAGAGGAAGGGATGCTATTCGCTGGTTCCCACAGACGGTGCCAATCTGTTACCGCTGAATCTGGTGTGGGGGCAAACAGATAGTATTTGTGGATTCTTGGAAAACTTGAATAGCAAACCTGAAACCTGTTCCGCCGGAGTTTGACCGTTGACTCCCACCGTTCACCTGCAAAAAGTGCGAGACACCGGGGTTGATCCCGACGATGCACCCTCCGACGCTCAAGTCAGTAATCAAGAATGATTATGAGAGAGCGTAAATTGGCAAAAGATTGATTACCTCTTAATGGTGGTGGATTGGGGGTATTTATAGCCGCCTTTGGGATCAGATTAGGAATGTAATCCCTAGAAACAGATTAGGAATGTAACCCCTAATTCCCAGTGAAAGGATAGATGTGAATCAGGGCCGTTGATTAGGATTAATCAGAAACCCTAATTCTATCCTACTGGACCGGGTCAGCAGCGGGTTGAAACCCGCTCCCAGTTGAGATGGATCCGTTTGCGGGTTATTGGGTCCCTGGGGAGAAGACCCAATGCCCACTTCAGACCCACTTATAGGTGAAATTACCATTTTATCCTCGGGCTTTAAGATTCGTGCCCGATTTGGACGGTTCCGATTTAACCCCATTTTTAGTCACATCACAAGTAAGTGCAAAGTAGCTCGCCATTCAGAATTGCTCTCACAACTGTTGAAAATTCTTAAACGACAAGTTCGGAATCCAACACTTGGTTCGATGCTACTTTAGCCACTTGCAAACGAGCAAGTGTGAAGTAGCTCGCCATTCAGAATTGCTCCCACAACTGTTGAAAACTCCCAAACGAAACTTGCGACATTCCAGTGATCCGACCCATAAAAAGTAACACTCAAATACTTGGTGGAATTTCACTCCAAAAAGAAACGAATCACAAGACAAAAAAGGCACAACCAACAAAAATATTGTTTAAGTGCTGAGAAGATCTTATTTCATTACAAAAATCTGGATTACAAGTTCTATTGGGACACAAGCTCTTACAAAACCACAAGAATCTCCCTAACTCTTCTTGGGAAGAGGGACACTTCTGTTGAGAGATACGCGCGGCCGATGAGCGCTATGCCCTTCTCTCGACCCCTCTAAAGAGATCTCTAGACCCGCAAGCCGAGACGTACCCTTGACCCCTCCAACCGATGCCCCACTCGACGAATCAGCTACTCCACTCTGAGCGCCCCCTGAGATTCGCTGGACTTCGGGCAAACAAAAAGCAAACTCATGAAACAATCTTCCTTGGGCGCGCTCTTCTCGCAAACATGATGTGCTCCTCACGTTGCCACCATCAACAAGCCTCTTCAATCGGTGAACTTCCATCTCTAGCTCAGCTATTCTCTCTTTGAGAGAATCTTCCTTCACCTTGAACTTTAAACGATGCACGCTCCCTGCGGAATATTCTTGAATTGTCCTTCTAAGATAGATACTAGTGTTACTACTAACCATCCAACTATTGAAAATGTCTAATTTTGTATCTCCTCATTTTTTGAAAAGTGATGAGAGAAAGAAAAAGAGAGATCTAAAAAAATGAAGAAAGGAGAAAGAGATAGTAAGAGCATCTGTAGTCGTTGGCCATTTACTGAAATTTTCGGGAAAATAGGAAAAAAATATGCTGCAGTCTTTGGCTATATACCCAAAATTTGAGTTTTGGATTAACAGTGGTCTGCTATATTTGGTAGAAGATATAGGATTTGCAAAAAATAACCAACGAAATATGATCTTTCATCCGTTCAATGCGACAAAATATCATCTTTTGTCCCTTTTATAAAAAAAATATTTTAATAATGGACGGCGAATCATTTCTCATGCCTTTTTTTTAACGATCAGGCGGTAAATCATTTTCCGTCCGATCGATTTTTAAAAAATTTCGATTGGAATGGTAAATGATTACCCGTCCCAAAAAATAAGTCCCAAAGCATGGGACGAGGGATGATTCCCTGTCCCAATTATTTTTGTTTTTTTTAATCGCTGGATGGAAAATCATTTCCTGTCCCTTTGATTATTTTTTAAAAATTTCCGTGAGACAGGAAATCATTTCTCGTCTTTTTGATTATTTATAATAAAAAAAATTCAACATACGAGAAATCATACATCGTCCATTTAATTTCTAATTTCTAATTTTATTTTTTTTAGACGATAAATTATCTATTGTCTGTTTATTTTAAAGTTTGAAAACCCAAAATTTGGGTTTGAACGAATGCAGCACAAACAAAAAATTCATATTCCTATATGCTTAATACCCAAAATTTGGCATTGAACAACAAAATTTGGCATCTGTAGTCGTTAGGAGCAAAATTTTGGGTATTAGGCATATAAGAATATGAAAAAACAAAAAATTCATATTCCTGTATGCCTAATACCCAAAATTTGGCATTGAACGACAAAATTTGACATCTGTAGTCGTTAGGAGCCAAATTTTGGGTATTTGGCATATAGGAATACAAAAAATGAGTTTGAGTTGTAGCCGTCTGAACCCAAATTTTGGGTTTTAATTTAAAAAAATGAACGAACGAGGAATGATTTCTCGTCCGATATTTTTTATTTTATTTTTTTAATTAAAAAAAAACGGACGGGAATAATTTCCCGTCCGTCGTATTTTTAAAAAAAATAAAGAATTTTAAATCCTAATTAATTACTAAAAAACTATTAAATTAATCCTAATTGATTTTTATATTTTAATTAATTACTTTTTAAACCTAATTTTAACCCAAACAATTAATTATAGGGTGGTTGTATAGGGTTTAATAGGTGAGAAATATATGGGACGGGGATCATCTCCCGCACATTTCAATTTTTATTTATTTTCTTTTTTTTAATGGAACGGACAGAAATCATTTCCCATCCGACCATTTTTTAATAATTAAAAAAAAATCAAGGACGGGGAATCATCCCTCGTCCGAGAATTACTCGATTTTTGGGATGGTAAATCATTTACCGTCCAATGGGGGGAAATATAAAAAAAACAAGCGACGAAATATGATCTTTCGTCCGATCGAACGGACAAAAGCTTATCTTTCGGCGGTTATTTTTCCAAATAGCTATTTGGTCTGACGAATTTGGCAAACCACTGTTCATCTAAAACCCAAATTTTGGTTTTATAGCCAACGACTGTAGCACCAAAATCTTCATTTTTTGGAAATTTTGGCAAAATTACCAACGACTACAGAATCTCAAATAAAGTGAGAATGGTTTATGTTTTAGGGAAAAAAGTGTAATTTTGGGGGGAATTTTTTTGGAAAAAAATGTCTTTTGGGATGGTGAATGTGAGCCATTGATTTTATTTCAATTGAAGGAAAGTCACTTGATAGTTTTTTTTTTCCAAATTGCCTTGTGATTTCTTTTTCAAACTGCCTTGTAATTTATTATATAGACTAGATTTGCCTGTAGGCACGTGCCTACGGCACGTCTTTAGAACGATATAGCATATGAAAAGCATTGTAAATAGTAAATCAACAATTATGTAGATCAAGTTTAAATAGTATGGCAATAATTAGTTGTAAATAAAAGTCCATGTTTCAATATGTATGTCCATGTTTCAATAAGTATGTGTGTATATATATATATATATATATATATATATATATATATATATATATAGAGAGAGAGAGAGAGAGAGAGAGAGAATTAAATAAATAAAGGAGTTGTTTTAGGGGGATTTAAATTTGAGTTTTGGGGGGAAACTTTTGGGGATATATATATATATATATATATATATATATATATATATATATATATATATATATAGGGACAGAGAGAGAGAGAGAGAGAGAGAGAGAGAGAGAGAGAGAGAGAATTAAATAAATAAAGGAGTTGTTTTAGGGGGATTTAAATTTGAGTTTTGGGGAAAAACTTTTGGGGGGAAAATGTGTTTTGTGATGTTAGATCTGGGCCTTTGATTTTGGGGGATTAAAGGAGAGTCACTTGATAGCTTTCTTAGTGTTTTATTATATAGATACTGATTGTTAGTATTAGATTAGTACCTGGTGCGATGAATTCATTGGGAATTGGTTATCATATTTATAGGTTGAAGAGGAAATGAGACTTAATGATACTTTTTTTTTTTGAAGGAAAAGGTGGAATAACACCACCCTGTTTCATTAATAAGGCGTTAATAAAATAAACCCGGTTTACCGGGAGAATATAAAAGTACAGAGCAGGAAATAAAATATAATCCCCCAACAAAACCCTGGGGGGTGGGTCTAATCATCCATACATCAAACAACCAAAAGTACAATAGGTCGATACAAAATACCAAGTGGCGGAGACTGTGGGTGAAGAAACACTGATGAGTATGGAGAGTGCCAATCCATCAGTCCAATGTGGGCCCAAACTCTACCTCCTCATCATCAAATTCTTCCACCTGGAAGACTATGGCAATCCTCCCTCTCGCTCCAGTGGTAACAACTGTAGCCCAAAATGAGATAAGATGCATGATATGAGTAAGTTTACCAGAAATACTATTACATGAAGCACGAAAATAGAAATTGTTTCTGTGTAGCCTTAACACCCAAGTGGTTGCCGCAATGGCAATGTACCAAGCATCCTTCATTTCGCGACATATTGAGTCAAATTTGGGGCCAATCCACAAATCCTCGTATTCGCTGGGGTAGTCACTTGTCCCTAAGGCCCGTTATACCTCTACCATCGTCGCCTTACTCCTTTGACAGTGAATGAAGAGGTGATTCAGATCCTCCGTATGTGTGCTACAGAAACCGCAGTTAGTCGCTATGTGGGGCTGCCTTTTGGCAAGGTTTTCTCTAGTGAGGATGGCATTATTGAGCACTAGCTAGAAGAAAACCCTTACTTTAAGTGGTGTTTTGAACCTCCATAACACCTGAGCCCAGCTGGGTCTGCATCCTCGGAAGTGAATTCGATGGTACAGGGATCTAACCGTGAAGACTCCTTTGGCCTCTAATCCCCAGCGCAATTGATCTGGGCCTTGTGTACAGCCTACCCCGTTCTATGCAATGTGTGTTTGTAGGTCATGTAGTTGCAGTTGTAGACCCGAGTTCAGGCACCCTCTAAAAGGCGGCCTCCAGTTGTCCCTCTTCCATGTCTCAGCCACAGAAACATTCGGACGAGTTGTTTTCTCATACAGCTCCGGGAAGCTCTCCTTAAGGGTATGGGCCCCACACCATTTGTCCCACCAGAATCTGGTGGACCATCCATTCCCAATCGTCGAAGCAAGTGCAGAGTTGAAAGGCTCGCTCGCCTTGGTAATTCCTTTCCAGAAGCGAGAAACTCTGGGCCCTACCCTGAAGCCCAAGCTTCTAGTACCTTTTCCCCGGAGGTATGGTTGAATGAAGTCCTGCCATCCTTCTCCACTGTGGTGAAATACCTTCCACCACCATTTTCCCAGTAGAGCAAGGTTCATATCTCTCAGGTCAATGATGTCTAGCCCTCCATGTCTCTTCTTCATGCATGCGATATCCCACTTGATCAGGTGGTATCCCCTCCTATTCGAGTCTGCTCCTTTCCAAAGGAAATGCTTGCGGATTCGATCAATCCTATGGATGACCCATTTGGGTAATTCAAAAAAAGATATGTAGTAAATGGGCAGATTAGACAACACTGAGTTAATAAGTACCACCCTGCCCCCGAGTGAAAGCGATTTTCCTTTCCAGCCAGACAATCTGTCCTCCACCCTGTCAATGATGGGCAGCCAATCCGTCTTAGTGAGCTTCCCTGGTCTGAGTGGGAGCCCCAGGTACTTGATTGGGAATTCGTCAGTTATACAGTTTAGTATGGTAGCGTGTTCCCTTGCTTCTACCTCGGATAGTGTGATTGGAGTCAGAGCGCTCTTGTGGAAATTTATCCTAAGGCCCGACCAAGCTTCAAAATAGTAGAGGGCCCCTTGAAGCAAACCGTTTCTGACCTGATCCCATTACCGAAGAGGAGGGTGTCGTCGGCATACTGTAGAATCGTGCACCCTTGGCTAGAGGTGCTGCTGGCCACGGGTGTTAACCAACCTTGTCTCCGACAGTTCTCTAGCATGCCTCTCAGCACATCCTCTACGATAGTGAATAGGAGCGGGGAAAGCGGATCCCCCTGCCGTAGTCCCTTCTTGCACGAGAACGACATCCTCGGCCGCCCATTCACCGAGATTGCCATTTTACTAGTTTGTAGACAGTGCTTGATCCATCTAACCCACTTATCCCCGAATCCTCTCCCTCTGAGTGCTTCCAGCAGTCGACGGAGTCGTATGCCTTCTCAAAGTCGAGTTTTAGGAGGAAGTTCTTAGAGTTGCTCTTATGGCAGTGGTGGATAACTTGTTCAGCAGTGGCCACACAGTCTAAGATACACCTGTCCTTGATGAAACCCATCTGGGTTTTGCTGATTAAACTGTCCATTATACCTCCTAGACGGATGGCCAGGACCTTTGTGATGATCTTAACCGAGCAGTTAATAAGGCTAATCGGCCTATAATCCCCCACTCTCGTAGACTCCTCCCTTTTGGGTAAGAGAATAACTTCCGCAAAGTTGAACATGCCCAATCTGAGAGAGTTGTGGAAAAATTCATCCATCAATGCCATAACGTCCCCTTTAATTTCTTCCCAAAATACTTGGAAGAACATCATTGGAAATTCAACTGGCCCAGGTGATTTGTCTGCTCCCATTTGATTGATGGCCTTTTTCACTTCCGTTTCCGAGAAAGGTGCTTCCAAAGTAGATAAATTTAGCGCTGACTCGTTCTGGTATGCCTGCTAGTACTCATCCCTAAGTGGGATCCTGAACTCATTCTTCTTCCCAAAAAGGCCCTTGTAGTAGTTTTGAAAGGTTGTGGAGATCACATTTTCATCTTGTGATGTCCCTGTTTTCGTTTGTGTTGACAGGATTAGATTGGATCTACGTCTTGCGCTTGCCACTCGGTGGAAATAGGCCGTGTTCGCATCTCCCTCTTTGAGCCACAAGATTCTCGATCTTTGTTGCCATTTGATCTCTTCCAACCTATACAGATTGGCGATATTTCCACAGAGCTCTAATAGCCTGTTTCTTTCATCTTGTGACAGGACCCTCGTCTCTTCCAACCTTTCTAGCTCATCAATTCCTTCTAAAAAGGAGTCTTTTGCCCGCCAGATGGTCGAGAATCTGGTCCGATTCCATCTACGTAGCCACTTTCTCAACCTTCGGATTTTTTCGCACCATCGGGATGCAGCATCCATACCAGTAGTCGGGAGCGCCCAGTTTTCCATTACCATGTGGTGAAAACCCTGAATTTCTAGCCAGACCTTCTCAAACCTGAATTTTCTTGGCCTTTGGGCTCCCTGCATCCCTGCGTCAAGAAGGATCAGGGTATGATCTGACGTAGGTCTAGGGATCACTCTAGCGGTTGCTAATGGAAACTTAGACTCCCAATCCATCGATACTAGAATCCTGTCCAATTTAGCCATAATCGGAGTAGCTTGCATGTTAGACCATGTAAATAGCCTGTCATTAATCGGGATATCGATTAGCTCCAGCTCCGTGATCACCCTATTGAACTCTTCTCTATGCCTATCACTGGAGCCCCTTCCCTTGTGCTCGAAAGCAAATCTGGTAATGTTGAAGTCCCCCCCAACAACCCAGGCTCCTGACCATCGACTTCAGATATCGACCAGCTCTTGCCAAAAGGCATCTCGTTCTAAAGCCACATTTGGTCCGTAAACGACAGTGATAGTCTGCACACAGTTATCAGATCGTCGTTTTAGCCGGACGGTTAGGGAAAACCTACCATTTTAAACCTCGGCACATGTCAGAATATCCGGATTGAATCCAATAGCAATCCCCCCCGAGGCTCCAGCGGAAGGGCGTAGCACCCATTCCTTAATTCTGTTGCCCCCTATTTTTTTGAGTTTGAAACCGTGAGCAAGTTTGGTCTCCTGCAACCCTACCACTTCCGCCTTGGAGTTGTTAATGACGTCCCTAACCATATCTCGTTTCCCCCTATCCCCCAGCCCTCTAACATTCCAAAATAGAGTATTCATTGGGAGACCGTGTCTGGGTTGATCGTGTGTGTGGGCGCGGGAGAGGTTTCATCCTCGACGACCTCTATCAACCCAGCCCCGGATCCTGGGTTGTTCTGAAAGCTAGACCTAACCCTTTCCTTTTCCCAACCCCTAATCTTATTGAGAAGTAAAGCAATACGTTCCGTGTCACACACTTCTAACCCACAGGTTTTAGCAAGGAACATAACTTCAGAATCAGACATGAAATTTAAAATATTAGCTAAAAATGTTATCGTACCTCCGTCGTCGAATTTAGCAGCTTTAACAGCTGCCGCTATCTCCAGATAGTCATCCAAGAACTCTACATGAGCCCTCTTAGGTGGCCGCTGAACTCTGAACCTCATCGTCCTGCTAGATGTTCCAGTACTGTCTCCTGGTGCTGATACTGGAAGTGTGGACAAGACCATCTCTGAAGAAGTCTCCCTCTGTGTCTCATCAATAAACTCTAGCTCCTCTGAATCCTCGTCAGTAAATGTGAATTCTTCGTCGAGATTTAAGCGTCCTCCCAAATTCTCATCACTATCTTCCTGCTGGGTATCCAATTGAATTGATGCGAACTCCTCGGTGAGCCCACCAATAGATGATGAATCTAAGAGAGTAATCGATCTGCCTGTCGTGGACCCCTCAATGGGCCCACTGTGCATCAGTAAATGAACCTGATTGAGCAAGTCAACAGATTTATTTGCCTTAGAAGCAATAAGAAGCATTTTGGGCCCCTCTTTGGGCCCATTAGCATCTATAAAATCCATCTTCTGAGTCCCATTCGAAAGATTTTTTGGAGTGGTTTTAGATGCGATGTTTCCACTGTGCATCATACCGCTGACATCGAAATCCAAAATCCCTTCTTTCAAAAACCGAGGGGTGAGCTCACCCCCCTTGCCACGTGTCCTCATCTGAAAGGCTGGCTCTTCGGCCCTGGCAGAAAGCTCTGGAATCGATGCACCCTTCGATGGAAACGAGGCGGCATCTTTCCTCTCACCAACCCTCACTTTCTCTTTACTCTGAGCAATCTCCTGTCTCTCTTCTACTTCGCTTCTGCCTTTCTTCCGCTCCTTACTAATTTGAGCTCTCTCTTGCTCCTGCTCCACCCTCTCCCCTCCTGCAAAGCTTCCTTTTGGGTTGTGCCCTCTGACGCCTATCGTCGTCTTCCCCAAAGTGGGGGTCTTTTGCCTACTCCCATCCCCCAACGCCACCAACTATTTTTCTTTCTGACCCTGAGCTTGCATGCCGTTTTGGAAGCTGCTTTTCAGAGGAGAGCTGCCCTTCCTAGCTTTACCCCAGTCTGTCTCTGGGCGTCGCTTTCCACCACCAACTCCACAGAGTTGACTGCCATTTTTGGGGATTTCTTGCATCTCCTTTCTTGGCTCATCTCTGTGGAAACCCAAGCCTTCCGAATCCGGAGTGTTGTGCAGATCCACCGTTGGATCTTTCTGGGGTGTTGTCCCCTTTGGAGGCGTTGGATCTGGTTCGTTGGAACTGATGGCCATGCCTCTGTGATGACCACTGTTGATCGGAGACCCCACTCTTGGACCTGATCCCTCCGTCGTGAACCCATGGTCGTGTTCTGCTTACCTCGCCTCCTTGATTATCTCTCTGTGAGCGCGTTCCACCTCGTGGGCCCCATCTATGGTAAGGTCCCACCGAGTTTCCACCACTTCTCTGTAGGAGCAGCTATCTCTGAGCGTCGAGGGGATAGTGGGGGACGTGATGGTCGCTGCTTCCACCTCCGGCTCTGCTCGCCTGTCGAGAATGAATCGTATCAAATAGGCTTCCTCATAGGAGTGTACCTTCACGAAGCGAGGCATCAAAGCTATGTTGGTACTCCTAATGAGGACCCTGGCGGAGACAATCTCCAAGCGGCATACTATCTTCTCGTCTATTTCTTCGATGGACCCGAATTCAGCAACAATTTCTTGTAAGGCTTCTCGTTTCCAAAAGTGAAGTGGAACATTGTGAATCCACTTCCAAAACTTCTCCCCCTGTGGCAGCTCCGCTCCAAAGCTAGGAGACCATGCGGCAAACTCCACCTTGAAGTGACCAAAGTCGGTAGCGCCCATCTCAGTAACTTCCCTCACCTTCTCCGGTGATGGGAAAGAGACCAGAAACTGGAGATGGCATAGTTTCTTCACCACCCAGTCTCGGTGAGCTTTCATAGGCCATTTAGCACTTAATGCTTGGAGCAAGTGTGTCTCTGAGGGACTCCCCACCTTAACTTTGGCTATAGCGCACCATTGGCGCAGCCATTTCTCCTCACTCCTGATGATCTCCAGACTGTTAGCAAGTCGGATAGAGGTGGGGCTCTCTGGGGATCTACCCCTGCAGACCGGACGCTCATCGTCTTGGTTAGACTGAATGACATTGGTGCAAACGTACGATAAGTGTCCCCACTTCATGCATTTAAGGCATCTGACCTCCTTGGTGCAGTCCTTCCGATAATGGCCCATATCTCCACAATTGAAATACGGAATTGGCTTGCGCTTCCCTCTTCGATTCTTCTTCTTGTGTTCGGAAGTGGTGGTGGTGGAGTTGGACTGTCTTTTGAGAGTCTGGTAAGCCCCTTGAGCTCCAATTTCCTTGTGGTCAGACATCCCTGCCTCCATTGTAACCCCGTTGTGCGGCTCCCCCTCGTGGGCCCGCTCCACGGTGGCTGCCGGAGCAGTCCTATGGTGTCGTTGAGGTTGCGGAGAGTGACGTTTGTGAAGAGAATGAGAATGGTTGTGATGGTGGGAAGATGCAGTAGTATACTTGGAAGGTGAGTAGGCATGACTCTTGCGTTTCTTGTTTGTGACTAGCGTCCAATCCTCCCCATCGAGCTGTCGCTCAGCCTTCGTTGTAATCCCACCCTGCAGAGCCCCTCCAGTGGCCCGTTCGGTGCTGGATTTATGCGTTGGCAGAGGGTTCAACTGTTGTGGTGGAGAGTTGTGGCGCTGCCGATGCTGATGGTGGTAAGGGTCTTGGTGAAGGTATTGGTGTCTATCTTGTTTGTAGTGGTGCCTGTTCGGGAGTGAATTCTGTTGACCCTCTTGTCTCGAGTGGTCCCTTGCACCCTGCTCATGTCCCTCTCCATATAGGCGACGCTGGCCTAGGGGGGGGGGGGGGTCTTCTTACGCCACACTTGGCCTGTAGGAGGACCCCCTCGATGGGCCCGTCCCCTATGTGGCCCTTCTCGGCGATGATGACCGCCATTCCCTTCCCGTAGTGTGTCGCTTCGTGCACGCACCGGGGAGTGCATTGGCCTGAGCCGATGGGAACCCCCCTCCCTCGATGCGGCATGGCTTGGTGGTGGGTTTTGCTCCGTGTCGGAGAGTTGGTGGGGGATTGGTGGATGTGCCGGTGCCTCGATGGGTTCAATCGGAGGTTCAGTGGTGGGAGGAAGGGGCGGTGTGGGTGGGTGACGGACCCTCTCGTTGGGCCCGCACCCACTGAGTTCAAGAACAGATAACATATTCAGCGAAGGGTAAGGTGAAGGTGCCGTAAGGTGGGAAACCGGGAAGAAGTTGAAGTGGTTAGAGGAGCGAAGCTGTTGAAAGAAAAGAGGATTAAAGGATAAGGGATTGGACTAGAAAGGAGAGGGTAGGGAGAGGTTGTCTTCAGTCGGATTCCGGCGGGAGACGAGTTTGGAGGGAGAGGAAGGGGAAGGGGGGGTTGGGAGTTGGTAGGAGCATTCCTAAGTCAAGATGCTTTAGGTCTTTCTTCTGACTACTCAAAGTTGTTATAGATATTAGATAGAATAGAGGCTTAATGATACTTTGCAGCTCGCAAAACTTAACTTCGACTAAGTGTTACAACCGCAACTCAAGTACCCTCTCGGTACCAACAAGTCCAACTTCCGGAAGGACAGCATCCACGCTGCCCTTTCCTCATAATGGGAAACAAAAACGCAACATGAAATTCCTGTACTGATTCCGTCCTGTAAAAAAGTAGATTTGCTAACCTCTAGTAACCTACTTAATGCCAATATTACATATCAACATAATGCAGATTCAAATTATAACAAGACTCTCTAACAAGCACTAAATATACTTTAATTAAAGTTTAATGGCTTATGGTTCTAACAATAAGTAACAAATAGTTGCAGAACCCCCACGGTTAATTTTCAACATTGGTATGGAATTAAAGCAAAAAAAATTAATGAGTATATATGGTTGTACCACATATGGAAACTGGTTGACGAAACAATCAATTCGAAGTTACAGATTTATAATTGTCGCAGTATAAAATCGCTTCTAATATGAATCAATTGCTTGATTGTGGATCCTTTATTTGTGAAAATAGGGACATCTTCCCCTCCTTGTTCTGCAACTCATTGTAATTAGGGGATAGCAGAAACATACATCAGCAATTCAAGAACACGTAAAACCCATTACCATTACCATTATCACGCTCCTTTCTCCAAGCCAAGCAAATTAGTAGTTATGGAATGTTAGTATTGATTTCAATCAATATCATAAACAATTCAAAGTCTACAACTCATACAAACACCCACACATGCATATAAGAAGTATGATGCTAAGCTCCAATGCATTAGTAATAGCCTAAAAACATGTCAATGGCAACGAACAAACAACCATATTTCCTTCCACGTCACAAGAGAAGATCACTCTGCAGGTACGGTCTTTGTTTCTTCAGGCTTTGGCTTGGGTGGAGTGGTCTCAGCTCCCATCTCAGTTTTGAGTTCTTCGATACTGTGTTCCAGTTCATTGATCCTGGTTCCCATTTCATCTAGTGGACTGAAGTTAAGTTGCCAACAAAATTTAAATAAACGTATTAACAAATAAAAAACAATAAACGAAGTATGACTATTCTTCAAAAAGCAGCAGGTTTTGGTAGAAGGGTATAAACTGGTACCAAATACCAGAGGGCTATTGGTCTCTTAATTTTTTCATCCTGTAAATATTACAAATTGGTCTACATTTCCCACGTGTTTGGTAATCGATGATGGTAAGTCAGAACAAGAACATTCATGATAGACAAGTCAACTTGGATAATAAATAAGAAATAAGACAAACATTCTAATAAATTCTCCTTATTAATTAAGCCGGGTGGCTATATTCCACCTTTTCTTCAACCAAACAAAAGGTCTAATAAATTGTAATTGAGAGCTTGAAAACACTGAAAATCAATAATATTTGAAAGGATATTCTTCCCAACAATGTTTGATGACATTGACTGGAACCTGGTTTGCTGCAAATTATAAAAATTTTAGTAAATAATATGCCATCTAGGCTTCAGCCAAAAGTCGAAAAAACTTTTTCCAGATAGAAATATGAGCTTACCATCTGCACTAGGAGATTTTGAACCTGGAAAAGCCAAACAAATTAATTAGGAGCACGATATGATCTCTTTATCAGATTGTAAAGAGAATAAGTGTAAGATTAATGGAGGAACAGGACAATAGGTGACAGCATTATTCAAATGTTAAAACAAAACATATTCAAATGGAGTAAATTGTATAACTTTTTATCAAAAGAAAGAGGTTGAAAAACTCAATCAACTGGAATAGTCTGATAAAACATTTCTGAATTAATCCAAGTGGTTTGAAGAATTCTCACCCATCCAACAAGTGGTAACAAAGATAATAGAACAAATAGAAACCAATTATCATGGATAAAATGTGAATATATCATACAGTTTCTCATACACATACCACCACTCCAAGCATCAAGATCATCCATTGGAAGGATTCACTAATGTTTTAGAGTGGATAGTGTAGGAAATTTCCTTCACATGCAACTGGTATCTCTTTTATTTTAAAGTTGGCATGTATCCAATTCACTGAGGACAAGTAAAAGAACTCACAAATGCAGTCATATCGGCACTGTTCTGTGGATCTTCTGTTTCTGGATGTGCCTGACATCATGATCAACAAAAAGAATAATTTATAGGGAAAACTAATTGAGTAGAAGCAAACATAATGAGCATTATCCTCATTTAAAGAATGTTTAACGAAGATGATGTTATGAAGCATGAGCAAACATGGCAATAAGAATTCATTAGCTGGAACTTAAATTTAAAATAATTAATTAATTAGACAAATATCTAATTTTTGACGAGTAAAAACTAAATATTTGCATGGCAAAGTTCACAAGTTATTTGAAATTACAACAGTTAATTTCAAATAACCAGGCATAATTAGGATTCAACGTTCAGCAAGCAAATAACCCCAAAAACCAAAATATATAAAATTAGTGATCAACATGCCTTGGATAATAAGATGTATGCACACTCAGTAAACTCAAGAATTTTGAAAAATTAGAAACACAAGAAAATCAGTCTGCAGCCTTATCCAACAACATATTTTGGGCTCGGTGTAAGCCAACAGATTCTAATTACTTCATACAACCATCATAAAAGCTTCTGGATCCTTGATAACTTAGTTCTCTTAACCACCAAAAGTTTAACCACTATCTCCATAAGATGACTTGCATGTAACGGATTTTGAAGCTAAAAAGAAGTTTCCCATAAATAATTAATACTCAGTGGTTCATATTTATCACCATAATCAAAAGCAACTAACTAAAATTAATTAGGATTTCTAGCCTTATATTTATATAACCATGTTCCAAAACCAAACAGCTCGTGCAGCCTCATAAGGATTTGCTGCATTCCCAAGGTTTTAAATATCGGATTTTGGACTCGTCTCGCCAAGGGGTGTTTCGTCTCGGATCGGAAATATCGTCGGAGATCTCAGGAAAATGTAATTATCTTGTTCAGTTCGGACACTAAATAAACAGATTTTTTTTGTTACTAAACAAGATATTATATATTCTACATGTCATTTATCATATAAAATATTGTATAATGTAACTGATGACATAAATCAATCACGGTAAAGATTTGCAGAATTTAAAAACAATATAAAAAAGAATGTAATATAAGTATCTAGCTAAATTGAATTTGCATCAATTAGAAAAAATGTATTAGTTTATAGACTTAATTGACTTTGCATATACACAAACAAAGAGATGAAATCCTCACATTATCAAATAGTAAAACAAAAAAAAAGTTGTACATTCACAATAACATTAGTGCCTAATTCGGCCGATATTTAGGCAATTTTGTCAATATTTCGGCCGAAATATTGACATTTCGGTCCAAAACGATATGGAGTATTAAAAACTGTGATTTTGTATCGACATGCTAGCTGAAACGAAATTTCGGCCGTATCGGTCAAAATTTAAAACAGTGTGCATTACACAGATTTATTATCCATCGCGGTTACCCTACAAGTAGGAAGCTATTAACCAATGGGGATTATTCAATACTCTGTATATAAATAACAAGCTACCTTAACAACTCCTAATCCTCAAACAAGGACAGAACTTGCAGTTGCTTGATTCAAGGATTTGCTGCATTACACAGATTTAGTATCCATCGAAGTTATCTGACAAGAAATAAGTTACTAATCCATGGTGAATATACAATACTTCTGTACTATAAGTAACAAGCTAGGTTAAGAACTCCCAATCCTCAAACCTGGAGAGAACTTGCAGTTGCTTGATCATCTTAACATCAAATCAATACATGAAATACAAAGTTAACTGTATGAAATACAAAGTTAACTGTATGAAGTACAAAGTTCTGTCTTTGAAGATGTAACTTAAAGAAGAGAAGGAAATAACAAGAATTAACCCATTTCTTATTCTTCCTCCTCTTGATGATCACATTCTTCATCACAATCTCCTTGTAGCTATATTTGCTTCTTTAGAAGTATTGTCTGGTGGTTGATAACGATCAACCCATCAATTTATTGAGAATATGACTTTGCACATGTTAAAGAAAAAAACATAAAAAAAAAGCAAAACCTTCTGAAAAATTAAATTAGAGGTTGAATTTCACCATCAATACTGTGGTCATTAGTTGAAACAGCATTCCCCAACAGTGGCTACTATTTGACCAAGGCTATGAGACCAGAATCATTGAATTGTTAGGCTATGAGACCAGCATTCCCCAACATAAAAACCGTAGAAATTCACAGGGGAGAAAACCCCATATAAACATTAGGGTATGGTTAACTATGCATTTAAACAAAAGGATGTAACAGATTTAGGGCTCTCAATCAAGCTAGAATAACATCTTTGAGAAGTTACTCATATGAGCAGTTGTCATGAAAACGCAATATATTTTATTGAGATAACATTTTCTCGTGTTGGTACTGATACTGTTTTATTTTCTCCTTTTGTTAGGGTAGCAAAAACTACTGTTGCAGATTCTCATCGTCCACTTTGTTTTCTCTAGCTCATTACCTTACACCCTACAGTTGCTTACACCCACATTTTTTATTTTAGTAGCAAGTATTATGCTTAGCTGGTACCCACCAAGGTAGAGGAAAGGCCTGTAGATAGTTATGAACTAAGTTGTCGTTTCAGGATATGCAATGGCTAGCATTCAAATAAACTAATTAATATCCACTAGTGTACTAAATTAATAAAACAACAAGTTAATAAAACAACAAATTAATAAAACACAAGTTAATAAATTAATCTTTATAGTTAAGTTTAGCTGCATTAATCGATTTATATAATATGCATTACAATTATATGTTAAATATTGTAATGTGTGATCACTATGGCGTTCATATAAATCATCAAAAAATCATTTTACCATTTCAAGAAGTTTCTCAAGTTTCGATAATTTTTTTCTCAATTTTCTAACATTTCCTATTTATATAGATAAATTCATTTTAAAGAATTTTAAAGTTTTATAAGTATTGAGGGTAGAGTCAGGGATAGGGGAAAACCTAAACTTACTTGAATGAAAACGGTAAAAAAGGATATGATAGTTTGTGGCCTTGCTGAAAATATTGCACTAAACCTAGCAGAATGGAAAACCAGGATTCATGTAGTTGTTGTTGTAATGTTGTATAAACAACCGATTTGTGCTTTTGACAAGTTAGCCCAATTAAAGCAATAAAAGTTAAGAATCTTAAGATCCAAACTCCTTTGTTAGTTCATCAAACTTTATGCGTTCCACAACCTAGAGTCTGCTATAGTTATTCATGAATGAGTGTAGAATAACTATTTCACTTATTCCATTTTGGTTTCTACGGCTATATTTTCCACATTATTCTATTTTACATCTCTAATCTACCCTAGTTGTCACAGGAAATAGTAGGATATACGGTAAACTTAATCTATCTGCCAGTCGAGGAAAAGCAATTAAGTGGTAACAAAAGAGGGATTACAGAAAAATTATTCAAAAATTTAAATATGAGGCGACCAGTCCATTTATTTTTTATGACTACCCACGCACATGAACTGTAGGCATTGGCTTCTAACATATTCGCAATATATAAAAAATAAATTACTCGAACTAAATTGATAATTTAATAGCTTCCATTGCCTTTTAGAAGTATTACTTCGAAGTCCCAAATTACCAGAACTCGCTAATATCACATTTCTTTAATCAAAGAAAAAACACTTATTCCATTTTCATCGATTAATTAATCTAATTAACCTTAAAAAATCACAACAATTTCTACATGAATCAAAAGCGACTGAAATAAAATCGAAATCAAATTCAAATGGCACGATAGTTCGGCATTTCTTGAACGAAACATTCCGTAGGGCAAATCGACAGTGGCGAAAAGGAATAGCGTTAGGGTTAGGGTTTTGATTGACTGACCTTAGGAGGGCCGGTGTTGGAGGCGGCGGCCATGAGGAGCTGAGATCGATGGAAACCCTAGGTTTTGTTAGAGTTAGATGAAAAAGGAGGCGGCAATTCGAGTAGATCTTTTTGCGCTAAGCAAATAAGCAATTGATCGAGTGGGAGTGTACAGGGGGTGGAAACGGTTCGGGTACGTTAGAATGGGTATAGATCCATTCGAGGATCCGATAAGAGGTTAAATATATAGGCGAGTGATCGTGGGAGAACTAATTCTCACAATATGCTTCGTGTGAACATTTACATAGCCGTGTCGAGTAAAGCCGTACTCGTAGAAGTACTCAACGTCCTATGGACAACCCAATATCCTAGTACTTACGAGGACCTGTGGGTAGGCCCAAAGTTCGCAAAGGAGATGGGTGCTATGAGAGAAGCGTGATATTTAGCTATCGCAGCAATGACCTGCGTTCTATGGCTAGACAGAAATAATCTTTATTTTCGTAGATCTTACAATAGTATTTCTGGCAATTTAACTCACATTATGCATTTTATTTCTTTTTGGGCTAATGTGGCAGCAGCAGGTCACAGGGGAATGATTGCAAGTGTTTTCCAAGTAGAGGAGTTTGATGATGAGGAGATCGAGATCGGACCGATGATCGATTGACAGCCAGCACAGCACGGCTACTAGGCTCCTTGATACCCACCGCCCCAGGGTTTGTTGGTGGAATATGATGTATCTCTATGTGGCTACTCGATGTTTATTTTGTCACACCCCCATGTTCGGGGTGGAATTTATGTTTATTTTGTCCCACCCCCATGTTCGGGATGGAGTTTATATAATTTCGTTCTGGTTGTAGGATGTTGTAGTAGGCTCAGTACTCTGAGTATGTTTTATTAATGTCTTATTAATGAAATAGGGTGGTCAGATTCCACATTTTCTTCAACAAAAAAAAAATTACATAGCCATCGTACGGAATACTATGGATGATCGGACTAAATTAATCTAAATATGTAAAATCAAATTATCTATAACTTTTTTGTCAATCAATCATTATCATTATAAATCTCAAAAGCATTGACAAACAAATCTCAAATGAGTTTTTTTTTTATCCGTTGACTGTTGAAATATAGTAATTATATATTCTGTTTCCTAATATAGGAAACAGATTCCCCAAATCTCTCATCTTCCCAATCTTCTCTCAATCTCTTTTCTTCTTCTCCAAGAATGTAATCCTTATATATAGATGTATACAGTGAAGAATAAAGTAGAATAATAAGAATAAGAATTTTCCCCCAAAATTATTTTCTTCATGGTATCAGAGCCTAACATGAGCTAGGCTAGTTGAGGAAGAAGAAGAGACGAAGGCCATCGGATCTAACGCCTCCATCCCGATCCCGACCAAACTCAGATCCCCGAATCTACCAGTTGTTTCCGCACTGTTCATCGTCCCCAACACAGAACCCACGGCCATTGAGCCCCGACCTCCTCATCCAGATCAAACCCATTACTTACCTCGTCTTCCCCGGCCTATCTCAGGCGAACCCGTCACCGCCACTCCCCGTCAACCTCCCCCCCGTCGACGCCGGTCCCTCCTCAGCCGCCCAGCACACCAAAACCCACCCCGATCTCCACGACATCACAGTCAAAAAACCCTGAACCCATCAACCCCAAATCCGCCGTCGATCAAGAAGAAGAAGAAGCACTGTCGATCCCAATCTGTCACAACCCATCGATCAAGAAGAAGCCCTGACGATCTCCCACAACCTCAGATCTCACGCTGGCGTCCTTCAGATCCCGCCGGCGGCCTCTCTCACGCCGTCGCCACTTTGTGGACACCGGCGTCGACGCCTTAGCACCAGACGCCCCGACCCTGCCCTCCTTCCCCGTTCATCGACAACAGCAGCCTCAACCCAAATACCCCTTCTTCCCTCTTTGTTCAATCGGCGACCCCGCCAGCGACGCCACCTCAGCGGCGCCGCCCCCATCGTCGACCTCACAAGCGCGTCGTCGCCCCTGGCCGGCGCTTCCCTCTCTATCGTTGCTGCTGCCTTTTTTTGATTGTTGTTGTGGTCTCCTTTGAGTTGCTATTTTGTGAAGAAGGGAAGGGATTGATCCAGTATTGGATTGTTGCTGTTTTGCTGGTTGTTGAAGACTTGGAGCTGTTCTTGACCAAGTTGTGTTGTTTGCTATTGGTTGCTAAAGATCAGATTCATTGTTTTTCCTCCTTTGTGGCGCTACCATGGGACAAACTGATAGAGCTGAGAAGAGTATTGGACTCACCTCTACGGAGGCCTCTACATTAGTCACAGCTGCAGGTAAGGATGGTAAGGTATTTAATATTTCTGCTTTTGTTATGAATAGTGCATGGATAATTGATTCGGGTGCTACCGACCATATGACTTTTGATTCTAGACAAGTTCGAAATTTTCAACCATCCATTAAATCGACTGTGTCCACTGCCAATGGTGACCCTGCCACTGTTACTGGCGAGGGTACCATACATCTCACAAATAACCTAACCTTATATACTGCCTTAGTTGTGCCATCCTTGAATTTCAACCTATTATCTGTAGCTCAAATAACTACTGCCTTACATTGTATTGTAGTCTTTTGGCCTTCTCATTGCTTGTTTAAGGATATTTGAACTCGCAAGACGATTGGTTATGGGGTTAGGCACGGGAAGCTCTATTACCTAGATTTAGAATCTGAAAGTTCGAGCAAGTTGACTCAAGCTCTAAGTGTGGAAGGATCCGAAGATGAGAAGAAGAAATCAGATATTTGGCTGTGGCATCGACGTCTAGGGCATGCTTCTTTTGGTTATTTGAATAAATTATTTCCAAGTTTATTTTTAAAGTTGGATATATCTGCCTTTCGGTGTGATGTGTGTGAACTTGCAAAAGGTCATCGTGTCTCTTTTCCTCCAAGTCCAAGTAGAAGCTCCCTTCCTTTTATGATTATTCATTCTGATGTTAGGGGTCCATCCAAAATCACTACATTTGGAAGAGCCAAATGGTTTGTGACCTTTATTGATGACTGTACCCGTATGACTTGGATTTGTTTGATGAAGTCGAAAAGTGAAGTTAGTGGTTTGTTTCAGAAATTTCACAAGCATGTTATGATTCAGTATAAATCACAAATTCAAGTTCTTAGGAGCGATAATGGCGGAGAGTACCTGAGTTCAAATCTGCAACAATATTTGGTGGAACACGGAATTGTTCATCAGACTACATGCTCGTATACACCTCAACAGAATGGAGTTGCAGAAAGGAAAAATAGACACTTGCTCGAAGTGGTCCGTGCTTCTCTCATCCACGGAAATCTGCCACTTATTTATTGGGGAGAAGCCCTTGCTTCTGCTGCATACTTAATCAACAGAGTTCCCTCTAATATCCTAAACTTTCTCACACCGTTTCAAGCATTAACTGAAGCTGTGAATGCACCAAAAGTCGTCAACTTGCCACCTCGTGTGTTTGGGTGTGTTGCATTTGTTCATCTTCATCAACATGAACGCAATAAGTTAACTCCTCGAGCTGTCCGCTGTGTTTTCGTGGGATATGCACAGAATAAGAAAGGGTATCGGTGCTATCACCCACCAACTCAAAAAATGTTTGTGACTATGGATGTTGTGTTCCATGAGGATGAGATGTATTTTTCCTCTGCGGTTGAACTTTAGGGGGAGCACCGAAATGAAGTTCAAACTCTTGCCTATGATGAAGTAGTTACTATTCAAACTGAACAATCAGATATAAGGGGAGAAAATCAGGATGTAAGTAATGACGATTACTCGAATGAAGACTTGGTTGAGGAAGAAAATTTTCACGAAGATCTGCAGTCAGTGCCGAACCTCCATGAAGATGAGCCATCTCCACCACCAGCACCATCTGAACCATCTCCACCACCAATACCATCAGATCTATATCTACTCCCAGCAGAACCCCAAAACCAATCGTCATCGCTGTCCGAAGCTCCAAGAAGAGAACTCCCAAACCGTACTACTAGAGGTATCCCCAAACCCACTTACGAGCCTAATCCCACTAGTAATGTCAAGTATCCCATGAGTCATTATGTGTCCACTCACCGATTGTCTGAATCAAATAAGTCATTTGTAAATCAATTATCTGCTGTATCTATTCCTAATAGTGTGCAGGAAGCCTTAGCCGATCCAAGGTGAAAAGCAGCTATGGATGAGGAGATGAAGTCCTTGAAGAAGAATGAGACTTGGGAGATAGTCGAGCTGCCAGCAGGGAAGAAGCCAGTAGGATGCAGATGGATTTATACAGTGAAATATAAATCAGATGGTTCGATAGAGCGGTACAAGGCAAGGCTTGTTGCCAAAGGGTACACTCAAACTTATGGAATTGATTATGACGAAACATTTGCACCCGTGTCAAAGTTCAACACTATTCGAGTTCTACTGTCACTTGCTGCAAATCTTGACTGGCCGTTGGAGCAATTTGATGTGAAGAATGCATTTTTGCATGGGGAATTGACAGAAGAAGTCTATATGGATCTTCCACCAGGATCGAACAGACCAGTCCAACACAGCAACAAAGTATGTCGTCTGAAGAAAGCATTGTATGGACTGAAGCAGTCGCCAAGAGCCTGGTTTGGGAGATTTACAAAATCAATGAGGACATTCGGATACGATCAGAGTAATTCTGATCATACTCTATTCCTAAAAAGGAAAGAAGGTAAAATTACTGCTCTCATTATTTATGTTGATGATATGATAGTAACTGGAGATGATCCCGGGGAGATGAAGGCATTAAAGTACTACTTGTCACAAGAGTTCGAAATGAAAGATCTTGGTTCTTTGAGATACTTCCTTGGCATTGAAGTTTCTTGCTCAAGAAAGGGGATATTTCTTTCTCAAAGAAAATATGCTCTGGATTTATTGAAGGAAACTGAAATGTCCGCCTGTCAACCGATTAGTACACCATTGGAAGAAGGACTGAAACTATGCAACGAAGCTGATCAAGTGCCTTGTGATAAGGAAAGATATCAGAGATTGGTTGGACGACTAATGTATCTTGCGCATACACGGCCAGATTTGTCATATGCTTTAAGTGTGGTAAGCCAGTTTATGCATGCACCTCGGGAACAACATATGGACACGGTGATGAGAATTATGAGATACATTAAGTCAGCCCCAGGAAAAGGAGTCTTATTTGCAAAATATGGTCACTTGAAGGTTGAGGCATATACTGATGCTGATTGGGCAGGATCTACAATCGATAGGCGCTCCACTTCAGGATATTTCACCTTTGTTGGAGGAAATTTAGTTACATGGAGGAGCAAGAAGCAAAATTTTGTTGCACGCTCTAGTGCAGAGGCTGAGTATCGCAGAGTAGCTTTAAGTATAACAGAAGCTTTATGGCTGAAACTCCTGTTGCAGGACTTAGGCTATGGTCTAAAGGAACCTATGAATGTGTATTGTGACAGTCAAGCGGCGTGTGATATTGCGGCTAATCCAGTTCAGCATGATAGGACGAAACATGTAGAGGTGGACAAATTCTTCATCAAAGAAAAATTAGATGAGAAAGTTATTGAGATATCCAAGGTGAAGTCAGAAGATCAACTCGCAGATGTCCTAACCAAGGCTGTTTCGACTCAGTTCTTCTTGAAATTTGTTGACAAGTTGGGCATGCTCGATATCTATGCACCAACTTGAGGGGGAGTGTTGAAATATAGTAATTGTATATTCTGTTTCCTAATATAGGAAACAGATTCCCCAAATCTCTCATCTTCCCAATCTTCTCTCAATCTCTTTTCTTCTTCTCCAAGAATGTAATCCTTATATATAGATGTATACAGTGAAGAATAAAGTAGAATAATAAGAATAAGAATTTTCCCCCAAAATTATTTTCTTCATTGACTAATTTAGATGTGTGGATCAAAATGAAATGAATTGTTCTGATTTTTTAATTTATATCCCAAAAAACATGTTACACTTAGTTCTCACTAGCACTGTCACATTTACCCGACCCGATCTATACGGGTCCGGGTCCTAAAATAAGACCTGATGCACTTTCGATTTCGGGTCCGGATCCGTTCAAAATAGAACCGACCCAGATCCGGACTCGGACCTGTTAAAAAATACCCCCAAACATATAGAATTTGACTAATATTGTTATAGGAATATACATATAAAAGTAATTGTTGAAGATAGATGTGTAAATATAATATTAATTCATGTACTTAAGTGCAAAAATTGTTAGAATCGTAGGGTATCGGGTGCAAAAATACCTAAATGCAAATATTTATTCTCTACTACCGGATCAAACGGATAATTTTTTTTACTAGGACCCGGACCCGGATCCGGTTCTTGCAAGTCCGGATTCAATTCTTGGACCCCTGAGGTATCAGATCCGAATCCGGGTAGTGAAGAAACCGACCCAGTAAGACCCTATACCAGCTCTAGTTCTCACCGAATATATATAATTTTAAATACAATGTCGTAGGTTCATTGGCCGAAACAAACATCACACACTTTTTCCCACACAGGGAAACGATGCAAACGGGATTTGAATTTCCTACTCCTCACATACTAGTGAATAGGCTGACCACTCAATCCGATAAGAGTTTTAGAATCTATTTGGGATGCAAATTCATTATGCCTTACCTCTAATTTTGGTGGAGCTACACCTGCATTGCTTGACTTCAGTGAGAAGATTATGGTGTGGTGTTATAACTGATAGTTATATTTTCTTTATATTTTCTCTATATATTCCTGCTTTGACGTGACTTTTCTCCTCACTTTTACTCAAAAAAAAACTCTATTTATGTCTGGTTTTGATTCTTCTGAAGTGGGAAGTGATAAATTCCCCCACTTCCCACTTGAAAATCCATATGGTAAACATGGGTGTTTAAATAGCATCGAGTGGGATGAAGTGTACTTTTGATAGAGAAAATATTGTGTTAAAAATTTATATTTTCCATCTTAGACGATATTATTGACTTGACCTTATTTATATTGCTTTGACTAGCATTCAGGCCTTCCACCACTTGGTAACTTAACACCTACTATCAACCCTTTGACTTGATACAGTATCTACCACTTATAGGGCTGCAATCGAGCCGAGCCGAGCCGAATACCTTCAGGCTCGAGCTCGGCTCGTTTACCAAACGAGCCTATTTTTGAGCTCGAGCTCGGCTCGAGCTCGGTTCGAGCCAAGCTTTGACCGAGCTTTGACCGAGCTCGAGCCGAATAGCTCGCGAGCTTAGCCTAAAAAGAAAAAAAATTGAAGCTCGAGCACGGCTCGTTTACTAAACGAGCTCGATTTTGAGCTCGAGCTCGGCTCGAGC
Source organism: Hemerocallis citrina (assembly GCA_017893485.1). Classification (NCBI taxonomy): domain Eukaryota; kingdom Viridiplantae; phylum Streptophyta; class Magnoliopsida; order Asparagales; family Asphodelaceae; genus Hemerocallis; species Hemerocallis citrina. Next base: position 331,403,589 of record CM030359.1, on the reverse strand, counting down.
TCGGTTCGAGCCGAGCTTTGACCGAGCTTTGATCGAGCTCGAGCCAAATAGCTCGCGAATAGCTCGATTCGTTTGCAGCCCTAACCACTTAATGATCTGACAGCGACACAACAGCTCCATTAATATACCAGTATACCACCACATATTGGTCCAACAATCTTCACCATGAGCTATGACATCACTAGTTATAGCTAAAGACCCTTTAGTTCAATTGGATATTGCTAAAATATTAGTCTAAAGCCCATTATGATCCAAAATGAGAAACCCATACTGAAGTTCAGGGTATAGGCAATTTAAACATCTGTCCGTCTCTTTAATTTTCCCATTGTGTGACTATTTGTTCAGGACACAACCTCAGTATTGTGTTCATATGATCATCTCTTCTCTCATCTTCATTATCTCGCAAAAAATTTCAAACCAACTCCTAAGGTCACTTTCTTCCCTTTGTTCTTATCATTCATCCTACCAGCTAGGGTTACTCGCGGTTTCGAGTTGGGCAGGTTTTATAAGTATTTTTAACCCAAACCCGAAAGTGTAGGCGGGTTTTTAAGACCCTTAAACCTCGTACAAAATCATGGTACATAAACCTACCCGAACCTACATATTAGAGTGGGTTTCAGCTGGTTCGAGTCGGGTTGTAAAATTCAAGTTCGGGATCGGGCGGGTGAACCTCATTGAACACTAATATGGGAACATTGTTTGTAGTGACATAAAAATATAATAATAAAATGACTAAGGCAAATTCCCCCAAAGGATATGAGATGCTTTACTGATTAGTTTTGTTTTGTTTTTTAGGGAAAAAGTAGAATATGGCCACCCTGTTTCATTAATAAGCATTTAATGAAACAAACCCAGAGTGCTGGGCCCAAATACAGACTACAGACAGAAAATAAAACATACATGAAGCAACATAACGCGTACAAACAACAAATCCCTCCAACAACCCTGGAGGGTGGGCCGACAAACCAGCTCGGTCCAGCAAAATTGTGAGTACGTCAATTTAGCTTCGTACAATGCGTCCACAACACATGCACACCCACCTGAAACAAGTCTGGCAGGATTTTATCACCCGCCGCTCCCTGCATTCACCTCGCTGGGGGGACCCCATCTTTGGGCCCAAGCCCCGCAGATCGAAAACTGATCCCACGGCACATGCACGGCGATCGCACCCTCCCACCACCTCCACCACTCATCCCACAAACGTGCCAGCCACTCCTACAGCCGTGAAGAGGATACATTCACCTCTCACACGATAGCGCTTTTCTCAGGCAATTTCTTTCCAAACAACTATCTCGCTCACCCCACCTATCACCATGCTTCAGGAGAGAGCTGTGGAGAAGATCTTTCACCTCTCTCACGCTCAAGCTCTCTCCGGCAATTTCTCACCACACAGACTTATCTCAACTCAAACTCCCAATCCGAGGAAAGAGGTGATGCTGTCACAAGGCAGTGGCCTAAGCTGGAGAAAGCTCAATAGCCAGATAGTAGGCGCTGTGGAGACTGCACCGACGACATCGTAGGACACTCCTGACCAACCCCACCCCCCACCCCCTACACACCGACTTCACACACTTGAACCCCAAATCCACGGTGTTCGTGACAACAGGAGCGGGAGGAAGCTCTGGAGCGACACAGTCGCTCCACGACAGTTGAAACAAACACCCTGAAAGTTGAGACAAGTGAGCACACATCACGGAGGAACCCCATCTTTGGGCCCAAGCTCCACAGACGTGCAAGACAACCTAACTCCCGGCATCTTAACACGCACTATCAACCCTTGCAGGTTGCCATGAATGGCCCCGAGAGTGTGGACATGGTGGCAAGCGCACAGAACCTCCGGGCACCCAACTAGCAAATCATGGAGGGACCCCATCTTTAAGCCCAAGCTCCACAAACGTGCATAAATATACATGATGTATACATAAACACAGGCCGAACCCAATCCGACTTTTCTCTGGGCTTAAAAAATTAGGCCCGAGCCCGGGCCCGTATTAGGCCCGAAAATAGGTTCAGGCATAGGCACGAACTATTTATGCATGTTCTAATATGTAACTTTTTCATAAAATAAAACCATATAAAGAATAATATACGATAAAAAAATAACAATAATAGAAATACTACAAATTTTTGAGTAATTAACATCTAATTTTATTTAACTTTATATAGAATACATAATTTTTCTATCTATAAACTTTAACACTCATTTCAACTTACTTAGATGATTATTCTCTTATTTATAATTATAAAAAAAAAAACAATGCATAAATATACATGATGTATATATAAACATACAAATACATATATAAAAAATTGATTCGAGTTCTTCGAGCCTTAGCATTTGGTCTGAGCCCGGCCCGATTTTTTGCCGGGCCTAAAAAATTGAGTCTAAGTCCGGCATGAAATGAGAACTAATGATCGGGTCGGACCAATTGCCACCCTTACTTTTAATGAGATACATGCCGTATCTTCAATGACCATTCTCATTAATATTAAAAAAACTACATCCTATCAACCGATATATACATCTAATTGATAGAGAAAATACACATTATCATATAGCAATAGCATATGATCTAGTGTACTCACCAAGTGTTTTGCAGTTAAGTTATTCTGCAAAGTTTTAACTGGTCGTGATGTAAATAGAGATACAGTATATTATGAATTATATGAGAGGACTCGAAGAAGGAAGCTTTTTACACTATTATGTACAACGAATTGCACAGAGGTGTTGCGCGCACACAAACAAAATTTTAATTGCATAGAGAATGATAAGAATCATCCACTAACTTTTGAGTAGACCCTCATAAATTAAAGACAACTAGTATTTTTCACCTTTTGATAAAAGTTGGAGGATTTTCACATGCGATATATGTGCGATATATATGTTAAGAAATAGTTTTGGAGTTGGACGTGCATTGCACATAATTAGGAAATTTATTTTGAAGAAGAAGCTACGTTTTGTCGTGCAATGCACGTGTTTATAAGTAGAATTTGAGTCGTGCAACATAGGTGTATGTTTGGTGTTAAAAAATATTGAAAATTTATTTTGCACGTGCGTTGCACATTTTAAATAGGTGAAATTTTGTTAATTTGTTAGTTTTTGTTATAATTAATGAAAGAGTTTGGGTTGCACATATAATGCACGGGTTTGTATGTTGACAAATTACAACTCCAACTCTCCCATTATATATATATATATATATATATACTAGTATTTTTCACGTGTGATGTACGTTTTGATAAGAGTTGGAGGATTTTTACGGGCGATATATGTGTTTTAAAATAGTTTTGGAGTTAGACGTGCGTTGCACGTAACTGGAAAAAAATTTTGAAGAAAAAACTACGATTTGTACGTGCAATGGACGTGTTTATAAGTAGAATCGAAGTTGTACGTGCAACATATGTGTGTGTGGTGTTTAAAAAATATTTTACACGTGTGTTGCATGTTTTAAATAGGTGAAATATTTTTTTGCTTGTTTGTTTTTGTTGTAATTAATGGGAGAGTTAGAGTTGCACATGCAACACACATGTTTGTATGTTGACAAATTACAACTCCAACTCTCCCATTATATATACTAGTAATTTTCACGTGCGAAGCACGTCTTAATAAATTTATGCATGTGTGCATTACACGTGTTTGTTTAGTTACAAAGTTAGGGTTTGTTTGGTTACAAACCCCAACTCTCCCATTAAAATAGTAGAGAGAGGTAGTAGTTTACGCGTGCGATGCACGTCTTAATAAATATAAGTAAAAATTCAAACATAGTCTGGATTTGATCTAAAACCACATTTATAATAGTTATGCACGTGCATTGCACGGGTTGGTAGATGGACAAATTACACTAAGGCCTTCTTCGATTATATATACTAGTATCATACACGTGTTGGATCCTGTAGGCGAGACAACAAACACTAGAGGGGGGGTGAATAGTGTTTAATAAAAACTGCAGAAATTTTCTCGGTGCAGTCGACTTGGTTATGAACCAGTCGACTGATATAACCAAAATAAAGCAAAAACAATAACTCTGTGCAGTCGACTGATGAATAAGATAGACGACTGAAGACACAATAAAACTACAACTAAAACGACACTGACCAGTCGACTGATAGTGCAAGGAGTCGACTGTCTAGACACTTTTTGCAGAACTTAAATAAACAAGAGTAAATACAAAATCAAGACAACCAATCTCAGAGTACACAAGATATATCCTGGTTCGGTCCTCCCGACCTACATCTAGTCCCCAAACAACCCACTTGAGATTTCCACTATTCTTGAAAAAGATTACAAGAATACCCTACGGCGTTACGACAACAATCTTGTCTAACCCGTAGTCCTTTCTCTCAACTAGAGAAAGCAGATCCACTCTACTACCAAGAGTGAAACAACCCGACTCTACAACCTAGAATCAAAAACACTCTCCAACTGAGAGCAAAAGAGTAAAAAAAAAACTTTACAGTCAACCTATAGCCTTGTTGGTGTTTTGTGTTGATGCACGTGGCTAAAGAACAAGGTTGACTTCTATACTCAGTCCAGAGCGAATTCGTTGCTATACTGGACTGAATGTAGAGAACCAAAGAGTATGAACTTGAAAGCTTTATTTCTCAAAAATATCACTTAGAATTTTTCTCAAGGAATGCTCGGATTTCAAAGAAAATTCTGTATCTTTTCAGTGAGATCTGAACTCTACTTAAAGAGTTTGATCTCCTGAACGTTGGGAGACAGTTACTCCAACTGTCAACCAACGGATCTAAGCTTTTGAGTTTGAAAAAAATTGATTTTGAAAAACAGAAAACGGTCAAAAGCTCTCGAACAGTCGACTGGGTTGCCATATGAGTCGACTGATCAGAGTTTGAATAAATTTAAACAGTTTTGTACTATCAGTCGACTGGCAGAGGCTTAAGTCGACTGGTACTCAAAAGTTAAATTACTTCAAACTGTTTTGACTCTTTTTGGGAGTTTTTAAGAGACACACATTATGAAAATTTTGAGTGTGTGTGTGTGTGAGTGACAAGGCTTTTCATCAGACTAAGACTCAACAAAAAGTAAGATACAATGTTTTTACAAGACACTACAATTTTGACACAATTGAGCTAAAGGTCTTGAGTCTTGAGTCTTGTCTTGAGTGTAGTCTTGAATCTTGTCTGAGTGAAGTCTTTATCTGTATCCTTTGAGCTTGTTCATTTGTTCAGCTGAAATAGTCTTTTGTATGTACAACCTACAATATTAGCTGTATAACATAGACACATGTTGCACTGTGTTGTGATCATCAAAATCAAGAATCAACATTCTCCCCCTTTTTGATGATGACAACACAATAGCTGATAATAAACGATAATATACAAGCATAGTAAAGACATGCTCCCCCTATTAAAAACACAGAATGCATTGTCTTCAAAACAATGTTTCATAAAACATGTATCAGTCGACTTAGCAAAATGGCAGGCGACTGATCAGGAAACTCATACATAAAAAAAAATCACAATCAGAAAATAAGTACAGATGCAAAGCAGCAGCAGCAGTCGACTTATATGCCTGTTGGCAGTTGACTGACCAGAGAATTTTCCAATACACAGAAAATAGAACAAAGTTAACAAACCAGAGGATATCAAATACTGATAATAAAGCAACAATAACACAGATATCTCTCCCCCTTTGTTATCATCAAAAAGCACAAAATAACAATCTTTTGCATAGAAAAGAAACTAAGATAAAGTCTCATACAGAAATAAGTGCATTAAAAAGAAAATTACATAATAGAAAAAATAAAAAGTCTTCAATCTTCCTCATCGGAGTCTTCATCGGCACTATGAGAAGGAGGATGAAATTGAGAATTGAAGAGAGTAGTGAGGTTGTCAAGTTTGGTATCAATGTTGTCTAGTTTGGAATCAAGGTTATGAAGTTGGGTATCTACAGTGGCTGAATGCTTCATAAGATAGGAGACACAGTCATATAGAGTACGAGGATCATCATAGTTGGCTTGAAGAATAGGTGGATCAGAAGAGGTAGAAGGTCTAGAGGGTCTAGAAGTAGAACCTAAAGGAGCTTGAGAAAGTGGAGGAGACCTAGGGGGTGATCTAGAAGGATGATCAAGAAGTTTCATTCGTGCCAAACTAGCACGATCGAAACACTCATAGTGAGTAACAACATTGGTCTCGGAATCGAGATCAATACCAAAAGCTATAAAGACTCTAGTGAGAAGACCTCCAAAAGGTAGAAAGTGAGTGTGGTTTTGTTCAAGTTTAGAAAAGATGACACGACCCCAATTGACAGCAATTTTACCAAATATTGCATAGACAGCTTTTTGTAATTCTAGAGAATACTGGTCATAACTACCCTTTTTGGGAAGGATGTTATAGGCTAGTATTCTAGCTACAAGCTTAGCAATAGGTTTAATATTCTTGCTAGTCATTGGAGGGCCATGATTGGGTAAAAAGATTTTAGATAAAACAGAGGCATCATCTAAAATAACATCATCAAGGTATACTCCTCCGTCATCAATACCCAATATTTGATTGATTCTAGTGGGTGTGAGTGTCATTTTGACATTCTTCACAGATTAACGGATAACTACATCTCCATCGTGTTTTTGTACAACCCTCATATTTGTGTAAAACAAATAGATGAGTTGGGGATAATAGTTGGGTTGATTAGATAAAGAGAGAAAATCATGAAGACTACTATTTTGAAATAAGGGGACAAGATTAAAACGATCAAGGTCATTGAAGTTAACAAATCTTCCAGGAAAGATGGTAATGGTACAAATAAGGTACCATTGTTCAATGAGATCGGGACTTAAGAGAAATTGAGTGTAATCTTGAGATGAAGAACTACCCTCATGAGATCTCTTGGATCTTTTAGGAGCCATAAAAAGAGAGAGAGGTGAAATGATTTTACCAAAGAGAAGACGAAAGATCAGTCAAGATGCGAGCACCAGCAGCAGGTGAGAGTCGACTTCCTTCTTCTTCACAAATTAGGGTTTGGGATTTTGGGTGAAAAATTGGAGATCGGTAAAGGTGAGAAAGAGGGGCTGGTAAAGGGTTTTAACTGTGAATAGATGGCTGAGATCAAAGAGGGAAGAAATCGACGGTTGAGATACGAAGTCACGAGTGAAAAGAGAAGTGAATTTTATCTCAAAAGTCGCGATAAATAGTGGCTGAAGACGATTAAGCTCACAACAGTCGACTGGTAGGATATATCAGTCGACTGAGTCGAGAGGAGACTAAAAAATTATGTCTATTTATCAGTCGACTGGTATAGGAACCATGCGACTGGTCAGAGAAAAAAAATTGATATGTTTAAAGACCAGTACAGTCGACTTACTCAAGAATACAGTCGACTTAACAGAAACAATTTTCAACAAATATCAATAAAATCACAAATTCCAAGTTCTCTTCTTAAATTAATGAAAGTATCTTCTTTAAGGGGCTTGGTAAATATATCTGCTACTTGTTTATCAGTAGAGATAAAGTCTAAAGATATATCTCCTTTTAAAACATGATCACGTAGAAAATGATGTCGAATATCAATATGTTTTGTACGTGAATGTTGAATCGGATTTTTAGATAAATTAATTGCACTGGTATTATCACACATAATTGAGGGTTTCTCAAATGAAATACCATAGTCTAATAAAGTTTGTTTCATCCACAAAATTTGTGCACATGCCAAACTTGCAGCGATATACTCAGCTTCTGTGGTTGATAGGGATACGGAATTTTGCTTTTTACTACACCAAGAGACTAGGGAATGTCCCAAAAAGTGACATGTACCACTAGTACTCTTGCGATCAGTTTTGCTTCTAGCAAAATCAGCATCGCTATATGACAAAAGTTGAAAATTATCGGTGCGTGGATAAAATAAACCATATTCAGATGTGCCTTTAATATATCTTAAAATTCGTTTCACTGCTTTTAAATGAGACTCTTTAGGACTAGATTGATATCTAGCACATAAACATACGCTGAACATAATATCTGGTCTACTTGCAGTAATATATAAGAGTGAACCAATCATACCTCGATAGAGTTTTTGATCAACACTCTTACCTAATAAATCTTTGTCAAGAGTAGTAGTAGTAGCCATAGGTGTGGATTTACTACTAGTACTATCCATGTTAAAACGTTTGAGTAGTTCCTTTGCATATTTGCCTTGATTGATAAATATGCCATTTGAGGACTGTTTAATTTGAAGTCCAAGGAAATAATTGAGTTCACCCATGTGACTCATCTCAAATTCATTTTTCATGGTATTAGCAAATTCTTGACACAGATTATTATTAGTAGAACCAAAAATTATATCATCAACATATATTTGTATGATTAAGATATCATTCTTAACTCTTTTGATAAACAAAGTAGTGTCTACTTTACCTATTTCAAATCCTGTTTCTAAAAGAAAAGTTTTCAGACGATCATACCAAGCACGAGGTGCTTGTTTAAGACCGTATAAAGCCTTTTTCAATTTATAAACATGATCTGGAAATTGTTCATGTTCAAAACCTGGTGGTTGTTTAACATAAACATTTTCCTTAATAAACCCATTAAGAAAGGCACTTTTCACATCCATTTGATAAAGTATAAAATTCATAAAACAAGCAAAAGATAATAAAATACGAATAGATTATAGTCTTGCAACAGGAGCATATGTTTCATCAAAATCTATACCTTCTTCTTGATTATATCCTTAAGCAACTAATCTAGCCTTGTTCCTTACAACTTGTCCTGATTCATCTAACTTATTTTTAAATACCCATTTGGTACCAATAATAGTCTGATCAGGAGGTCGAGGAACTAAATCCCATACATCATTCCTTATAAATTGGTTTAGTTCATCTTGCATGGCATTCATCCAATATTCATTCTCACAAGCTTCTTGTATATTTTTCGGTTCAAAATTCGACAAGAATGTTGTATGAGAGATCATATTAACATGTGAACGTGTCTGAATACCATGAGAAATGTCACCAATTATTAAGTCATGAGGATGATCTTTAACTTCAACAAATGACTTTGGTAAAGTTGAAGATATCACAATAGGATCAGTCGGCTGGATAGGTTCTTCAGTCGACTGCTTTACTTCAGTCGACTGGTAGTCCTTATCAGTCGACTTATCAGTCAGATTAGTTTGTTCTAAGGATTTAATCACATTATCTAAAGGTGATGAATCAGTTTCATCATCTTTATTTAAGGTTGATGAAGGTAAGGATTCATCGAATGTAACATGCATTGATTCTTCAATAGTCATTGTAGACTTATTGAAAATTCTATATGCTTTACTCCTATTTGAGTATCCTAAAAAAATACCCTCATTAGATCTAGGATCAAATTTGTCTAAATTATCTTTTGTGTTTAGAATAAAATACTTACAACCAAATGTCTTAAAGTAAGAGACTTTAGGAATTTTATTAAAAAATAACTCATAACAAGTCTTCTTTAGCTTAGGTCTTAGAAGAATTCTATTTAACACATAACAAGCTGTAGCATCAGCTTCAGCCCAAAAATGCTTTGGTAGATTGCTTTCAACAAGCATAGTATGTGCGCATTCTTGCAAAGTCCTATTTTTCCTTTCAACCACTCCATTTTGTGGTGAAGCTCTAGGAAATGCAAATGAATGTGTTATACCATTCTTGTTGCAATATTCTGTAAATGTTTCATTTTCAAATTCTCCACCATGATCACTTCTAATAGTGACTATGGTTAGAGATCTTTGATTTTGAATACGTTTACAAAAATGTGCAAATTCCTCAAAAGCATCATTTTTATGTCTTAAAAAGAATGTCCACGTGAATCTTGAAAAATCATCTACTAAAACAAACACATATCTACTTTTATTTAAAGAAGCAACTCTAGTAGGGCCAAATAAATCCATATGAATTAATTCGAGCGGCCTACTAGTAGAAATTACTTCTTTTGTTTTAAAAGTGGATTTGATTTGTTTTCCTAGTTGACATGCATCACATAACTTATCCTTTTTAAAAGATAGTTTTGCCAGTCCTTTAACTAGGTTATATTTAGATAACTTTGAGAGATTTTTCGTGTTCACATGTCCAAATCTTCTATGCCATAGACAAGATTCATTGTTAGAGGCTATTAAACAAAAGTCATTTGAAAAATCAATTGCATTTAAACATAATTCATAAATATTATTTTTACGAAACCCTTGAAAAAACAACTTTTTGCATAGTGGAATCATAAATCAAGCATGCATCTTTTTCAAAAACTATTTTATACCCTTTATCACATAATTGACTAATGCTTAAAAGATTATGCTTTAAACCACTAACTAATAACACATTTTCTATGGTTGGGTTAGAAGTTTTACCGACCATGCCAATACCTATGACTTTGCCTTTGTTGTTATCTCCAAAGGTGACGGTTCCTCCATCTATGCTTTGAATGGTAGATAGTAGGTTGGCACGTCCTGTCATGTGTTTTGAACATCCGCTGTCTAATATCCAGCGTTCTTTCTTGGGTACCTATAAAAAGTTTAAGGTAAATATGGTACCCTTTTTATTGGGTCCAAAACACATTAGTTTGGGAAAACCAAACCCATGAAGAGTTTGATCTTCCTCCATAAGCAGGAATATAATAAGTAGAATTACACACATTTAACATATATGAGTTAATATAAGCAATTCTATCATTCTGATTTAGACTGACTGGAACCCATACTAACTTGTTCTGTCCAGTCGACTTAACAGTGTCCTTCAGTCGACTGTTAGTGTAAGTCAGTCGACTGGCTGATACACTAGGTCGACTTATAAAAGGTTTTGATCTCGTTGAATAAGATCCAATTTCTCTGGACAGACGACTGGTTGTATGGTTCAGTCGACTTAACCGAATGGTAGTCTTGCTTTTGTCACTAAAATTAACAACCTTAGGCTTTTCAAAGAAATCATACAACTTGTGTGTAACACTAGAAATAGATGCTGATTTATTTTTACTAGTGTTTACAGCAGGAGATTCTTTTACAGAAGATTTTTTAAAACCAAGTCCATATTTTTGACTAGATTTGACTTGATGATGAAGCATATCATTTAAATTCTCTTTGCATTTGTTAAACTTAGATACGTTCTTTGAAATCTCTTCATAATTCTTTTTGAGAGTTTCAAGATCAGTATCTAAACTTGCCATGCGAGAATTTAAGGATTTTACTTCCTTATCAAGGTTAAGATTTTCTTGATTAAGTGTTTGATTCACTTTCTCAAGATTCTTAACTCTAATCTTTTCTTTCTTTAACTCTTGGAATATTTCATTAAAAGCATCAAGAAGATCTTCTGAATCATAATCATTACTTACATGTTCTTGTGCAGCCATGAAACACACATTTGCCACTTCGTTATTTTTATCCGTTTCTTCTTCGGAAGACGAATCACTATCATCCCATGTAGCTTGATAGGCCTTCTTGTTCTTGGCAAATTTGTTCTTTGAATATTTGTCTTTCTTGAAGTTGGATGATTTTTCCTTGTTCTTTGCATTTTCTAAGGGACAATCCTTCTTCATGTGACCTATTTTATTGCACCTGAAACATGTAGGAGGGTATTAGAATCTCTAACTTTAGAATTAAACTTACCCTTCTTTAAGAACTTCTTGAATCTTCGAGTGAACATTGCTATTTCTTCTTCATCTTCTTCCTCATCTTCTGAGTCTGTCATGGCTTTAAAAGCCAATGATTTCTTCTTTGCTTGGTGTGATTCTGTATCCTTCTTTCGATCTTCAAGTTGGACCTCATATGCCATGAGATTGCCAACAAGATTCTCGAGAGAAAGTTGTGACAAGTCATTTGCTTCCTCTATTGCTGTGGTCTTCTTCTCCCATTCTGGAGTGAATGCACGTAAGACTTTTCTAACCATCTCTGCTTGAGTGTAAGTCTTTCCAAGCGCCACAAGAGAGTTTGTGATGTCTGTGAATCTGGTAATCATCTCGGACACAGTCTCATTGTCCTTCATTCTGAACATCTCAAACCTGTGGACAAGAACAGAAATTTTAGACTCTTTTACTTTATTCGTTCCTTCATGTGTTACCTCGAGTGTATGCCAAATTTGATGTACGGTTGTAGCATTGGATACACGGTTGAATTCTTCCTTTGTGAGTGCACAAAATAAGGCATTCATTGCTTTGGCATTGTTCATAGTCTGATTCTTTTGATCATCATTCCATTGTGCATATGGAATGGTAGGGGCAGTGTATTCCGTCTCTGTCATTTGCCATATCTCGTAGTTGATTGATTGGAGGTAGATTCTCATTCGGCACTTCCAATAATTGTAGTTCGTTCCATCAAACAGCGGTGGCCGTTGTGTAGATTGGCCTTCATGGTACTGATTTGTATTTGATGTAGCTGCCATAGCCTGTAACCTTGCTCTGATACCAAGTGTTGGATCATGTAGGCGAGACAACAAACACTAGAGGGGGGGGGTGAATAGTGTTTAATAAAAACTGCGGAAATTTTCTCGGTGCAGTCGACTTGGTTATGAACCAGTCGACTGATATAACCAAAATAAAGCAAAAACAATAACTCTGTGCAGTCGACTGATGAATAAGATAGACGACTGAAGACACAATAAAACTACAACTAAAACGACACTGACCAGTCGACTGATAGTGCAAGGAGTCGACTGTCCAGACACTTTTTGCATAACTTAAATAAACAAGAGTAAATGCAAAATCAAGACAACCAATCTTAGAGTACACAAGATATATCCTGGTTCGGTCCTCCCGACCTACATCCAGTCCCCAAGCAACCCACTTGAGATTTCCACTATTCTTGAAAAAGATTACAAGAATACCCTACGGCGTTACGACAACAACCTTGTCTAACCCGTAGTCCTTTCTCTCAACCAGAGAAAGCAGACCCACTCTACTACCAAGAGTGAAACAACCCGACTCTACAACCTAGAGTCAAAAACACTCTCCAACCGAGAGCAAAAGAGTAAAAAAAAACTTTACAGTCAACCTATAGCCTTGTTGGTGTTTTGTGTTGATGCACGTGGCTAAAGAACAAGGTTGACTTCTATACTCAGTCCAGAGCGAATTCGTTGCTATACTGGACTGAATGTAGAGAACCAAAGAGTATGAACTTGAAAGCTTTATTTCTCAAAAATATCACTTAGAATTTTTCTCAAGGAATGCTCGGATTTCAAAGAAAATTCTGTATCTTTTCAGTGAGATCTGAACTCTACTTAAAGAGTTTGATCTCCTGGACGCTGGGAGACAGTTACTCCAACTGTCAACCAACGGATCTAAGCTTTTGAGTTTGAAAAAAATTGATTTTGAAAAACAGAAAACGGTCAAAAGCTCTCGAACAGTCGACTGGGTTGCCATATGAGTCGACTGATCAGAGTTTGAATAAATTTAAATAGTTTTGTACTATCAGTCGACTGGCAGAGGCTTAAGTCGACTGGTACTCAAAAGTTAAATTACTTCAAACTGTTTTGACTCTTTTTGGGAGTTTTTAAGAGACACACATTATGAAAATTTTAAGTGTGTGTGTGTGTGAGTGACAAGGCTTTTCATCAGACTAAGACTCAACAAAAAGTAAGATACAATGTTTTTACAAGACACTACAATTTTGACACAATTGAGCTAAAGGTCTTGAGTCTTGAGTCTTGTCTTGAGTGTAGTCTTGAATCTTGTCTGAGTGAAGTCTTTATCTGTATCCTTTGAGCTTGTTCATTTGTTCAGCTGAAATAGTCTTTTGTATGTACAACCTGCAATGTTAGCTGTATAACATAGACACATGTTGCACTGTGTTGTGATCATCAAAATCAAGAATCAACAACACGTGCACACGTGCACGTGGAAAAAATTGAAGGGATAATGAAAAGGGTAAAAAGAAAATAATTTCCAAACTGACCCACTTTCGGAAATATTTACCAAACTGGTCCACTGCCGAAAATATTTACCAAAGTTAGTCCATAACCCAACAGGTGAGCTGCACGGGTTGGGTTGAGGACAAATTACACTAAGGGGTTCTCCCATTATAGTAGTATATATATATATATATATATATATATATATATATATATATATATATATATATATATATATATATATATATAAAATATTATAATGGGAGAAGGCTTTAGTATCATTTGTCATTTTGTCATTCTATTAACATGTGCAACGCACGTACATGACTAATATAAAAGAGGTTTCCGGTTCAAACCCTCCCTACATCAGAGTTTTTTTTTTGAAATTATTAAAACGTGCATTGCACGTGTAAATTACCAGTGTGTATATATATATATATATATATATATATATATATAGAGAGAGAGAGAGAGAGAGAGAGAGAGAGAGAGAGAGAGAGAGAGAGAACTAAAACAATCACTTATTTAGTATCAAATTCCTTGTTCAAGTAACTGTAGACAATAGAAATCCTATGTAGTATCAAATTCCTTGTTCAAGTAAATGTAGACAATAGAAATTCTATGTTTCATTATAGTTTTAAATATCATAGTAATTCATCGATTTTTTTCCCAAACTGCCCCACTTTTGAAAAGTTTTTTTCCAAATCGACCCACTTTTTAAAAAAATCCCAAACTGACCCACTCGCTTTGTTAGATAGCGAGTGCAGTCAAAACTCACTCGCTATCTGAGAAAACAAGTCTTGGTTTTAGGTTTTTTGATTTATTCCTTAGCCAAGACTCACTGTCTTAAAAAGCGAGCTTGTTTTAACCAAACTCGCTTTTTGAGACAGCGAGTGTTGATTGGGATTTAACTTCCTCAACCCAGACTCGCTGTTTGAGACAGTGAGTGTCGATTGTGGATTTCTTATACCCCAGGCTGGAATTTTTATTATTTTCTTCTCTCCATTCTTACTCCTAACTCCGAAACCCAAAACTCTAGCCTCCCAAATTCGACCACCTACCCACAAAATCTCCTATAAATCCAAATCTATCCACTTAATCTTTCTCCACCCTCTCTCCTTGTACTCTGAAAACCCTAAATCCATCCTTTGGAAGACCCATATTTTGGAATTTCGATAAACTTTAAGAGGATAGCAACTTCAACTCTCCTACCCATTTTTCTATGGCTATATCATTCTGATAGCGAGTTTTTAAGGTATGATTTATATCACCTTTTCTTTTGTACATTTTTGTATGTTTTGTTTGTGACTAGATAATAACTCGTATTTTTGTATAAATATATATGGGTATGGATTACGATATTCCTATTTGGTTATATTTTGGTGGTGAAATAATTCGTGATCCAAAGATAGGTTGTTGTTATAGTGTCGTTGATCCTAAAATAGTTTGGGCACCTCGTACCATTACATTGGCAGAAGTAGTTGAGAAAATTTATGAAGTTACTAATTGTGATAGGGCTCAATGGAATGTGAAAATTTTAGCTCGGTATGCAGCAGGAACAGGAGATGGTCAGTATTTTATGACAGTGTCCGTATCTACTGATAATGCTATAAAGTCAATGATCACTAGAACACTTGATCTCAATTGTAGTTGATTTGCATTGGAGTTATATATTCAGCAAATCCAAATTATGAATGCTCAGGCACAGCATTATGAATGCTAATCCTACTTCATTTGGTTCGTGAATGCTAATCCTACTTCAAGCTTCGTACGGGAAGTTCCGACACAGCAGATGAGGTCTAACCCAGTTCAAACTTCACAAGCAATCTCACTGTCCCCACAAGAAGACACGTTCACAAATACAACAAACCCAGATTCTACAGATGTTGAGTTGTCACGTCAGCCCAGTTTGGTTCATGACTATGTTGAAAATGACACTTTTTATGAAATATTTCAAAATGCTACCGTTAATAACGACCTATTAGATGATGATGAAGAAATGAACGATGAAGTTGATGAGAGTATAGAAAATGATGATGAGGACGAAGATGATGAATGTACAAATGTAAACACAAATGAGAGGAGGACTTATGATGTGAGAGCTAATGATAGCTATGCTAATGTTATTGCTCATGTTACCGAGGAGATGACACAAGGTGCTAGAGTACATCAAGTTTCACATGAGTCGGTCGGCTCATCCATTGTAGACGAGTTGTACATTGGACAGGAGTTTGTAAGTAAGGAGTCGATTCAATAGGCTGTGAAGCTGTACTCTATCAAGAAACATCGGGAATTCGTCATATTGAAATCCACACCGAAACTGTATACCATGAAATGTAAGTTGACACCTAGGAAACGTACAATTGAGGAGATGGTGCAAATTCTTCCCATAGTAAGTGAGGGTGGCTGCCCTTGGAGATTACGTGCAATCATTCCAAAATGTGGAAAAAAAATCGTGGTGAAGAATATAGTTGGGCCTCATACTTGTACGAATCCCACAATGAATCAGGACCATTGCAAGGTTGATTCTAACCTTGTTTGCAATTTGATTATGAGTGTGGTGAAGGCAGAGATAGGTATAACACCACGGGTCATTAATGGGATAGTGAAACTTCAATATAATTATCAGATTTCATATAAAAAGGCTTGAATTGAAAAATAAAAAAGCAATTGAGAGGTTGTTCGGTACCTTCAAAGAAGCATATACGAAGTTGCCTTATTTCTATCAGCAATACAAATAGCAAATTCAGGAACTGTTGTCCATTGGAATAAATATCAGTCTGGTCCCGGTGAGGAAACATTCAAGGGAGTATTTTGGGCATTTGGTGCTTCCATTGAAGGATTCCAGTCTTGCGGACCTGTTATTAGTGTTGATGGAACTCACTTTTACAATAAATACAAAGGTTGTTTGTTAATTGATATTTCCCCGATGCGAATGATAGTTTATTTCCCTTTGCCTTTGCATTAGTTGATGGAGAGAACATATATACTTGGACATGGTTCATGAGTTGCATTCGGTATTTTGTCACTGATCGAACTAAGTTCTGTATTATCTTCGATCATCATGCTCGTGTTTTGTCTGCTATGGAATTGCAAAATGGAGCTTGGAACGAACCTAATGAATATCATCGTTATTGTATGAGACATTTTGCTACAAATTTCTTCAGTAAATTTGGTAGTAAGGCTATGAGGAAAAAAACTAAAATTATAGCGTGTCAAAACCAACTCAAAAAGTTCTTCACCAAACTCGCTGAACTTGAAACAATCAATGTTGAGGCGGCTAATTGGTTGAAAGGGAAACCCATTGAGAAATGGGCACTTTATGCAGATGGAGGTCGACACTACGGCATAATGACTATGAACCTATCAGAAATTTTCAACTCGGTATTGAAAGGTATCCGTAGTTTACTGGTAACTGCGATTGTTGAAATGATCTTTTATCGTCTAAATTCTTACTTTACTACCCGTCGACAGGTAGCCAATAAGCTTTTATCTGAAGGAAAGATTTCGCTCAGAGAATAGAAGAATTGATCGATATTCGGTGTGAGAGAGCAAACCTACATGAGGTTGTAATGTTTCATCATGATCCTGGAGTTTTTTCCATCAAAACAGGTTTACGCATGGTAGGCAGCGATCGAAAGGGTGGGAACTTGCACAATGTTCACTTGGGTACTAAAACATGCACATGCATGAAATTTTAGCTATATCATATTCCATGTTTTCATGTGTTGGCAGCTTGTGCATATCGTGCAATTGATTACAGGCCTTATGTTGATATATTTTACTCAATTATTGCCTTAGCACAAACATGGGCTCCCCTCTTTCATCCTACTCTAGATCCAGCACATTGGCCTATTATTGATGGACCACGACTCATAGCTCAAGAAAAGGCCGGCGAGATATACGAGAATTCGCAACGACATGGATGTAAGGGATAGGTCTAGCACGGGTACGGGAATGAAATGTTCGAAATGTGGGTTGCATGGACACAATATGCGGCGATGTAGTACTAGAGGCTCTCAAAACAGTTCAACCATGTAAAATTCCGATGCGTTTTGAGCATAAAAAAGGTTGGGGGTTTAAGTTTTGAAGAGGTGAAGTAGTGAAGAGTTGGGAGTTATGGGAGTTAGGATAATGAAGAGATGGAGAGTTAAGTTGAGTAATTTATTAGGTGGAGAAATTTGCATTTTAAACCCTCACTTTGTTCGATAAATACACCTTAGTTCTTCCTCTCATTTCACACCTAAAATAACAAACATAAGAGAGAAAAAGAAAGAGAGAAAGAGAGAAAGAAAGTACCATTGTGTATTGGAGAGCTCTTGCTAGGAGGAGAAGGACAAGGAGGTGCTAGTTGGAGCTAGAAGCTAAAAGTTGTCTCTCCATTCTTGGTTGTTAATTCTTCATAAGAGGTGGGTGATCTCTTTCTTTCTAATGTAGAGAATGCATGCTAAAATTTATAAATGAGTAGTATAGATTGAATTTGATGTGATGTATAGACAAAATCCATGCTAATGTAGTATGCCATGAATGAAAGAAATCTTGTTGTGATTAAATAACTAAATGCCACATTGATAATTAGAAAGGAGAGTATTGACAAAGGAATTAATGCCATGAATCATACTAATATGCTTGTAAATTTGTACATGTTGAATATATGGTTTGTATGAAAATTTGTAGAAGCAACGTTATATTCAATATATGCCTTGATGATTAGAAAGAAGAAAGATGGAAAAACAAATTAATTTGTTGCCATGAAATGTGTTAACTTATGCCTATTACTATATTATGTTGAAATTATAAATTTTTGCATAAAAGAGTTTTTTGAGATCCTCATGGATAATTAAGAAGCATGTTGGGTTTTTATTACAAAATTTTAATTAGTATAATTGAGTACATAAACTAGTTTTAATGAATACAATTCTTAAATTCAAGGTTTGAGGAGAATGCAAACTGAAATGTAAAATGGAAAGAAAAACTATTTGAAAATAGAGATATATATTTTTTGAAATTCGTTGGCTACTGTTTTAAAATTATCTCAGTCAAAGAAAAGTTTAACTCAGTGTTCTAAAGGATTGGATCATTTGAATAAACGAGCTTTGCGAAAAATAATCAATTTCAGAACGTTATGAACAAGACTACAATAGCGTGATCCCTAATCAATAATAACACTTGGACTTACTGGTTAGCCAGTGTACCATAGAACACTACTGTACTTGTAAGAGATCTTGGGTTCGAAACTTGATGGACCCATTTTACTGTTTTTGTTTCACTTAATTAAATCCGAACCCGAGTCTGAATATAAAGGGATTTTTGTTGTGGTTTATAACACAAAGTCTAGATGGACTTGGGGGCTAGCGTGATGGGCTTTGGGCGCTTGCTGTATGCGTCAGCTGGCCAAGGGTTCGAAATCCGAAGCCATCATTTGATTTTTTTTTGAGATTTTAATACATTTGGGATTTTCTAATGTGAAGAAAGTTTGGAATAAAAATTCTATTATTCATATAAAATAACATAGAAATTATTAGAGATAGCTTTAAAATTTTATATTTTGAGAAAGTAAAAAGGGGAATTGAGAAAGTAAATGAGTTTTGGACTCCAAAATTATTATTTGAGTATATGACCCTTATTTTTGAAAGAAGAAAAAAATATGTGACAAGTTATGAAATTCTCTTGATGTAAACAAACACTTATGTTGAGTAAGAAATAGTTGATGTGGATTGAGATATGAATTGCTATATGAACTTAAATTGCTAATAAAATTTATAGTGATGGATCTATTGTTCATGAAAGGAATTATTGTTCTATTTTGAATTGTAAATGAATAAGTGAATCATGCATAAGTGCTAAAATAAGATATTGATCAATTTGTGAATAAGTTTAAGATAACAATATATTGAGTTTAATTCATGAAGGGTACAAGTGTCCATGGATTCTTGTACATGAAAAATTGTAATTTAGAGTTAGTTAGACCTCGGGTACCGACACTACTGAATTAAAAGATTTGAGATATATTTTGAGATATGGCCATGAAGCTATCTCGTATTTTTGTGATTATGTCCGGTAGGGGGTAAAACTAACTCTAGGTATGGAAATTTATTCATGTCTTGAACTTAAGAACTAGGCACTTAAGCGAAGATAAAGTAAACCTGGGCAAACGTAAGTGGGGCACTCTATATAGTCGGGCGATGTACTTCGGGACTCTAAACCCAGTCGATCAGTGTACTCTGGGACTGAGGTTGCTTCGATGGTGACGAGTTTTCTTTTAAATCCGGGACTATGCGTAGTCCAGCGGATAGTTTGTCGTACTCCAGTATATATACGTATACCGGGGCTAGAGGGGCACTTGCGGGGGGTTCGCACGACGATGAGTCTGTATAACATTCAGGCAGTGTACTCTGGGACTGGGATCCGTATTCGTGGAATGCCTAAACCTTGTTCTTATTTCTGAGTAGTTTTTCATGGCGAGGAGTCGAATCCTTTAATGTGGAGTACGTAGGTGCTTGCCTTCGGACCTATGTAGTATGAGATGCATAGAATCGGAACAAGTATGCATTAGTGTCATGTTAGTATAAAATATCTGCATTAGGTATTAAGGCATCGCATATACTTATATGTTTAGTGTAGTCACATTTAACACTTTATTTGCATTCATATTTGTGGTTTGTTAAAGTATTGAGATCGTTATATTTTCGGTATAGAAAGGATGGCCGTGTATAATATTTTCATCGGTTGTAATCAACTGACGTGCCCACAGTCTTATTATGCAGGAATTGGATTTTTCATGACGAAGTAAAGTTGATATGATGCTGTTGATTAATTACATGTTAAAGATGTTGCAAGTTTTATATTATTTTCATTGTTGTACTTTATTTTATCTTCCGCTGTGTAAACAATTGTAAAGAAGACTGATGTATGATGAAAATTTTAAATTTCCTTGTAAAATTGTACGAAGTGAAGTGTAAAGATCCTGTGGAATCTCGAATTCAGCCTTATTTGAAATTCTGGACGTTACAGATGGTATCAGAGCACGCTTCATAAGTAGTACAAATTTATAAGGAACGACACCCTAGAGTGGAAATTAGAGTGAGTTTCAACTTATAGAGATTTAAACTTATATTTGTGTTGCTTTATAAGATGACATTTTTCTCCTCCTTTTCCCTATAAGATGGCCAATCAGCATGATCCCCGGAATGAGGCGCATTGGTTTTTCCCCTTCGAGGATAAAGAGGAAAAGCCAATAGAGGAAGAAGAAGACCCAGAAGAGGAAGAGAAGAACCAGTGGAGATAGAAGAGGAATTCCCCAAGTCCAGGGAGATTACTCCACCTCCGCCTGATCTCCCCGAAGAATCCTCAGACGAAGAACTCGTTCCAGATGACCCAAATAATATTGTTGCTTCTCTTCGACGAGAATTGGATGCTCAAAAATGGAGAGTTAACCACTTGGAAGCGCAACGGGCAGAAGACAGAGAGCGCATTCAGGAGCTGAGTTTTCAAGTGTGCAAACTCGAGAAGGTTCAGCACGTGAATGATCGTCACTTTGCCAAGTTGGACCACCTCACTCGCTGGGACAAGCAGGAGTGGCAACAGAGCCTTGAAGATATGAGGAAGGAAATCCAGGAACTATGGGAAGAGCTCAGAGAAGCCAAGAGAAATCGTAGAATCTAGATTGTCTTTTGTTAATGGATGTAATGGATGTATTGAAGCAAAATTTTTCTTTCTGAATGTAAAAAGTTTGATTTTGGAATGAATAAATTTTGTTGAAGCGATGTTATTTGTGTTATTTATGATGATCAATGATGAATTTTATGACTCAGAAATGGCATAAAGGAACAGGGACTGCAAAGTGCATATCGGCGAGAATTGGCTAGATTTGGAGACCTAACTAGCTCAAGTATATCAGACCTTAAATGCTTTCGCTGCCAATATCGCCGGAAATGCTGGGCCAGGGCCAGCTGTGCATGTTCCCGAAGCAATTAGGCTGGTTGAATCGTTCTAAAGGATGAGGCCACCTGTGTTTGAGGGCCTGGCTAATCCAGATGCTGGTGACGACTGGATTAGGCAGATTGAATCCGTTTTTGAAGTTCTAGAGACCCCAGAGGCCAGTAAGGTGAATTTGGCTACCATCCAGCTAGAGAAAGATGCAGGTGTTTGGTGGCAATCACTGAAAAGGACTTTGGTCAATGTGCAGATTACTTGGGAAGAATTTCTTGAAGAATTCAGGAATCACTATTTTCCTATGGATGTTCAAGAGAAGAATGCTATGGAATTTTTGGGCTTGCAGCAGGGTGGTATGTCCATGTGGGAATATGAGACCAAATTCAACCAACTCTCGAGGTACATGCCAGAAATGGTACAGGATGAAGCCAAGAAAGCACAGAAGTTTGAGCATGGGTTGAGGCCAAGTTTGAAGACCCAGATAATACCCCTTAGTATCCGAAGATTTAAGAAGCTGGTCAGGAGGGCTGCTGCTACTGAGTCAGATATGAACCAGTTCCAGGCAGTACAGGTCAAAAGGAACAATTGGAGCATGGGCAAGAGGCCTGCAGTGTCGAGCAATTTTAGGGGACAGCCCCTAGCACAGCATTTCAAACCAACTGGAGCAAATACTATTGCAGTGACTGGAAGGGTATCCACCTGCTTCAAGTGTGGAGAGTCAGGCCACTTAGCTCCTGGGTATACCTGTCGCAGGCAAACAGAACTTGTTATCTTTGTGGCAAGGAGGGCCACATCAAACCCTTTTCCCCTCAGCTTCATCGAGAAGAGCCGAGTCAGAAGCAGTCCAACCCAGGGCAAAAGCAGTTCCGGCAGGGGCGAGTGTTCGCTTTGACCGAGGCAGATGCTGATGATGTAGACAACATCTTCACGAGTACGGGAGATGATGCTTAGTTGCTTTGTTGCTTTTCCACTTATGTAATAAATGTTATGTAATGAGAGTACTCTTATGTAACAGGAGACATTCAAATAAATGGAATAAAAGCATCAGTTTTATTTGATACGGGATCATCGCACACATTTGTGTCACCCTCATTTGCAAAATGATTGGGAGTTGAACCTAAATTTTTTCCTAGCAATGTTCTATCTGTGGCTACTCCATCAAGAGAAAACTTGACTACCGACCGATACTATGAAGGGTGTGATCTTGAGATCGGAGGCAGGCTCTTTGGCATTGACCTCATTGAGTTGGCAGTTTTGTGGGTCGACATCATTATTGGCATAGATTGGATATCAGTTTACAGTGCTACTATTGAGTGCAAGAGCAAAGAAGTTATGGTGAAGGCTCCAGGAGGACTAGCAGTTACATTTCAAGATAAGAGGAAGTGTAAACAGTTGGTAGCAGCTTTGTCAGAGCAGAAAGTTCCTAAAGAGGTAAGGCAAATTCCAGTGGTTCGAGATTTTCCAGCAGTGTTTCTTGATGATCTACCTGGGCTTCCCCCTCATCGAGATGTAGAGTTCAGCATCACTGTTCAGCCAGGAAGTGTACCTATTTCCAAGGCACCATACAGAATAGCACCGGTTGAGCAAGATGAGATCAAGAAGCAGATCGAAGAGTTGTAGTGCAAATGATTCATCAGGCCTAGTGCATCACCCTAAGGAGCCCCAGTTCTTTTGGCGAAGAAGAAAGATGGATCAATGAGGATGTGTATCGACTATAGAGAGTTGAACAAGGTTACTGTACAGAACAAGTATTCCATTTCTCGAATCGATGATCTGTTCGACCGTTTACAAGGAGCAACAGTTTTCTCCAAGATAGACTTAAGGTCAGGATATCATCAAGTCCGAGTAAAAGAGGAATATGTGCACAAGACGACCTTCCGAACTAGGCATGGTAACTATGAGTTTCTAGTCATGCCATTTAGAGTCACCAATGCACCTTTTATTTTCATGGACATGATGAACAGGGTCCTGCGGCCATTCATCGATTCTTTTATCATTGTGTTCATCGACGACATATTGGTCTATTCCAAGTCAGAAGAAGAGCATGCCGAGCACCTAGCAGAGGTACTGAAGAAGCTACAGGAGCACAAACTGTATGCAAAGCTGTCCAAATGTGACTTCTGGAAAACCGAAGTCGCCTTTCTGGGTCACATCCTTTCTAAGGAGGGAGTGGCTACTGACCCGCAGAAGATTGAGGCAGTGAAAGATTGGCCAAGACCGACCATAGTAAAAGAGATTAGGAGTTTTCTGGGTTTAATTACATATTACAGAAGGTTCATTCAGGGCTACGCCCAGATAGCTGTGCCACTTACAGGACTTACAAAGAAAAACGTGAGTTTCAAATGGTCGAAGCAGTGTGAAGCTAGCTTTCAAGAGTTGAAGGAAAGATTGACTACCGCTCCCATTTTGGCTTTGCCAAGAGCAGGAGTCGAATATGATATCTATAGCGATGCTTCCCATCGTGGTTTGGGCTGTGTGCTAATGCAAGAGGGAAAGGTAATAGCTTATGGGTCTAAACAGTTGAGACCACATGAAAAGAATTACCCAACCCATGATCTGGAGTTAGCTGCAATCATCTTTGCTTTGAAGCAGTGGAAGCACTATGCATACGGGAAGAAGGTCAACATGTACACGGATCACAAGAGTCTGAAGTATATCTATCAGCAGAGGGACTTGAATCTGAGGCAGAGGAGATGGTTAGAAGTGTTAGAGGATATTGACCCGAGATCAAGTACCATCCAGGCAAGGCCAATGTTGTGGCTGATGCGCTCAGCCGGAAGTGCAGTTTATCTCGATTGATCACAACTCAGGAGAAGTTGGCAGAAGAGCTTGATCGAGCAGGGATTGAGGTGGTTTTGCAAGGTTTGGGAGCTTTCTTGGCTCAGTTGAGGATTCAACCCACTTTGAGAGACAGAATCATCGACAGTCAAAGGACCGATCCAGAGTTCCAGGAGATGATTAAGCAGGTTGGTGTTGGCAGGTTGACAGAGTTTTAGGTGAAGGATGAAGCGTTGTGGTATGGTGAGCGGCAGTGTGTGCCAGAGCAAGCGGAACTGAAGGAGAGTATTCTTTAGGAAGCACATGCTACTTTATTATCCGTGCATCCAGGGAGTACCAAGATGTACACGGACATAAAGCTATATTTTTGGTGGCCAGGAATGAAGCGAGATGTGGCTAAGTTTGTTGCCAAGTGTGCAGTTTGTCAGCAAGTCAAAGCTGAAAATCAGAAGCCCAGAGGGTTGTTGCAGCCATTACCCATCCCGGAGTGGAAATGGGATTATATCAGCATGGACTTCATCACAGGTTTGCCCAAGAGTTCCAAGGGCAATGATACTATTTGGGTGATAGTGGATCGACTCACCAAATTGGCTAACTTTTTGGCAATGAAGCTTACTTGGTCATTGGAGAAGCTGGCAGAGTTGTATTTTGGCGAGATTGTGAAGCTTCATGGAGTTCCGCTATCGATAGTATCCGACCGAGATGTGCGTTTCACTTCGCATTTTTGGAGAAGTCTTCAAGCAGCTTTGGGGATGAAGACTGATTTCAGTACAGCCTTTCATCCTCAAACTGATGGGCAGACTGAAAGAGTCAACAGGGTACTGGAAGATATGGTAAGATGTTGTGTGTTGGATTTTGGTGGTAGCTAGGAGAAGCATTTGGTTCTTATGGAATTCGCTTACAACAACAGTTTCCAAGCGAGCATTGGGATGACACCGTATGAAGCTCTGTTTGGTAGGAAGTACAGGACACCGATTTGTTGGTATGAAGTGGGGGAATGGTAGTTGTATGAGCCGGAGATTGTGCAGCAAACCTCAGAAAAGATCGAGCTAATCAGAAAGAGGTGAGTCGACGCACAGAGCAGGCAGAAGAGTTATGCCGACAACCGGAGGAGAGACCTAGAGTTTGCAGAAGGTGACTTTGTCTTTGTGAAGGTGTTTCCGACCAAGGGGGTGATTCAGTTTGGCAGGAGAGGAAAATTAGCCCCGAGATACATATGACCCTACAAGATATTGAAAAGGATTGAGAAAACAGCTTATCGGTTAGAATTACCAGAAGAGTTGGCCCAAGTGCACAATGTCTTTTATGTGTCTATGTTACGAGGTTATATCCCAGATCTGAGTCATCATTTACCAGAAGTGCCAGAAGGTTTGCAATTGGATTTGAGCTATGCAGAGCGTTCAGTAGAGATTATGGATCGTCAAGAGAATGTCTTGAGAAATAAGACAATACCTATGGTCAAGGTCATTTGGATGAACCAATTTATTGAGGAGGCCACTTGGGAATCAGAGAAAAAGATGATGAAAGATCACCCAGAACTTTTTAACTAAAAATTTGTAAACTTTTCTTTTATTTTCTTTCCTTGTATTTTTTTTTCTCACTCTTAAGTGTAGTTCCGAGGACGGAACTATTCTAAGGAGAGAGTGCTGTAACACCCCGTATTTTCATTTTAATTAAAAATGCATTTTTTAAATTTTGCACGTATGATGTACGTGCTTATTTTTCCATCCCTATTTTCTTACTCTCATTGACTATTTTAGCATGCATGATTCTTTTTATTCTTATTTAGCCTTTTATTAAACCCATGTTAGATTCTAACCCATTAGATTAATTAGAAGGAGAGCCCATTAAACTAACTAAATTAATTAATTAAAAAGAAAGCCCATGAGATAAGCCCACTAATAAAATCCTATTTTAAGTTGTGCATGGAATCACACATGACATGTAACAACTTTTAATACACATTTTAGAACTATAGAAAATGTATTAAATATTGTGTATGTGTGTGCAATAGTGCACAACACGGGCACGTGTGAATGTGAAGAGGCTAGAGAGGGTGGCCGGTTTTGAGCATAAAAAGGGTTGGGGGTTTAAGTTTTGAAGAGGTGGAGTAGTGAAGAGTTTGGAGTTAGGATAATGAAGAGATGGAGAGTTAAGTTGAGTAATTTATTAGGTGGAGAAATTTGCACTTTAAACCCTCACTTTGTCCTATAAATACACCTTAGTTCTTCTTCTCATTTCAGACTTAAAATAACAAACTTAAGAGAGAAAAAGAAAGAGAGAAAGAGAGTACCATTGTGCATTGGAGAGCTCTTGCTAGGAGGAGAAGGACAAGGAGGAGCTAGTTAGAGCTAGGAGCTAGAAGTTGTCTCTCCATTCTTGGTTGTTAATTCTTCATAAGAAGTGGGTGATCTCTTTCTTTCTTATGTAGAGAATGCATGCTAAAATTATAAATGAGTAGTATAGATTGAATTTGATGTGATGTATGTAGACAAAATCCATGCTAATGTAGTATGCCATGAATAGAAGAAATCTTGTTGTGATTAAGTAACTAAGTGCCACAATGATAATTAGAAAGGAGAGTATTGACAAAAGAATTAATGCCATGAATCATACTAATATGCTTGTAAATTTGTACATGTCGAATATATGGTTTGTATGAAAATTTGTAGAAGCAACGTCATATTCAATATATGCCTTGATGATCAGAAAGAAGAAAGATGGAAAAACAAATTAATTTGTTGCCATGAAAAGTGTTAACTTATGCCTATTACTATATTATGTTGAAATTATAAATTTTTGCATAAAAGAGTTTTCTGAGATCATGAATAATTAAGAAGCATGTTGGGTTTTTATTACAAAATTTTAATTAGTATAATTGAGTACATAAGCTAGTTTTAATGAATATAATTCTTAAATTCAAGTTTTGAGGAGAATGCAAATTGATATGTAAAATGGAAAGAAAAACTATTTGAAAATAGAGATATATATATTTTTTGAAATTTGTTGGCTACTGTTTTAAAATTTATCTCAGTCAAAGAAAAGTTTAACTCAGTGTTCTAAAGGATTGGATCATTTGAATAAACGAGCTTTGCGAAAAATAATCAATTTCAGAACGTTATGAACAAGACTACAATAGCGTGATCCCTAATCAATAATAACACTTGGATTTACTGGTTAGCCAGTGTACCACAGAACACTACTGTAATTGAAAGAGATCTTGGGGTCGAAACTTGATGGACCCATTTTACTTTTTTTGTTTCACTTAATTAAATTCGAACATGAGTCTGAATATAAGGGGATTTTTGTTGTGGTTTATAACACAAAGTCCGAATGGACTTGGTGGCTAGCGTGATGGGCTTTGGGCGCTTGCTGTATGCATCAGCTGGCCAAGGGTTTGAAACCCGAAGCCATCTTTTGATTTTTTTTTTGAGATTTTAATACATTTGGGATTTTCTAATGTGAAGAAAGTTTGGAATAAAAATTCTATTATTAATATAAAATAACATAGAAATTATTAGAGATAGTTTTAAAATTTTCATGTATATTTTGAGAAAGTAAAAAGGGGAATTGAGATAGGAAATGAGTTTTTGACTCCAAAATTATTATTTGAGTATATGACCCTTATTTTTGAAAAGAAGTGAAAAATATGTGACATGTTATGGAAATTCTCTTGATATAAACAAACACTTATGTTGAGTAAGAAATAGTTGGTGTGGATTGAGATATGAATTGCTATATGAACTTAAATTGCTAATGAAATTTATAGTGATGGATCTATTGTTCATGAAAGGAATTATTGTTCTATTTTGAATTGTAAATGAATAAGTGAATCATGAATAAGTGCTAAAATAAGATATTGATCAATTTGTGAATAAGTTTAAGATAAGAATATATTGAGTTTAATGCATGAAAGGTACAAGTGTCCATGGATTCTTGTACATGAAAAGTTGTAATTTAGAGTTAGTAAGACCTCGGGTACCGGCACTATTGAATTAAAAGATTTGAGATATATTCTGAGATATGGTCATGGAGCTATCTCGTATTTTTTGCGATTAAGTCCGGTAGGGGGTAAAACTAACTCTAGGTATGGAAATTTATTCATGTCTTGAACTTAAGAACTAGGCACTTAAGAGTATGTAGTAAACCTGGGCAAACGTAAGTGGAGCACTCTATATAGTTGGGCAATGTACTTCGGGACTATAGACCCAGTCGGGCAGTGTACTCTGGGACTGAGGTTGCTTCGATGGAGACGAGTTTTATTTTAAATTCGGAAATATGCATAGTCGGGCGGATAGTTTGTCTTACTCAAGTGTATATACATATATCGGGGCTAGAGGGGCACTTGTGGGGGATTCGTACGACGAGGAGTCTGTATAACAGTCGGGCAGTGTACTCTGGGACTGGGATCCGTATTCGTGAAATGCCTAAATCTTGTTCTTATTACTAGGTAGTTTTTCATGGCGATGGATCGAACCCTTTAATATGGAGTACGTAGGTGCTTGCCCTCGGACCGATATAGTTTGGGATGCATAGAATCCGAACAAGTATGAATTAGTGTCATGTTAGTATAAAATATCTGCATTAGGCATTAAGGCATCGCATACACTTACATGTCTAGTGTAGTCACATTTAACACTTTATTTGCATTCAAATTTGTGGTTTGTTAAAGTATTGAGATTGTTATATTTCCGGCATAGAAAGGATGGCCGTGTATAACATTTTCGTCGGTTGTAATCAACTGACGTGCCCACAGTCTTATTATGCAGGAATTGGATTTTTCATGAAGAAGTAAAGTTGATATGATGCTGTTGATTAATTACATGTTAAAGATGTTGCAAGTTGTATATTATTTTCATTGTTGTACTTCATTTTATCTTCTGTTGTGTAAACAATTGTAAAGAACTCTGATGTATGATGAAAAGTTTAAATTTTCTTGTAAAATTGTTCGAAGTGAAGTGTAAAGATCCTATGGAATCTCGAATTCGGTCTTATTTGAAATTCGGGGCGTTACAGATGGTATCAGTCTTACAATTCGGTCTTATTTGGAATCTCGAATTCAGTCTTTCCTTCAATTAACCATAATACACAGAAAAATAGGAAAATTTAAAACTTTTTATGCAACACAAATGTATTACAAGTCCGAATGTTATAAAACTGCAACATTACATCAGTCTTACAATAATACCTTTACAATCCCAAGTGTTACAACTTTCAACAATTTACATCAGAGTACAATGAATAAATAACAACACTTGGTACTTCACTTGGATGCTTCCCAACAATTAAATAAATTACAACAATTGTTACAATGGAACAATAGTAAACATATATTACAGCGGAAAGTAAAATCGACTCTTGCTTCTCTTGCCTTGAATCCTCCTGAATCCTGTACCTGTAGCTTTGCAATCTGGAACCTATTGAAATGGGGATGTCAGTACATATACTAACGCTTTAAGGCTGATGACTAGCAGCGATTCTCTACTTTAAACAAACAGATTGACGAAAAGAGAAACATGTATATATATGATTGATGTGTCAGTGTATGTTATGACTTAGACTCTAATGCAAGATTAACTAATGCAAGAATGCTCTTATTCTAATGCGAGCAAGTCTCCGGAACAATATGCATCCCATACTGCATACGCCCCATCTCAAGCCATTTCTTCATATATAGGGATTTGAACTCGTGCCATGAATTCTACTCTTGTACTCGACTTGTTTCTGAAGATACAGTGTGACTGATGAGGTTGCTCTGAAACGGTCTAATCCCACCATTTGCAGTCATATAGTGGTGTCTCTGTTTACCACTATTGCCCAGTGTACCGGACCTCACTCAAAAATCTGACGAACATAGGGTATCCGACAGCACAGGTTAGCTCGAAGCATCCCCTGTGGCCACCTAGCAGATAGACCGTAGTCTTTGGTTTGTTTGCCCTTAGAACATGACGGAGTTCCGGGGGTCCATCCCCTAGCTCCGCCCGCCCTTCTCATGGCACTTCAGAAATTAACAGACGAGATACAGATCCCGTGCTCCAACCCATGAGAAGGCACATACCGTATCCCTTTGACAAGAAGGGTACAACCCAATAACATTGCCTAGTGTCGGCCTATAGGACAGGTCGGATCATAAGGTGTCACCCTTAACACCAACTCCTTCTTTTCGGCGAAAATGATAATAAGTGAAGGTTAAATAGTGATAGCCATAAGTTACTACCCTAACAATATCACTAACCCTGAACAATCCTAGGGATGACAACAATATTAACACAACATGCTAGGTCTTAAATTAGACTTCGCAAGATAACTTTACTAGGTGCTCAACCTAGACTTACCAGAATCCCTAAGGATCTGGTTCATAGCCTATCGATCAAAGACCCCGGCAATACGAACGTATTCGCATGCTACTACCCTGAACTTGGATTTCTTCTATGCTCCGATCCGCGATCAACCAACACCGGTTAAGATCTGACGGTACACGAGGAGTGACTCGTCCATAGTCCCTTATGAGTAAAATTAATACATGTCTTGATGGTCGATGGCCCCTAGGACAATAATATCACCCTAGACGAGCACAAAAAAACTGCGTACTAGCTAATAAGTTACATACGAGTAAACAAAACACATACGAGCTAACAAGCAACGTATGAAACCAACAATTACATACGAGCCAGTCGAGCTGCGTATGAGACAACAATATACATACGAGCCAAATAAGTTGCGTATGAGACCGATAACTACATACGAGCCAGGCGAGCTGCATATGAGAAAACAACATACATACGAGCCAAATAAGCTGCGTATGAGACCAACAACTACATACGAGCCAGGCGAGCTGCGTATGAGACAACAACGTACAGAAGCAACCATACAGCTATTCTAACAACCTAAAAGCAACCAAATGTGCTTAGTAGCAAAACTCGATCTTCTATAATTAGAAGCAACAGAAGAATCTTCTAACAGTCTAAAATAGACATACTACCAAAGAAAAAACCCGAAAGTGACATAAAAACCTTCCGACAGCCTAGAAGCAACCAGTGCTACGCTTATCGGAATTCGAAAAAATTAGACTTTTTTGAAAGGTGAGAACATCTCCTACAACTTCCTAGTTGAACACTTTTTTAGATCTTGTAAGGAATTCCAAATTCCTACCCATCGAACACACGCAAACAGTTAACCAAACTACAGAATTTCAACAAAAAACTGAAACTTCTACAGCTTGTAACTTTTTCTCTACTTGTCAGAATCTTACGAAACTGGACAATTTGAAAAGGTGGGAACATCTAGTACAACTTCCTAGTTGACCACTTTCTCAGATTCCGTAAGGAACTCCAAATTCCTACCCATCAAACACACGCAAACAGTTAACCAAACTGCAGATTTTCAACAAAAAGCTAGAACTTCTACACCTTGTAACTTTTGCTCTACTTGTCGGAATCTAACCAAATCGTACAATTTAGAAAGGTGGGAACATATACTACAACTCTCTAGTTGATGAATTTTTTAGATTCCTTATAGAACTGAATCTACCGTCCCTTGAACACACGCAAAAACTAACAAAAGACAGCCAAAGCTACAGCAAAGCTGAAACTTTGAGAGCTTGTAACTTTTGCTCGAATTATCGGAATTTAACCAAATCATACAATTTAGAAAGGTGGAACCATATACTACAACTCTCTAGTTGAACACTTTTTCCGATTCCTTATGGAACTCAATCCATCGTCCCTTGAACACACGCAAAAGTTAACGGGAACTGCAGGTTTTGACAAAAAAGCTAAAACTTGCAAAGGTCGTAACTTTTGCTACTCTTGTCGAAATTTAACCAAATCATACTTTCTGGAAAGGTGGGAACATATACTATAACTCTCTAGTTGATGAATTTTTCAGATTCCTTATGAAATTCAATCTACCGTCCCTTGAACACACGTAAAAACTAACAAAAGACAGCCAAAGCTACAGAAAAGCTAAAACTTTGAGAGCTTGTAACTTTTGCTCTACTTATCGGAATTTAACCAAATAGGGCAATTGGAAAGGTGAGAACGTCTACCACAACTTCCTAGTTGGTCACCTCATCAGATTCCGCAAGTAAAAGGCTCAAAAACAACAAACAATCAAAACAGCGAGAACTTCAGCCAAAGTTGGCTGCTGTATTTTGTAAAAGGCATAACTTCTACTCCGCTTATCGGAATCTAACCAAATATGGAAATTTGGAAAGGTGAGAACATCTACTACAACTTCCTAGTTGGTCACTTTTCCAAATTCCGTAAGGAACATCAAATTTCAGGCCCTCGAACATAGGCCGCTGTTCACCCCAAAACAGCAAGTTGCTGTTTTTTCCCAACACTCGCTGTTTTAGGGGAAACGGTCATTTCTCCCATCAAATCAACTCCTAAAAATCCACTAAAATTTGAGCATGGTAATAACACCCTTAAGAACCTCTAAAATAAATTTGGGATCAAAATTTCACCTTTAACCTAGTTAAATAATTCTAACCCTAGAACTACAAAAATCGAATCTTTATGGTTCTATTTTGTGTTCTACCACTTGAATCTTTGCATGCAATTTATTCTAATCCATATGCACATGAAATTAACTCAATACAATAACATACAACAATAATAACCCTAATAATAACTAAAACAGACATGAGAATGAGAAACCCACACCCAATAAGTGTAGGAAGAACTTGCTTTCCTCTTGTCCTCCTTGCTCCTTGTTCTTGATCTTTTTCAAGAACACCATGAAAAAGATCCCATGAAACCCTAACCCCTCTTTTGATTTTGATCCTCTCTTTCTTTTTTTTCTTCTATCTTTTTCTAAATTAAAACCAAGTAAAGAAGAAGTGAAGAAATATGAAGAGATGAGATGAGATGAGAAGGAGATGGAATGAGATAAAGAGAGCACCAAAATGAAAGGGCTTTGCCCTTCATGTATGGCCGGCCAAATATAGGAGAGGGAGAGAGTGAGGGTGTGTTTTTGTGGTGGAAAAGAGAACAAGTGTTCTCATTTTTTTATGGCTCAAAACAATTGGGAATCTATTTGTAATTTTATGTTACAATCAAACCCAATTAAATTGCAATCACACCCTAATCCAAATCTAACCCCCCATCTCATCATGATGGATCAAGAATAAAAGATAATTTCCCCAAATCACATGTTACACGATTTTGTACGAACGTACAAAATTGATACAGTTCAAATACATACATATATCTAATTGCACAGATAATTTTTATTAGTTAAAATGAATCAATCTGTACAAAAATAATTTAATTCTGAGAAATAAAAATAAAATAATTTTATTACCGGCTCGAAAGATTCCAGTATCAATTTGATACAAAACAGATATATACAGACTAGTATATACGTATAGGTAATGTTTATTAACAAAACCGGGTGTTATCCACCAAAAATATTTCGTTTCTGAAAGTAAAAATAAAATAATAATTTTTAATATCTGTCCGGGATTTTCCAGATATTTTCTCAAAAACGCATTTTTCAAGATTTTGTACAAGTGCACAAAACTGATACATACATAGATATACTTACTAGTATATATATCCAGAAAACTTTTTATGAGTAAAACCAAGTAATTTCTATAAAAATACTTTAAAATTTTAAAAATAATAATTATATAAATATAATATCCGACCGGGATATTACAGATATAATGTCTTGTCATTTTCTTATAACAAGCCATATAATTCCCATGCAACGATGCATCAAACGGATGATGGTTTTCAATGATTTCATCGAACCGGTGCACATTCCATCTGTCAACATATGAAACCAAACATCGTGCCCAATCGTGAACTGATTGTCGACCAATCCTAGTAATAGCATGCATCTCAGCACTATATGGTTCAACGACCGGAATACCTTGAAGGAGTCCAAATTGCTGGAACACTCTATCAGCGAAGTACAACTTGACTGTACCAAAGTTGATTAGAGGAGCCCTTTTCAGCCACAGCTCATGCCTCGACGTGCAAATAGGTGGTAGTCGACCCAAACGCTCTTGTGTGTAGGCTGCCACTTGACGCACTCATCTGTCAATCTATCCAATTCATCTCGATAGTACGTCAGGCGTCTATTTGGGTTCACCTTCCATGTGAGATTTCCAGACCAGTACACACCTTGTGGAGGTAACATGTGGTGGTCCTGGGGGCATACAACCAATTTGGTGATTGCCTACTAACAACGGGCCGACCAACATGAATACGTTTCCAGCTCCAAATATAAAGCAAAATCATTGGTCCATTTATCTGCACCGAACCGAGAGAGCAGTTGCACAGACTCCTGTATAGTGAGACCAACGACGTACTACCCTAACTGTACACTCCGACTATTCGCAGATCGGCTATCAAAGGCAAGTACATCAACGACACTGAATGACCAGTCAAGTTTGGAAACATAATGCCTCCAAAAAGTTTCATGATATAAGCCCTATAGTAACACTCAACATCGAACTCAGTCAAATCCTCATTCAACCTATCCTTGAATGTATCCTTTAACCACTTCAAACGAATGAACTTTCTATTTATTGCCCCTGTTTCGACTTCTACACCCAGTTATTGTTGCACAAGATACTCTGGATCGAAGTCCATCGTCCTAGTTACTGCCTGGCCATCGACTGGAAGACCTGTGAGAACTGAGGCTTGTAGTTTACAATCATCTCCCTGACTAGCAAGTGGAAAGTATGGGTTTCAGGCCACCATCTCTCAAAAAGTGCGGTTAGAAGAGGCCGATCTGCCTTAATTGAGCTCATCAGTCCAATACCGTGTAAGCCGCAGTCCCGTAAAAGCTCGTGAATCCATGGGTGCATAGGCAATGTACTGTACCCCCTAAATGTACAATCCTTCGATTCGCCTTCCCAAATGGCTTTTGAGCGGTGACGCAGTTGCAAAGTCAGCAATCTAGGGTCGAGAGGACCTGAACCTCCAGTTGGAACATAAGCTGATGTAGAAGGGCCCGCCTCATTTGGTTAAGCGGTAGGATTAGTTGAGACCTACAAAAAAAAATTAAATCAATAAGCCGATATGACATTTTATTAAATGATAATCAAACTGATCGAATACTAAAAAAATTCACTTACATTTATACGCTCAGTTCCACCACCACCACGTCTATCAGCTGGAGGTGAGCCATAACAAGTACATGGTCTAGTGCCTCGAGTTTTTGGGGGTCTACTACTCGTTCCTTCCTCCACATTACCCCGCGTGCGTGCCATATATAATAACTAACAGTACACTACAACTAAAACAAATCGTTATCAACAATTTAAAACAAATACAACCTACAAATATAGTTAGATATACCCATGTTATAAGGAATTGTGTATGTTGATTGTGAGATTTCTAAAATTATACAAACTATATACAAACAATACAAACTAAACAAAACTATATACTACATACACACTAAATACAAACTATATAACTATACAAAGTATACAAAATTTCTCACAATTTCTCAACATTTCTCACAATCAACATACACAATTCCTTATAACTACAAAAATTCCTACATTATATACCTACAAATATTATCAAAATTTCTATTCGAAATTTCTCAAACATTTGTACACTACATACCTACATATATTATCAACCTTTCTATTCGAAAATTCTCAAAAATTTCTCAACAATACGTAAGATTTCTCAACATTTCTATTCAAAATCACTACTAATTTTTGACGATTTCGCTAACAATTTCCCAACATTTCTCAAAATTACCCGGTAATTAAAAATGCAAATGTATATAAATATACCGTTAAAGTTTGGTGCTTTAGATGTAGATAGTGCAGATGATGGGAATGTAAAGTCTTCCACCACACTCCTTTACGCAAAATCACGAATTCGCAATTATCTTCGATTTTGGGATTTAGGGTTTTGCGAGTGTGAGGAGAGATGGTTGAGAGTGTGAGGAGAGATGCTTGAGAGGGATGTGGAAGATTGAAACAAATTTCAATGGGTTAATCGATCCAAACACTCGAATTTGGGGGCTAGGGTTTATGGGTTATCGAAGAAGTAGAGTTGAGAGAAAGAGATGGAGGGAGATCGAAATAGCAAGGTTGGGTTTTAATAAATCCCCAATCAACACCCGCTGTCTCAAAAAGCAAGTTTGGTTAAAACAAGCTCGCTTTTTGAGATGGCAAGTCTTGGCTAAGTAAAAAACCAAAAAATCCAAAACCAAGGCTCGCTTTCTCATAGAGCGAGTGAATATTGACTAAACTCGCTATTTGAGAAAGCGAGTAGGTCAGTTTGGCAATTTTTTAAAAAAGTGGGCCAGTGAGGGAAAAACTATCAAAAAGTGGGTCAGTTTGGGAAAATATTCTAATTCATCCGGGTTTTGACTTTTGAGAGAGAGAGAGAGTAGGTTTGTTACTGGACTCCTTGCTACAAAAAATGTGATGAAAAAACAAATAATACCCTAGTTATACCTAGACAGTTGGATTTGCCTAATTTATTAACGGACCTATCTACTACTTGATTCAATCTGAACTAGCATTGGTATTGGATCGGATCGGGTCGGGTTGGGTCCTTCACTATCCGGATCCGTACTCGGTTCCCTACGGGTCCAAAAATTGGATCCGGACCTGTAAGGACCGGGTCCGGTTCCGGGTTCGGGCTCTATTAAAATATTCCTACCCGTTCGGGTAGGAGCGGGAGTGTGAGCGCCGAGCGGAGGCAGTGAGTGGAGGATTTAGAATAAAGGAGAGAAGTAAAAAAGCATGAGTTTTGGGTTTGGAAGAGTAAGATTTAGAATTGAGGAGGAAGGAGTGAAGGGATGATGATAGAATATTTAATTTTATGTTGATTTTTTGGGTTTTTTTAACGGATCCGGGTCGGGTTCGGGTCCGGGTCCGGATCCGGGTCCGAGTCCGTTTTGAGCGGAACCGGACCCGGACCCGGACCCGAAAGTATATCGGGTCCCATTTTAGGACCCGGACCCGAACCCGAATAGGCCGGGTCGGTTCCGGTAATGCCGGGTCCGGGTCGGATCAGGGGTTCGGTTATTTATACCAATGCTAATCTGAACTATCCATTCTAAAATCAATCATCCACGTAAAATCAGTCTCGCAAATTATATCTAAACTCCACTTTTATAGCATCCACAGTTGTGAGGGCTAAAATAAACATATATGCATAATTAAAAATAATATTTTGTTGTTTCGCTGCAGTGGGTAAAAGGAAAAATATAACAAAGTTAAATAAAATTTGAACGGACGAAATACCGTCTAAATTCGTGTGATTTTTTAAAGATTTTTCAGTTTTTTAACAATTTTTTAATAAAATAAAATTTTTTAATTAAAAAAATGGTGGGACCCACATGAGCCAATCGTTCCACTTGGATGACCCAATTAATTAAGTGTTTAATTCATGTATTAGTTATCTAAACTTAATTAATTAACTAATTATTTAACTAAAAATCTAACTAAAATACTAACTAAACTAATTAACTAACTAATTAATAGCATAACATTTTAGTTTTTTTTTAAAAAACTGGGATTTCTTCGGACGTCCCATACCAAAAAAATATTATGAAATATTTAGGACGAAACATTATGTTTCGTCCGATCATTTAAAAAAAATATAAAATATTACGGACGAAATATGATGTTTCGTCTTTTATATTATGCATATTGCTATATCCATTCTCATATATAACAATCTACTGTATCGAAATCGCTATAATATGCATAAATAGCTAACGACTGCAGCACACTTTTTGCTAAAATATGCATATTATGCATAAATACCTAACGACTATGGACGATCTTAAAATTCTAATATGTACCAACCGTTCACTTAAATTTCAAGATTAAGAAAATAATAGACATGCAGGGTGTGTTTGGATAGTTGTTTTGAACCATTTTTTCGCTTTCTAAAACCAAAAAAGCGTTTGGTTACCCGCTTTTCGAAGCGATTTCTTGCTTCTCTTTTTAGAAAAATCCAAAGGGGGTCATTTCTTAACCCTTCCTCTCTCTTTTTTGATATACTATTATTATAATATATATACAATTATTATAATATATATTGTTATTTCATATATACTATTTTATATATACTATTATAATTTATATTATTATTATAATATATATTATAATTATTATATATTACTATTATATATTATTATAATATTTTTTATATAATTTATTATTATTATATTAAATTATTTAATATATTATTATAATATATTATTATTACATATATGTTATTATAATTATTATATGTTATTATATACATGTATATAATTAAATATGTTTACTATAATAAATTATTTCATATTATTATATAATATACAATTATTATAATATATTATTATTTTATATATACTATTTTATATATACTATTATTATTATTGTTATATTATTATATATATTATTATTATATATATTATTATTTTATTTATACTATTTTATATATACTATTATTATATTATATTATTATTATATAAATTATTATTTTATATATACTATTTTATATATATACTATTATTATATTATATTTTTAATATATATAGTATTATATATTATCATTATTATTATATAATACTATTATATATTATTATATATATTAATATATAATATATTACTATAATATATTATTATATATATTATTAAATAATATACTATTATTATTATATATTGTAATATACATATTTATAATATATTACTGGTACATTATTATTATTATTATTATTATTATTATTATTATTATTATTATTATTATTATTATTATTATTATTATTATTATTATTATTATTATTATTATTATTATTTTATTTATACTATTTTATATATACTATTATTATATTATATTATTATTATATATATTATTATTTTATACATACTATTTTATATATACTATTTTATATGTACTATTATTATATTGTATTATTATTATATATACTATTATTATATTATATTATTATTATATATATATTATTTTATTTTATTATTTTATATATACTATTTTACATATAATATTATTTCATATACACTATTTTAAATATATTATTACAATAATCTATTATTATTATAATATACATTATTATTATTGTATATTACTATTATATATAATTATATAATTTATTTTTATTATAATAAATTGTTTAATATATAATTTGAATATATTATTATTACATATATATTTTTATAATTATTATATATTATTATATATATGAATATTATTAAATATTTTTATTGTAAAAAATTATTTTATATTGTTATATAATATACAATTATTATAATATGTTATTATTTTATATATAATATTTTATATATACTATTATTATTATTATATTATTATTATATTATTATATTATATATATATATATATATATTATTATTATATATATTATTATTTTATTTATACAATTTTATATATACAATTATTATATTAAATTTTTATTATACATATTATTATTTTATATATACTATTTTGTATATACTATTATTATTATTGTTATATTATTATATATATTATTATTATATATATTATTATTTTATTTATACTATTTTATATATACTATTATTATATTATATTATTATTATATAAATTATTATTTTATATATACTATTTTATATATATACTATTATTATATTATATTTTTAATATATATAGTATTATATATATTATCATTATTATTATATAATACTATTATATATTATTATATATATTAACATATAATATATTACTATTATATATTATTATATATATTATTAAATAATATACTATTATTATTATATATTGTAATATACATATTTATAATATATTACTGGTACATTATTATTATTATTATTATTATTATTATTATTATTATTATTATTATTATTATTATTATTATTATTATTATTATTATTATTATTATTATTATTATTATTTTATTTATACAATTTTATATATACTATTATTATATTATATTATTATTATATATATTATTATTTTATACATACTATTTTATATATACTATTTTATATGTACTATTATTATATTGTATTATTATTATATATACTATTGTTATATTATATTATTATTATATATATTATTTTATTTTATTATTTTATATATACTATTTTACATATAATATTATTTCATATACACTATTTTAAATATACTATTACAATAATCTATTATTATTATAATATACATTATTGCTAGAAGTGGTTCGCCATTCAGAATTGCTCCCACAACTGTTGAACAAACTCTAACGACGAGTTCGCAGTTCAACACTTAGTTCGATTCTGCTTCGCATGCTCGCTCTTAAGCGAGCTAAAAGTGGTTCGCCATTCGGAATTGCTCCCACAACCGTTGAACAAACTCTAACGACGAGTTCGGAGTCCAACACTTGGTTCGATTCTGCTTCGCAAGCTCGCTCTTAAGCGAGCTAGAAGTGGTTTGCCATTCAGAATTTGCTCCCACAACCGTTGAACAAACTCTAACGACGAGTTCGGAGTCCAACACTTAGCTTGATCCCTCTTCGCAAGCTCGCTCTTAAGCGGGTTAGAAGGGGTTCGCCATTCGGAATTACTCCCACAACCGTTGAACAAACTCTAACGACGAGTTCGGAGTCTAACACTTGGCTCGACTCCACTTTTCAAGCTCGCTATTACACAAGCCAAAAGTGGTTCGCCCATAAGAAGGAAGATTTGCTTCTGATTTTGAGTAGTTTTCAAAAGTTGGAGGATTTATACTTAAACTAATACCAGCCAACGCAGCATTCGAACAGTAGAAGCAAAACAAACTTTTTTAAATTAAGAGCTCAGACAAGGCTGACACTACAACAGAGTTTTACAATAACTTGAAGAGCATAATACAACTTGTTTAGCGCTTCTTTGGAAGGGGAACGCTTCGGTTCAGAGACACACGAGGGCGGCGTCGCCTTACCTCTGAGCTCGACTCTAAACCAGCGAAGCGAGACCCCCCTTCGCCGCTGATTCTGGCTGTGGCCCCAACCGAGGCGCCACTAGAAGAAATAGCTACACCACTCTGAGCGTCAGCTGGGCTCCGCCTAGCAGCAGGCGAACGAGTTGCAAGTTAGTAGAACGAGATTCCTCTTTCGCTCTCTTCGCGAGTACACGACGTACTGCGAATATTGATCCTTACGGGTTGAGGTTTCAGCGTTGCAATCTCCTCCTCTAGCTCGACGATCCTATCTCTCATAATATCGCCCTCCGCCGATACTTTGAAATGGGGAAGTTTAGACGAGCCTGTGACGTTAGTGCTATCAGCCACAATACGACGGAGATGAGTCACTTCGATACCCCTGTCGATCGTGATTCTCCTCAGTTTGTCAATTCTTGCCGTCAACTCATCGCGCTCGGACATCAACTTCCCCACCCTCGAAGCTAACTCCTTTTCCTCCGCCGAATGTTCTTTCACTGTTACCTCCAAATGACGAACCTCCGCCAGTAGTTCACTATTCCTTTAGTCGGCATCGAAGAGCTCCTTATGGAGCAACTCTATCTTGCCTTCGAGACGAGTCTCTCCAGGTTGCTTCCGCAGTTGCCTCAACTCGCGAAAATACCCTCTTGGAGTTGTTTTGATGTCCCCCAATTTCAAGAAGTCATAAAACGAGTTATCCCGACTGCGAGAAAGAGCCCGCTTCATTTTCTTCAGCTCAGTACGAAGGTGGGAGACCTCAGTAATCGGACCCAACTCGATCTGAAAATTGGAGGAATATCAAAAGAAGTCTTCAATACTTAAGGACACAATCCGAGCAAAAACATTGCGAAATTTCGAAATATTCAGCCAAAACACCAAGAAGGAAACCATTTCATTAAAAATCCAAGATTTACAAAAAGCGATGGCTAGTCCGCAGTTAGGCGTTAAAAAAAAAGGGGAGAACAAGAAAATGAGAAGAGGCGACAAAGTCAGGGGCCGACCTCATCATCGTTCGGCACGGGTACAATCGTGCCCTCGGCACCCCCCTCGTCTTCGGTGTCTTCGACCCCTGCCTAGGAGCGAGCTCGAGCGAGCTCGGCCAGGGGCAACGCTTCCTCACCCTCTACGGGGTCGTAGAAGTAGTAGGATGAGATGTTAAATCTGGGGTTCCGAGCGGCGATATGCTTCAGTGCTCGGCCGTACGTCTCCTCCATGTTGATCAACTTGTGAGCCTCGACCTCGTCCCGAACTGCCTCCTCCGCGACCGCCACCTTCGATGCATAATCGCTCAGGGCCTTCTCCGATGCCTTCAGGGCCACAGACAGCTCCCCTTCGAGTCGAGCTGTCTCCTTTTCCATGGTCTCGACCTTGGAAGCCTCGGCGGCCGAGCTCCTCAGCACCTCGGCGAGCTTAGCCCTTAGGTCGGCAACTTCGGCCTCGAGCAAAGCGGAGTGCACCTGCTCGGCCTCCAGCTGTTTTACCGCCTTAGATCGCTCCGACCGTTCCCGGTCGTTCAGAACAGTCATCTCCTTTTCCTTGCTCGCGAACTCCTCGAGCAAGTAAATGAAGTGGCAGAGGGTCTACAAGCCATACAAAAAGCAGTTAAGCACGAGCACAAAAACTTGGTAACAATTTTGAAGAAAGTCCTCTAGTACTTACCGACATGGTGTTCCGAGCAATCTGCATCGCTGCATCACCAACTTCGCCTGCCTTGAGCACCGCTCGGTCTTTAGGGGTCGGCAGGTGCTTCACCGCCTGCATGCAGATGTTGCCATCCCCAAGGAACTCATCGACCTTCACCACCCGCCAATCGGGGATGAAGATGCGCTTGTGCTCCTCGGTCAGGATTGCCTCCGCCTCGGCAGTGAGGGGCGGGACATCGAGAGCCAGTGCCGCGCTAATGTTGAATGCTCCGCCCGAAGACCCTGGAGCATCTGTTCGCGCCGTTGGAGTCGGCGCATCCGAGGTAGGTGGGGCGGACGGCACGACGAGGCCTTGATCGGGCTCGACCAGAGGAGCCTCGACAACCTGCCACTCGGTGGTTGGAGAGACCGAGGGGATCTTGGGCGCTCGGCCACCTTGGGGCCCGGACACGGTCCTCTTTCTCTTCTGCGCCTCCTGCTCCTTAGCCGCTCGGGCCTTGGCCATCAGACCCTTGTAGTCCATGCCGTGAGTTTTTGCAAAGACCGAGTGAAAAAAGTTAGAAGAATTTTTAAACTCAAAGACAAAGCGAAGAAAAGAAAAAGAGAAGCGTACTAGGGTCGATCAGACTGAGACCCCCTCGGAATAGGACCTCCTAGGTAATATCCATGTAGTTGAGGGTCGGAAGGCCGAGGAGCTTTTCTACAATCTCTGCCAACTCGTTGCTGAGCACGGGCTCCTTCTTCGCCCGTTTTGGAACCCCGTCCCTCAGCCACGCTGTCGGGATGAACCACGACTCGGGAGCCCAGACGAGGAAATACTTCTCTTTCCAGTGCTTGATCGAGTCCGAGTTCTCGATAAGCTTCATGCCCTTCCTCGACGAGAGATAGTACCTCTGCTCGTTCTTGTTCATCTGGCAGGGTCGGTAGATACTTCGCAGTAGGAACATCGAGGGCTGTGCGCCGACCTCCTGGCATTGAAGAGCGAAGGCCATCACGTGCTACCAAGTGTTCGGCATCCACTGGGCTGGGCTCAAGCCGTACCATTGCAGCACTTCGATGAAGAAAGGGTGCAATGGCAGCCGAAGACCGGCGTGCAGAGCGTCGACAGAGAATATGCAAACGTCGGCCGAAGAAGACATGCACACTCGGATGCCAGGGCCGGGGAGAAGGAGGGCATACTCCGCAGGGATCCGGAACCCACTCCGAATCCGATGCAAATCCGCCTCAGTTAAGATCGAGGAAATATGACCTACCTCGGAAGTCTCCCTCGGCTCGTTCTGCTCAATCGACTTAGCGGTGCCCTGCGTCACCTTCTCTAGCAAATCACCAGAGTAACTCCGCACACTGCCAACACTAGACAAGATGCTCGGGTGCCGACACAACTCCCCTGTAGTCTTCGGGCACTCGATTATCGTCACCACCCCCTTGCCCTTGCTGGCTCGGACCATTACCTCCTGGAGAGGCTCGGCTACCTCCTCATCTGTACTCGGCCTGACCGTT
This sequence comes from Hemerocallis citrina, assembly GCA_017893485.1. Lineage (NCBI taxonomy): Eukaryota > Viridiplantae > Streptophyta > Magnoliopsida > Asparagales > Asphodelaceae > Hemerocallis > Hemerocallis citrina. The sequence continues at coordinate 331,359,039 of CM030359.1, read as the reverse complement.
GTCTCTTCGGTCGGCTCGACGACCTCCTTCCCATTACCCTTGCTCGGCCTCACCGTTCGGCTGACACCTAGGTCCGAGGAGGGGGTCTCGTCCGTGGAAGAAAACTTAACCATTTTACAAAAAATGAGGAGAGAAACTGACCTTGAAGTGACTAGTACGGTTGGAAAAGATCGCCGGAGTTTAAAATGCCTTGTCGCGACAGCTAACAGCACCACCCAAAAGCTAAAAACTTCGCCGCTAAGGAGTAAAACCAAGAGTGAGAAAGTAAAAGTGAGAAATGAGGTAAAGTGTTGAGGGGGTGAAAACTTATAGTAAAAGAGATGCCTCTTGGGCTTTGTAACGTATAGGCACAACTATCGGGCCTCCCTTGAAGTGTTACAAAAGCCCAAAAGACTAAGTAACGAAGAGGCACAACTGTTTGCAAAGGAGGCGACGTTTCGACCCAAGTAAAACAGCTCGGTGCCTCGGGACCAAGATCCGAGCTACAGGCGATCCGACCTCCACAACAAAGAGGATAGCTCGGATTCCGAGCAAGTGCCAATCCGAGCTACGAATTGGAGAAAAACGACTTTCCCCTCAAAATTTGCGTAAGATTTCGATCGGGCGGCTCAGATCATGCCAGCACCACTACACGACAAGATAGTATTTTCTTGGGAAATGAGCCAGCCTCGAGATCTGTGCCATCATCCAACAGCTCCGATCTCCCCACGTCCCTCGGAACCAAAATCCGAGCGACAGGCGATCCAACCTCCACAACAAAGAAGATAGCTTGGATTCCGAGCAAGTGCCAATCCGAGCTACGAATTGGAGAAAAATGACTTTCCCCTCAAAATTCGCGTAAGATTTCGATCGGACAGCTCAGATCGTGCCAGCGCCACTACACGACAAGATAGTGTTTTCTTAGGAGCTGTGCCCCCTCGAGATTCGCGCCAAGATCCGACGGCTCAGATCGCTCCACGACGTTCGGCAGTCCGAGCCAAGCAACTGGCGGTCCGAGCCAACAGTTCGGCCGCTGAGCTATATGCTCGGTCCCGAGCTAACAGTTTGGCCACCGAGCTATACGCTCGGCCACCGAGCTAACAGTTTGGCCACCGAACTATACAATCGGCTACCGAGCCACTTCGCTCGGATTCCGAGCAAGTGCCAATCCGACCCGCAAAAGTGAAGAAAAAAGCTGCCGAGCGTCTCCAGCCGTTGGATCATTTGCGAAAATCGTGCCTGAGATGATGAACGGCTCATATTACGCCACGTTCACTAAATGACAAGATAGAGTTTTCTTGGGAACCGAGCCTACCTCGAGATCCGCGCTGAGATCTGACGGCTCAGATCGCTCCACTTTGCCCGGGATTCCGAGCCGAGCGACTAGCGATCTGAGCCACTCGCGCGAGGAAAAAACCGAGCCACTTCGTTCGAATTCCGAGCAAGTGCCCATCCGACCCACAAAAGCGGAGAAATTGCTGCCAAACGACTCTGTCCATCCGATCTTTCAGAAATTCGCGCCCGCACAGGATCAACGGTCCAGATCGCGCCACGCCATAATTCGGTATTTTATTTATTAAAATCATTTTATTTATTTAAAAATTGCGAAAAATGATTAAAAATTCGGTAAAATTAATTAAAAATCCTAGAAAATAATTATAAAGTCAGGAAAATATTTTTGATCCCCCGAGTAAGTAATTATCGCCTAGGAAAATTTATTAAGACCCCCGAACGACGAATCGACACTTCGCAAAATTAAGTAAATATTCCGAAAAAATAGATAAAAATCACAAAATATCCAGAAGATTTCAAGAACAACTCAGAGCACGCAACTAACTTAGAAAATCACCATACTGCCTCCTGCAAAGATTCGAAACCTTCCATTTGGACTCCGATACAACTCCGCTAGCCATTAAAATAGTAAAACTACTCCTCAAAGGCTGATCAAGCTCAGTCTTCGGGAGTGGGGGACTCGTGATATGGCTAAAAAATGGGATTAAATCGGAACCGTCCAAATCAGGAACGAATCTCAAAGCTAGGGGTAAAATGGTAATTTTGCCTACCAATGGGTGCGAAGCGGGTAACGGTTCTTAAAAACCCATTAACCCGCTAACGAATCCATCTCCAACCGGGTACGGGTCCCAACCCGAAGTAAACCCGGTCCAGCAGGATAGAATTAGGGTTTCTGATTAATATTAATCAACGGCCCTGATTCACATCTATCCTTTCACTGGGGATTAGGGATTACATTCCTTATCTGATCACAGGGATTACATTCCTAATCTAACCCCAACGGCGGCTATAAATACCCCCCATCCACCATCGTTATGAGGTAATCAATCTTTTGCCAATTTACGCTTTTTCATAATCATTCCTGATTACTGACTTGAGCGT